>CM054932.1:22308834-22486334 GCA_029168755.2 Tillandsia fasciculata
CGATGTCGAGCAGCATCTTCATCAGCACGGCGAAGAGCCGAACTGAGGGAACTTGCGCATCATCCCGGGGGCGCGCTCGCGGGCCTCGGCCAGGGTGACCACGAACTCGACGGCCAGGTGGCGCGTGCCCTCCTCGAGGCGGTCCTCGGCCTCGGCGACCTGGAGCATGGCGCCGACGACGTCGGCCAGCTGGCGGCGCAGGAAGCGCGGCTCGGCGCCGGCGAGCTCGACGAGCAGCTCGAGGGCCTCCTGCGCGGCGGCCTCCTGGCCGGAGTTGAGGGAGTCGGTGAGGGCGCGCATCATGGCGGGGAGGAGGTCCTGGAGGCGGTCGCGGTCGGCGGAGGAGTGAAGGCACTGGACGAGGTTGACGGTGGCGCCGAGGGCGGCGATGCGGACGTCGGGGGAGGAGGGGTGGGAGAGGGAGGCGAGGAGGAGGTCGTGGATGGTGGAGAGGTACTGGAGGAGGGAGTCGGCGATGTAGTCGGCGAGGCGGGCGAAGATGAGGAGGGCGGATTCCTGGAGGTGCGGGGAGGCCGGGGAGGCGGCGGACTGGAAGAGGAAAGGCAGCAGCTCGGGCCAGGCGTTGTCGGGCAGGAGCGAGGCCGCCAGCTCAGAGACGGCGTCGCAGAGCTTCTTGGAGATGGACTTGGAGTCTTCGCGGTGGAGGGAAGACAGCAGGAGGGATTTGAGGGAGGACTGGGTGGAGGGGGAGAGGCGAGGCCAGACAGGAGGCGAGGCAGAAGAGGAAGAGGAGGAAGAGGAGGAGGAGGAATCGGATGACGATGATGACGACGAGGACGACGAGGAGAGGAGCTTGCGGAGGAGGAGGGCGGACATGGCGCGGAGGTCGGGGCGGGGGGAGGAGTGGAGGAGGTGGGCGAGCCGGAGGGAGAGGGGCTCCGGATGGCGGTCGCGGCAGAGGTGGAAGAGCGACTCGGCGGCTGACCGCTCGGCGTTGCCGGACGACATCAGGCTGCCCACCAGGGATTCGAAGGCCGCCGGGTCGGGCCCGAGCACCGCCGCCATCTGCTGCTCCTGCTGCTGATCCTGCTGCTGCTTCTGCTGCTGGGAATCCATGGCGATCGAGCGATCGAGATCGGTAGCGGAGAGAGGCTAGGGTTTTTAGGGGTTCGAGAATCCGGGGACGAGACGAAGGAGACGAAGGAGGAGGAGTTCGTACCGTGGCCTCTCTATCGCTCGTGGGTTGCGAGGTAAGAGGGGGCGAGGGGCCTTTTTATTGTTAGGGTTTAGAGGGGGCGCGGTGTTGGAACAGAACAAATTATTGCATCTACCCGAAGTATTCTTTCATGTATTCCTCTTAAAAAAATAAAAAATAAAAATAAAAAATCTTATGACAGAGATCTAAATTTTATAATAATGGGTTGAATACGCTATTAACGGATAATATTGTTTCCATCTAAACTTTCACAACTTTATAATTGTTTATTATCTAAATTTATTTATGTTAATAATTTAAAATAATAATAATGACTAATAAAATAATAAAGAATATATGCCGGTAATTTAAAAGAATCTTTTTAGCGTGAAATTTTACTCTAGCCGTATAAAAATTAATTTTTTATTTTTATTTTTACACATTGAAATAATAATTATGATTAATTAATTTTATTCACCAAAGTAATTTTTTTTAGATATTAAATGTCTAATCTATAATTTATATTCACTAACTTATATTTTTTTATTGTTTCTTAATCAATTAGCTAATGTTAATCACTTTAGATTTATAAAATTATTATTTTTAAAATTATGAAAGTCTCCGTATAGTAGATATAAAATTTTGAAAATTTAAGTGGCTATCTAAAAAAAAAAATTTACATAATTCTTATGTATTTAACCAATAATCTTATGTATTTAATACTTTTAAAATATATATATATAATTATGATAGATAGATCAAACGTGATTATATTTTAATAAATTATTATATATAAATATATATATATATATATATATTGATATATATATATCTATAATTATATATATATATATATATATATATATAAACTTCTATTTTAGGTAAAAATGTATGAAAAATCTCTCAACAATAAACTGTTCGAAAATCAACCCATCAACTTTTTTTTCTTTTTTTGACTGGCAATATTCTTTTAATTTTGTTTTAATTTGATTTTTATAGTTACTTAAGTTAAAGTACAATTTGTTAAGTTTATTGCTCTATTATCTAACAACAATTAATTAGTTTAATTTTGTAGTTTAGATTGTTAAATTTGATGTAATTATCAAAAAAATTGATAAAAAATTTAATTTATTTGATACGCATAATCCGTTTAAGTATTGTACATCATATTTATCGAATTATATCAATACAAATAATATATCTACTAAATAAAGAAATAAATTTTATATCTACAAATACTTATACGGATAAATGAGAGATGCTACACCCTACACCCGACACTATTCTGGAGTGGGTATTATTTTACTAATCACATCGAGTGACGAGTGAAATTCATCCCACCTCAGAATGGAGTGGGGTGTAAGATATACACTTCTAAATGAGTGTATACTTATATATACCCTAAATAATATATGAAAAAATTGATGGGACACATTCTTTCATTACAAAAGATATAGTGCATAAGGTGCATGTGTGTATATATATATACACATATACTGGGTGCAGGTTGTAGTTTCTCTTCGAAGAGGGGGGGATTCGCGGCTACATAGGTGGAGGTGAGCTGGATGTAGGGTTTGGAGAGTAGTAGGGGGAGTGGACTTGTGCTCCATGGATTCCTGATTTTAATTGTGGATCCTGAAGACGCCTTTCTTAAATTGTGGGTGTATCATTAGCATTTTTCTTTTTAATTATGGGTGAAATTGTATGTAGATTTTTTAACCTTTACTTTATTTTTGAAATAGAGCCCTCAAATTCAATTGTTGAGAAATGTTTTAGTCTATTGGGATTAGGTGCGGTAAAAAAAATATGATAAAAAAATATATGTTGTTTATTTTTTATATTATATTATGTTTCGTATGTTATAATGAATCGATTACGATATATTCTTTATAATTTTACTGGATTACGTAGAAATATATTTTTTTATATTTTTGTAACACTCGTAAGATTTATAATAGTTATATAGTATAACTAAACCTTTTAACATGGGTAAAATATTTTGACGATGACAAAGCCTAAGTGGTTAAAAGGATTGAGCGAGCTTAGAGTTAGAATAGTTTTACGATAGATAACTCTCCTAGGAAGCAGAACGTTACAGACTCACAGTTGATATCAAAGTCAATTAACGACAGCAATCAACTGTTCCTAGTGCAAGTGGCAAGGGACTTGGTGGTTGATACCCGTGACCCGAATTCGAAGCCTAGTTGCTCCGCATTTCAAGCTAAGTTTATTTCAAAAATAAACGAAGCGGGTAGCATACTACATTTCTCTAAAAAAAAAATTACCGACAACAAGTGTGCGATAAATTTCAGTTGAATCGGAGTCATTCATCTCGGCTAACGACCGTATGGATGGACCGGCTAACCATCGATATGGATGGAGTGCATCTCTCCATCTCTCAAGTCATTCATCTCGGCTAACGACCGTTATGGATGGAGTGCATCTCCGTCCACCGGATCGGCGAAGACATCTCTCCACCGGATCGGCGAAGGCAAACACTTTCCACCGGATCGGCGAAGGCAAACAAGGAGTGCATCTCTCCACCAGATCGGCGAAGGCAAACAAGAAAAAGTAAGAAATCTGGTATGGTACTTGTAAGGTATGTTTGAGCCTAATAAAAATATTCTCTTGAGGCAGAGAGAATATGACACTAAAGAATTTGAAATAGTGTTATATATAAAGAATAATAAAGTTAAACTATTTAACCCAACTATAATATTTTAAATAATAATTAGAGATTAAAATTATTGAGCAAGTTTAAGACTAAAATAATTTTAAGATCGGTAACTTTCTAAAAAACGAAACCTCAAATCTTTTAAATCTTTCGCCCTAACTCGATTTGACATATATTAGTATTAAATGGGTTGTAATATCAGAGGCCTAAAAAATATTACAATAATAATCTTTATAATTCTTCACTCATTAATGGGTTTAAAATGTACCCAACATTTTTGAATTTAGTAATAAAAAAAAAAGGGGCGAAACTAGCAAAAACAAGGTCAATGGATATTGATGGCCAAAGTTGTAAGAATACAACCCATTAATTAGCATTGCTTTTAATTTTAATTTTTATTTTTTTTCCAATTTGTACTTCTTGTCTTGTCCCTAGAGTTTAAGTCAAATTTTATTTTGGTTGTTTAATTATTTTTTATTGAGATATTCGGACAATAAATATTAAAAAATATTTTTTATGCATTTAAAATTAAATATATTTTATATTTTATTTATTATAGAGTGAGATAAATTTTATTGGTCATTTCGAAGTGATCAATAAAAAAATATCAGCTTCCGCTTTTGGATAAATGAGATGTACGTCATACATTCGAAATCGAATATACTAATAGTATTATTCGTAAATATTTAATAAGTTTTAATTTAGTCCCTAGTCATTCGAACTATTTCATATGAGTCCTTATTTGAGATTAAAAATGGTTTTTTGTATCCGGTTTATTTATTGGTTGGTATAAAATGAATTTGTCATTTTCTCAGTCATCTTAAACTTTCAATGCGAAGCACTAATTTTTATATAGAAAAAAAAAAATTATAACTTAATAAGTGATCTTACACTTTCAATTGAGCGCTCTAGTTTTTATATAGAAAAAAAACTTATAACTTAATAAGTGATTGAAACGAAATATATACTGAAAAAAAATATATTAATTAATATATGGTAAAAATATATGGTACAAATATGGTCGGATTTTTGCTAAAACCATATTGGTACCCATTTTTTAATTGGGATGTGAATTTAGATATATATTGGATGTTAAATTTTTGTTACCATATCTACTAAAAAAATGTATTCAAATAGGATATTGATCTTTATATTTAGATATTTTTTAAAAAACAATATATATTAATATATTTATATAAATATGAATAAAAATGACAGAGTTTAAAAGTGGTCTAATTTTTTATTTTTTTTTTTATAAATCAGAATTAAAAACTAATTTTTCAGGACGTGAACAGATCGCCACGTATATAGAAAATTATATGTCCATTCGGATAAATCTCCTCTATATACGCACGGCTAGAGCAAGTACAGAGAGTGCAATCAGAGTAAACTAATACGATAATAAACTGAAACAACTATAATCACAATAAGTTCACAATTATAAAAACATGACTATTGCATCTAAGTCATGATCAACATAATCCTACTACAACTCAAAATCTACAACTACTAATCAAATCCACAAGATAATAAGTCATGATAACAAGAGTAAATGACTAAAATAAGTATAACGCGACCAGCAACTGAGCTAGCATCCTGGGGATAGTTCTACCATAATATCTCACCAACACGTCCCGACATCACACCACCCGACCGATCTGTAAAAATAGTCACCAAAGAATGTGAGATATAACTAAATGTATTCCAGTGGGTACAACGAGACAGAAAACAACAAGTTGTACCTATTGGTATACAATAATCAGCGAATGATAAATAATCAGTAGCCATGAACGCAAATAACAAAACAGGTATAACTACAGGTATGAAGATTGTAACTGACATATATGAAATCATAGTAAACCACAATGTAGTAATCAATAGAGTACTAAGCATGCTGAAATAATAATAACTGAAGGCAACCAGAAAGTATCTATGCATCTATAGTAGAAACAGAGTACCCAATCACATGCCATCATGGGTCACAGGGACCTTAGGCTAATGCCACTGTCGGGCACCGATTTGGCTGACATAATTCTGTACCCATTGGTACTATCTGGGGTCGACCACTTTACCGATAAAGAGTGACTATGTAGGGGATCAGTCCCACGGGCATACGTGAAGTACAACTGGTGTTGTGGCGATCAAAATACTGATGCTCAAGCTCATCGCCACGCATATAGAAAATTCTCTGTCCATTCGGACAAGTCTCCTCTATATACGCACCGCTAGAGCAAGTACAGAGAGTGCAATCAGAGTAAACTAATGTGATAATGAACTGAAACAACTATAATCACAGATAAGTTCACAATTATAAAAACATGACTACTGCATCTAAGTCATGATCAACATAATCCTACTACAACTCAAAATCCACAACTACTAATCAAATCCACAAGATAATAAGTCATGATAAGAAGAGTAAAAGACTGAAATAAGCATAACGCGACCATCAACTGAGCTAGCTTCCTGGGGATAGCTTTACCATAATATCTCACCAACACGTCCCGACATCACACCACCCGACTGACCTGTAAAAATAGTCACCAAAGGGTGTAAGATACAACTAAATGTATCACAGTGGGTACAATGAGACGGAAAACAACAAGTTGTACCTATTCGTATATAATAATCAGCAGATGGTAAATAATCAGTATGCATGAACGCAGATAACAAAACAGGTATAACTACAGGTATGAAGACTGTAACTGATCGACATATATGAAATAATAGTAAACCACAATGTAGTAATCAATAGAGTACTAAGCATGCTGAAATAATAATAACTGAAGGCAACCAGAAAGTATCTATGCATCTATAGTAAAAACAGAGTACCCAATCACATGTCGTCATGGGTCATAGGGACCTTAGGCTAATGCCACTGTCGGGCACCGATCTAGTTGACATAATCCTGTACCCATTGGTACTGTCTGGGGTCAACCACTTTACCGGTAAAGAATGCCTATGTGGGGGATCAGTCCCATGGGCATACGTGAAGTATAGCTGGTGCTGTGGCGATCAAAATACTGATGCTCAAGCTCACGGTCTAAAGACCGGGTAATTGGCAATAAGCCGGAAACTCCCACAAGGGATGCTAATCAACTGTATAACTGAATCATGCTGTATAACAATATCTGAACTCCTAGTCTATCATGCAATACAAGAATAGAAGAATGTTGAATAACTGAGCAGGAATATACTGAAATAACTAAAATGTAAGCATAACTAACTAATGACTAATCAAGCATAGCAATAATCAATATTTGAATCACCATAATGAAGCAGCTAGGTGTACTGGAATCAAAGCTATATAACTCAATCATAGGATACTGAAAAAAATGGCAGTAACTAAATATACAGAAAAGAATGGCGGTAAAGCTCAAATCATAGGACCAGGGCTAGCAAGAATCAGAGGAGTCTGACCAAATGGGATACCCAATCAGGTGACAATATGCTAAAACCTGGATCGAAGTACCTACCTCAGTGTAGGCGGTCCTGAAGTTTGCTGGACTACTCACGAGCTGGCTCCTGACTGTTGGGGCCTGAATAATAAACTCTGATCAGTAATAAACTCACTTATACCCATCCCACTGACTCACAGTGCCTAGAACGATTATACGGTGGACTTTCGTCAGGTCCTGGGATTTGTCAGAATTTTTAAAAATCCGCCGATCGATCAACTATTATCTGATTAGTGTCTACAGGCTTCTAAACTTAATAAAACTTCACATGCTGCCCCAGAACGCTTCATTTAAGACATTCGGGCAGTAACATCAAACTCTGGGCCATCCTAAACTCAAACGGTGCCATAATTACCGAAATTCACTTCCGAAAACCTTATTTCGGCTCCGGAAGTCGCCAACACTAAACTGAAGCCACTGGGCTAGCCAGGACAGCGTCATAAACAACCAGAGACACCTGACAGTCTATAGTTTTCTCTAAATGTAGTAACCGTGAATTTTGAAAACTGAAATTTAAATTTAAATATATTTTTCGGAATATTTATAAGTCAAAAAGTGTAAATTAACTGTGTTTTTGGAAAAACGGTCTCCCGATTTACAGATCCGGGCCCGAACTCGAAAAACTAAAATCACCAGTAGATTCGTCTTGACGAATTGATTAAGAAAGGTGTAAACCGATTTTCGATCCGACGGTCGGATCGTCTCGAAAACAGTGAAAAACGTAGTGGGGCCCAAAACTTAAGTTGTGAATAGTAACCCCTGATTTAAATCCCCCGACCAACGTCGGCCGATCGACCGTCTGGAGTCCGAATCGGACGGTCCAGATACTCGATTTAAATGGCATCATCGTTCTGAGTGCAGTAGCGCTGACGAAATTTGTGTGACGAGCCTAAAGCATCGTAAAGCGTCCCGAACTGTTAAATATACTGAATAAGATAGATCGAGAATTTATCGGGGCGCCAACTCAAGAAACCAAATACGGTACTTGATAGATTTCGTTGAGCTGGACATCGTGGCGAAGTCCGTTTTCCATTTCGACGACTCTAGTGCATCGAAAAGCGTAAAAAATAGTAAAAATAGTGGTATTTTTGTAATAAGGTCTATATTTTATGGACCAAATGAGATAGGATTTCTTGGGGAGAGGTTAATGCGCCATTGTCACCTATAGTAGGGACTACATGGCTGAGGGAGCTTTGTACAAGGGGCTTTTTGCAAAAAAAAATCCTATATTCCTTACGTTATGGTTGGTGACCCTTGGGGATCCAAGGGCTTAGCACTTAAGCCGTTTTTGGGGGACTCCTCGTAACCCTTCACGATCCTCTGAGGGTTCCCCAAGCGGCAAAGCACCCCTGTAAAGTCTTCTTCATCAACTTGGGTGAGGAAGGAGAAGACAACACAAGACCTCGCTCTCTCCTTCACTGAGCCCTTGGAAGTCCTCTACTACCCCTTGGGAGTGTGCCCGAGGAAGCCCGAGGTGCGCCGTGGCCGCGTGATGCCGGGGAAGGGAGCCCGCTTCTTCCGTTCTTCTTCAACTCCGGCCAAGATAAGATCTCCCTCTCCTTTGGTTCCTTGGACCCGAGACCCTTAGCAGTAGCCTTCTGGGTTCCTGGGGAGTCTCCCAGCTCAGCCCCGAAGTCGGGGAAGCGTCGGTTTGCCGGCGGTGAAGTTGCACCGCGGGCAACCTAATTCTGCTTCGCCGCGGGCTAGCGCCGATTCTGGCGATTTTGGCCGGGATCCAAAATGACCAACACATTCTGCTGGGCCTACTGTTGCTCTCCCTAAAATTTGGGAGCTCGCGGTGGAGTGGGGAGGAAGTTGGGTCGTGCCCTAGTTTCGGGTGCATGGTGGCTGCTCCGGCACCGGTGCCGCCTTCCACCCCCGGCCACACACCCAGTAAGCTTCATGGTGTCATGAGGGACCCATTGGTTCCCTTGCATGTGACCTATGCTTGTAGAGTATCGGGGCTAAGTATCTGTTCGGGCATGCCCAGGTGAGCATCTGGAGATGCTGGGACAGTGAGAGTGCCGTTGGATGCGCAAATGGCATGAAAAACGGACTCGGGACTGCAAATTAGCTGAAACTGAGGGTTTCATAATTTTTCGAGCGCCTTAGGAAAACTTTCGGACGCCCGAAAAATATTTTGGAATTTTTTAGAACACCTGAAAAATACTGTAGCCAGCCGAGGTGGGTTTACTTTTGATTTTTGATCGCCGGTTTGATCTGTGAGTTTTTTTTGTAGCACGGACCCTTGGTGTGGGTGCCGGGAAGTTTTGCGCAGCAGTTTCGGGCGCCCGACACTTGGGCTCTTTGCTGCAGGATCGGGTTATTGTGCTGGGTGATCCGTAGAGACAGCAGACCCAGGCGATTTGGGCCTCTCGTGGGGGTGGTTGGAGGTGTCAGGATTAGTAGGGATTTGGTCAACATAAATCCCATCTAATCTATCTCCTCCACCTATCCCATCCTTATCCTCATCATTTGTTTTTTTATTTATTTATTTTATTTTATTCTTTTCTTTTCCTTCTTCCTCCCAAGCTGTAGTAGCTAGTGGGGACCTCCATTGTTGCCCAAGGCATCCACCAGGGAACCTTCGGCTGAGAGTCGTGGAGCATCCCCATCGCGCCGAAGCAGCAGAATCCGACCGAGGACGCGGCAGCTGGCTTGGACCTTCGCGAGAGAGAGCACGGACAGTTCCTGAGTTAGTTGGGCTATTGTGCTGTGAGGACCCGAATCCCCGCGATAGGATTACTGTTGGATCAGCAGCTTTTGGAGGCTTATGATGAGTATTGGAGGCTTATGTTGGGTATTGGAGGTGTTTATGCGCAAATTGGACACAAGTGATGGACTAAGTGTGAAAAATGAATCACGGGTGTATTTCGGATGCCCCACCAAATTTTAGAAGTGGAATTGGGCAAAATGGATATCGGATTTGGACTCAGCGCGCGAAAACGATGGAAATCGACTACTTGGTTGTATTTTTCTGAGTCCGAACGGCCGAAAACGGACACCCGGAAGTTTTCTTGTGTTTTTGGTGCACGGTGGACCGGGTGGATCATCGGTGTGCCACGTGGCGGCTTCTGATTGGCGCCGTACGCCACGTGGCAGCGCAGGAGACGCGGCGCAGTGGGCCCGACCCACGGGAGCGGGCGCGGGCAGGTGCGCGGGCAGGTGCGCGGTGCAGCGGGGGCGTGTGCCACGTGGCGTCATCCTATTTGCGCGGTGTGGACACGTGGCAGCAGGTGATTCGCTGGTGCAGTGGGCGCGGTCCACGGACTGGCGCGGCAGGTGCCTCGGGCTGCGTGCATGTCAGGTAGCAGGCGGCGCGGCGTGGGCTGGCAGGCGCGTGTTGACGCGCGGTTCCCGCGCGTGGGCGCGCCACGCGTCAGCTTCCGCGCGGGCCACGCGGCGCATGGTGGATGGCAGAGACGGTTGTTGCCTGTTCGGGGGTGACGTGGCGCAATCTGGCGCATCCGAGCACGGGATGGACGGCCGGATCGGGCGCTACTGTTGGCGCCCGAATGTTTCGGGCGCCCGGAAAATGTCCCCCAAAGTGCCATTTTCCTGATGGATTTCAGCCTATAAATAGGCTATGGGTGCCCCTTACGCGGGATTTTGGATTTTCTGGGAGCCCTCCTGCAGCAGAGCCTTCTTCCCCACTATCTTCTCCACCCTTTGATGGATTCCTGGCATTTTTGGAGGCCGTGACAACGGTATTTTCTGCGACGCGGCGCACATCGACGCTCCTTGGATTTTTGCTTTTACCGTCGCTTTTCAGTCTGAGAGACCTCCTGGACTACCCCAATGGACTTTTGAGCTGATTTTTGTGGCAGCGCATTCACGAGAGGTACGCCTTCGATTTTCGTGTTGATCACTTTATCTTATTTTGGGTTTTTGGCACGGTTCCCGAGTCTTTTCTGTGACCCTTTGTACTGCTGTGAGGTACGGGACAGCGGTGGAGTATTGTTGGATTTTCTCGGTCTACGACCATCGGAATGAGGCGTTTAAGGACTCAATTGATATCTACGCTTCGAGAGAAATGCACCCGTATTTTTATCAGAATTTTTGGAGGACTCTTCGAAGGTGATATTTATGCTTCTTGCGGACTGATTTCCTACAGATTTTTGTTTGTGGATACTTCGGCATACCCGCGTTGTTATATTCATATCTTGGCCTACAGGTGTCGGAACGAGGTGTATAAATACTCATTTTGGATCTACTCGTCGCGAGGATCGTAACTGTGATTTTTCTGGGATTTTTGGAGGACTGTACATAGGTAAAAATCTCCCTCTTCTCTGCTGGTTTGTAAAAACAGCATGTGTTGTTTGTGTGTTGTGGGGTATTGATTATTGTGTTGTGTTTGCGTTGTTGGTTGGAGCAGAGGCTTGTGCGACTGAGTACCGAGGGTACAATTTCAGCGGATTTTGGATAGCGTGTGACTACGCACTTCACCGACTTCGGCTTTGCCTGCGGAAAGCGTTTCAGGTGGGTTGCTTCATCTTCAAAATCGGTGGACGGTTCTCTAATTCTATTTGTTAGAATGCATGCATGTTTAGTGTACCCATATGTTGTTGAGAGGTGAGCTTGGTAAATGGTATTTGTTTGAGGAATTGTAAGATATGATATTCATGTCATGCCTGATGAAACTTGCAAGATTTAGATACCCATGTTTATGATCAATGAAAGCTCACCTAAGGGGAGCATTACACTATGTGATGGATAGCATGCATAATTTAATGTACAACCTATAAGATTGAAATGTAAGCATATAAAATAATATAGTTCATGTGGATTGAGGCTTACATGATTTATTGTACATGTTGGGTACCTTCGAGGTTGTATATATATTTAAGGGTTTATTCACCTATGCTAGTTGAGAGCATGTTTAGGGAGATGAGGCTTATTTGATTTGATTTTAGTGATCATATCTGTAAATGTTCCTTATTTATATTCAGTTTATCTAATGCTACTATTGGAACTTGATCTAGCACTCCGTCATATGTTGCATGTTTAACCAGACTAGTAGAGAACCTTCACTTGGGCTAGACTATTTTATGCTTTAGATATCCCACACTTTGCATCTCTTCCTGGACATAGATTTTCCTCATCCGGGTAGTGGGCCGAGTAGTCAGGTTATTGTGGGACATTGTTGCACTCGTGCCTGAGGGCTGAGTGGAGTCTGGTAGCTGAGTTTAGACCTGTGCTAGTGTTGTTGGGAACCGTTGGGGTTGACGGTGGTCTAGGGTCGTTGAGTGTCGTCCGACCATTTTTGTTAGCCCTGAGTTGTGGGTCGATCCCGGCTGTGGAGTACCTCCAGCTTGTGTGTTTAGCGTGGCGAGTTGGGTGTTTCGTTTGGGAGCCGTTTGGGTCGACGGTGGTCCCGGCTGTGGAGTATCTCCAGTCAGTGTGTTCTGTGCCACGAGTTGGTTGAGTTCGTTAGTGTCTCGAGATTCGTAAGAGCTAGTTAGCTGAGTCGTCGAGAGTACTCCGACCATCGTGCGAGATGTTTGGGGATCTTGAGTCCTTTCGTTTTGAGAGTGAGCGTGGATTTTGACTATAGCCTGCAGGTGCCAATGTTCGATACTCTATGCCGCGCCGTTTTCCTCAGTTGGGGTCACGCCCCCTGAGATGCCGTAGTGGATGCGATAGTTGGCCTGTTGAGGCAGTTTTCGCAGTGGATGCGATGTTGGGCCTGTTGAGGCAGTTTTGCGCGAGGGGTGAGTTAGTCCGTGTGGGACGCCCTACGTAAGTCCCGTCCTCTTATGGATGTGTGGCAGTAGGTGGGCGCAGGCTTGGCTGGAACCTATGAGGCAGTCAGTTCGATTGGGTCGATTGAGCACCTTGGGTGCGAGTAGTTGCATATATTTTCATCTGTACCACCAATTGAGCATTTAGATAGAGGCATGGTAGCTGTAGTATATCTCCAGCTTTTCTTGTTCAGTTTTTACTGTATTGTTATCTTACGCCTCTAGTAGACTTAGTGGGCAGATCGTCGGGCTTGGCGGTGGTACCCACTGAGAACTTTCTTTTGGTGTAGTTCTCACACCCATTGGAGGTCTTCCCCCTCCTTTTTCTTTTCTCTCCTTTGTTTTGCAGAGTCTTAGCGTGTCACGTCCCGGGTGTAAACCAGAATCCGGGTCCGTCCACAGATCCGCCGTGCACACAGAATTTTCCGTGTACACGAAGCGCTGGTAACCTGCTCAGATACAAGAGATAATATATAAAGGAGCATAAAAACAGAGTAGATTCACGGGGAAAGACTGCATGGGGTCTTGGACCACTACATAGCGGATGTTGCTGATTCTGCGGTTGCTGTTCGAGGCGAGGGAGTCGCGAGCTAGATCCCTATCCGTCTGTAGAGAGTAGCGGTACCCCTTCATTGGAGATCCTGAGTACAGTCAGTAGATTAGTTATTTTTTCGCTTTTGAGAGATCTTTGTATTGTGAGGATTTGACTTGTACTGAGAGCCTTTACACTGATGTATTATTTCAGGTTACCTCCCTGTTGAGTTCTGGTTTATTGTATTTGAGGATATTATATGATTATCACTTATGGGAGATGGATATTGTACCATTATTTTCAGTCGTACAGTTGGTTGATTTTAGTTTTATAGCAGTTTATTTTGTAGCTCTGATATCTGTTTAGCTGTAGTATTTTCTTTGCAGGTTGGACGCTTCGCCTATGCGGGGTTTTGTATAGGCGGCGGATCTGTTGGCGAGCCCGGGTCGCAGTTTCGACCCCGGGGCGTGACAGGTGCAGTTCGTGTGGAGGTTGATCGCCCTGCTCGGGGTGAGAAGCAGCAGAGGGCCGCGCGACCGTGGGAGCTCGGGGAGGTGCCGAGGTGCTGCGCTGAGCCGCGGGGAGCAGGGGCTGTGAATGCGGCGAGCTGTGTGCAGCGTAAGCGGTGAGAACCCGGAGCAGAGTCTGCGCAGCGGGAAGCATCACCGAGTGAGGCAGCCTGGAGCTGCGTGCGCCGAGGAGTGGGCGGCCCTGTCCACTGCGTGGAGCGATGGCGCGCAGGCGCACGGGCGCGCGGGTATGGTGCGCGGTCGTGCGGGCATTGTGCTAGTGGGGGCTGTGCGCGCGTCGAGGCTTGGTGGGTGGCTCGAGCTTGAGTGGTTTCTTTTTCCTCTTCTTCTTGTGCTGTGTGGTGCAACAGAGGGTCGCGCGGAGTCGCGGGGGTGTGTGGACCGCATTAGAGGTGAGTTTGGGTATTTCCAAGTTGATGGTTTTCTTTGGATTTTTGGAGTTTGGCTGAGAGATGGGTTCTCCCATCTTTTCTTCTCCCTTGTGTAGCGTGGAGCAGCTACATGCTGCTGGGTGCTGCGCGGAGCCCGGGTTGAGTGCGCGGCGGATGTGTGCTGCGGCTTAGGCTGTTGGTGCCTTGTTTGTGGCCGAGGTGTTGGCTTGTGACTTTGAAGCTTGGGGCTGCCTTGTTCACAGTAGGGGGTGTGTGTTGTGAGATTTTAGAGTGTGTTGTGGGCTTGTGGCAGTAGTGCGCGCGACTGTGTACCGTGGGATCGTTTTGGCAGATCTTCGACAGTGAGCGAACCCGCACTACATCGACTTCACGTTGGCCTGTGGAAAGCGTTTCAGGTGGGTTGGAAGTCTCCCAAACTTTGTGGTATGCCCCTTAATGCTTCTGTATGCATTTTCTGTATGTTTAACATGTATTTTATAACGGCCGAAAAATCTGATAGTTGCCTGGATTGTTGTAGAATAATAATCTGTACCCCTAATTATTTTTAATGGACTTTTGACATCATATGACACTAGCCGGTATAGTTAGTTGGCATTTTATCTGCATCTGAACCAATTTAAAAATTACCGAACTAGTTTTAACAGAAAAATTGACTTTAAAAATAGTTTTAAATTATTAGATCGCCTAGAGGGGGTTGGATGGGTTCAGGGTGCATGTACCCTCGTGCCTGGGGGCCGAGTGGATTTTTACTTGACTCCGTGGAGAGTTTCTAGTGTCTCGGGGGTTTCATGAGCTTTATCAGATGGAGTCGTGGAGGGTTCTCCGACCTAGACATGATTGTGGGATATTTTTTTGGGGCCTACGAGTTTTCGATCTGTTTGATCGAGATTATAGTCTGCAGATGCCGCCTATTATACCAGATGTGACACGCTTGTTCCTCGGTGGGGTCGCTCCTCTCGAGTTGCTGCTCCGGATGCGATGATGATGCGCCTGATGAGGCCGCTGTGCGTGGTACTTGATAGTCCGATTGGACACCCTACGTTCATACACGAGGGACCCTAGTTGATACACTAGGGGGCGCAGGCTTGACTGGACCAGATTTGGCAGTCACTGAGATCGAGTTGATGTGAGCGAGGAGATGCATTGCATGTTCTTAGTTGAGTTTTTCTTTGAGCATGATACATGAGGCATATTAGCTGTAGTTTCATTTTAGCTTATTATTTATTTGTTACCTATCTGTTTTGCCTCCAGTAGACTTAGTGGGCATACCGTAGATATTGGTGCCGGTACCCACTGAGGACTACCTTCTGCATTAGTTCTCACACCCGCTGTGGTGTCAGGTTTTTCGGAGGTTGCTGTTCCGGCTTCTGGTCGTGCGGAGACAGCGGATCGAGGTAAGGGCGTGGCTGAGTAGATCCTTACCCGTATTATTTTGAGAGTTAGTGGTAGAGGTACCCTGTATTTTGAGATTCCACTTTTGTACTGGACAGTCTGTATGACCATGTATTATTTTGTATTTTGGGATTTATGTTTTTATAAAGATGTTCAGCATTTGTTTTCTATAGCCAGTTATTTATCTTTCAGCTCTGATACATGTTTAGCTATAGTACTGACTTGCAGGGTAGACGCTTCGTTTGTGCGGGGATTTCCGTACAGATCTGTTGCCGAGCCCGGGTCGCAGTTTCGACCGTAGGGCGTGACAATGCTGGCCGAATGCGCTTCTGCCATTAACGAGGCAAGGTTGGCCGAGGTAATGGTGGCCGGCCGTTTACTGCTTCCCGTCGCTGGGCAGCCCAGTTGTTGGGTTCTTTTTCACGCCAGGAAGCTTCGGGTGTTGACCTTTGCACCTGGAAGTTGTTGTTTTAGGTTGGCCCAAACTCGAAGCTCCAAGTTGGCTGCAAATTCTTGCTCTGGCCATCCATCGCCGCCACTTGCCGGAGCTAGGTCTGGAGGTGCGCCTGGAGGTGCCCTCGAGTCACAGGAACTAGTGCTTGCCTTGGAAACACACAGGATCACGAGTTGGGGCAAAGTGCTCCAACTCGAGCATTAATGACTTGGCCATGGCCGAGCTTGCTCCCTGCACTGTTCCTGTCACGCCCCGGGTGTAAACCAGAACCCGGGCCCGCCAACAGATCCGCCGTGCACACAGAATTTTTCATGTACACGAAGCGCTGGTAACCTGCTCAGATAGATAATATATAATAAAAGAGCATAAACAGAGCTGAACTAACAGAACTAAAAGTAATCTCAGACTGAAAATAAGATACAAGCTGAAATAAAGTACAATAACTCCCAGCTCACCAAAAAATACAACCAGCTGGCTAAAGCCAGTCCCAAAAGTAAACTACTGTAGTCTGAGATACAAAAGGGGTACAATAAAAGTCCAGCTACTCTCACAGTCGGGGTAGATGATCTAGCTAGTCCGCAATCCTCTTACCTCGATCTGCCGCTGAAGGCCCAGCAGCTCCCACAGATGACTCTGCAAAACAAAGGGAAAGGGGGACAGAAAACAATGATGGGGGTGAGAACTACTAGATAAACCAGTAGCCTCCCCTAGTGGGTAAAACCTCTAATACTGACGCACCCACTAGGAATAAAGAGGCAAAAAAGGAAAGAACGGTGGTATGCAATAAAGACTGCTGAAAAGAAACTACCACTACTATGCCTCTAAATGCAGTGCCAAAAGATGACTGTATATATATATGCAACTATAAAGCTGACTGCCCAAAGAAACCCAATCAGAGGGCCAGGAAATACTGGCACTGCCTGCTCTGTCATCACTCACAACTCACCAACTGACCGGCACCCATCACGGTCAATAAGCCTACTCCGGAGTGGCACTCGAGGGGAGCGACCCATACGAGTAAAGTATCTCTGTATCAATCATCTCTGTAACCGATGTCTCACAATAGCAGGACTGGATCATGACCATGATCAAAGTGGGAATACTCCATCCACTAATGCAATCCCCAATCCCCAATCTGATGTGATAATAACATCCGGTCAACCGCCCAAAATCCGCGGTCACCGCTGAACCCATAGACCCCAATCTGATAAGGTAAAATCATCTGGCCAACCGCCTAACATCCGCGGTTGCCACCATACCCCACAATCCCCAAGAAGAGTCTAAACTGTCCCAGACTCAAGATCCAACTACACTATTTCAAGATCCCGATCCGACTCGATCATCATGCATCGATAGAGAAGAATAACAATAAAGCATGTTTTCTCCTAAGTCAAATCCCATAATATAGTGCTGCAGTAAAATAGTGGCTTAACTAGTTGTCCAAATAAGCATGCAAGTGTTCTCTTTTAAAAGCATTTAAAAAGTGACCAAGGTTTCATATGAAGGATCATTTTAAAATAATATTAGGTTACTTGTTTGCATGCGGTTTAGGATATAGCAATTGTCCAACTTTATTGTCCCAGATTTATCACATAGAAGCTATCGATTAATTTAGGGGGCCCAATGCAATAGGTTCATATACCACAAGTTATCTATCACATGTATAATTGGGAAACTCTACTATTCCTAGTGTGCAAGTCAACAAAGAGGGAAACGAAACCACCCACCTCGAAAAGCGTGGACAATACACCCAAAAATACCCGCTGTCCTCTAAGCACACCGTCAGCTGAAACAATATCCTACAACATCACACAAGTGTACACGGTGTAAAAACTATAAGTTTTAAACACATAATTGCTGTTTTTTACAATCAGCACGTAAAACGAGGAATTTCACCTCTGTCCCGAGCTCCTAAAATCCCAAAAAAATCACGGTTGCGTTCCTCGCGAAAAGTAGCCCAAAATCGACTCTTGAATCGCCTCGATCTGATATTCCTACGCTGAGAAACAATTCGTCGAAGTCGCCGCTGTCCAAAATCCAAACAGCAAAATAGAGGGTCAAAACACCTCGGGAAACGTGCCAAGGAATCGGAATCCAGAGAAACCATCAACACGGAAAACGAAGCCCTACCTCTTAGGAACACACCGACGAAGAAATTGTCGAAAGAGAACTCCTGTACTGCACAGGGGACTCCTCGGACTGAAATGCGACGATAACGGGCCGAAATGGGGAAAACCGAGGCACACTGTAAAATCCGGATCGCCGCTGTCGAACTTCCAGAAAATCTGGGAACGCACCACGAGGTAGAAAAATCAGTGAGGAACAACTTCTCTTCAATGGCCTCTCTCTGGTTCTCTCTCTATCACTCGAAAAATGGCAGAAAAGAGGGGAGGGGAGGCCTTTATATAGGCCCAAAAAATCTTTTGGGAAAATGACCTCTGTGTCCTCGGTTTCGGGCGGCTACAGTGCGGCCGGCCCACTTTCGGGCGGCTACAGTGCGGCTCGGCCCAAGGATTTCCGGGCGCGCACAGTGCGGCCCGGCCCAGCCCGGCCCGCACACGGGATCCAGCAGCGTCCGACCGCCCGTCCGACCCGGCCCAGGGCCCGCCACGTGTCCGCCAAACAGGCGGCAGCCGTGCGGCCCAACGGGAAAGCGCCACGTGTCCCCCGTGATTGGCGGCGCGGTGGGCGCGCCCGCCAATGGCGCGGCGACACGTGGCCCACGCCCGACACGGCTGTCGGCGGCCGCCGCCGCCACGTGCGCCCACGTGCGCCCATGTGCGCGTACGGCCGCCGCCGCGCGGTGCTGCGTGCGCCACGCGCACAAAGACCAGCCAATCCGGGGCCGCCACGTGGCGCGCCCCGATCCACCGTGCACCACGCCCCCCCTCCGCACCTGCCCGGCCTGCCCGCGCTGCCCGCGCACCCTCCCGTGCGCCGCGCGCCTTGCACCGGCCCAACCGCGTGCCGCCACGTGGCCCGTCGGTCCACCGTGCACCGGCGGCCCTTTCCGTGGACCGGGAGTCGTGCGCCGGCCCAATCAAAGGCCGCCACGTGTCCCCGCCCGGTCCACAGCTCCCCCCATGCACCAATTTGCGCAGAAAACTTCCGGGGGTCCGTTTTTGGGCATCCGGACACCAAAATAAAAGAGTAAATAGCCGTTTTCAAGCGTTTTTCCGCGCTGAATCCAAATACGGCCTCCGTTCGGCCCATAGCCTTCTCTAAAATTCGGCAAATACCTCCGAAGGCCAAACTAACAGTAAATACCACACTGAGTCCATCCGAAGCATCCCTTTGATGCACTGAGGGCCTAATACACCAATGATAGGTGTGAGGTCCCGGAATTCCCCGCATAGGAGTTGCCGATTGTTGGGCAGCTTTTAGTGGCCGTTGGGAGTGTTTGTGCGCGTGTCGGGCCCAAGAAATGGATTTGTGATGCAATTTGGGATTTAGTTGCATCACTGGAGGCCTGCGTGATGTGTCGGTGGTGTTTGCGCGCAATTTGGACACAAGTGTTGGACTTCGTGCTTAAAAGGAGACCCCGTGGGAATTTGGATGACCCGTCGGGTGTTTAGAAGTGGTTTCGCGCGATTCAGATGTCAAAATTGGACTCCGGGCGAAGTTTGGATAAAGGATTACCTCTCCGGTCGCCTTCGGGAATTTTTAGAGTTGAAATTTGGCAAATCGGACTTCAGATTTGGACCCGGCGCGAAAATCGGATCGAGTGGGCATTCGGCAAATTTTCGGATGAGAATTTGGAGAAACGGACATCGTTTTTGGATTCAGCGCGCGAAATCGCTAAGAATGGACTATTTACTTGTTTGATTTGGAGCCCAGATGACGTGCGCGTTTTTCGAGGCATCGCGGCACGTTTCTCGAGACGAGGCGAGGCACAAATCCCGAGGTGTGCGGCACGCGGTTCGAGGCGGCGTACGGCGCGGCAGGGGCGCACAGGCGCTTCGGCGTGGATTGCGCGGGGGCCGCCACGTGGCGGCCCCCCATTCGCGCCCGCGCGGACGCGGGGTGCGCGCGTCCGTGCGGCGCGCTCGGTGTCCCGCGCCTACGCGGCGCTGGGTGTCACGCGCCCGTGTGGCGCGTGACTGCCGCGCGCCGCGTGGCACGCGGTGACTCGGCCACGTCGCGGGCCGGGGCGCCCGCTGCGCCTGGTGCGCGCCCGTGCGTGTGGACCGGGCGGTTGGAGGCCTCCCATTGGTCCGGTCCACCGTGGACCGGGTTCCGTGAACCAGCTCCTCTCCCCCTTTTTTCTTCTTCTTCTTCCTCCCCGCACACTCCATTTTCCCTCCTCTTCTTTTCCTTCTTCTTCAACCGAGCGAGAGGGAGAGTGAGGGAGATGGTGGGAGGTGCGGCGTGGCGTCGTGGGCCTCGTGGAGCGCGCGAGTTTTTCCGTGGGGAGCGTTTCGGCCACGGCGGCGCAGTCGGGGTAGGTTCCTTGTGTTGGTTTTACTATATTTTTGTACAGTTTTTGGAGCGTTCTTTTAGACTGTTATTGACCCTCTTGCTCTTTTCTGTGTTGGGTACCGTGCACCGTTTTGCGTGCGGACTCCGTTTTGCGTGCGGATCCTGGCACCGTGCACCGTTTTGTGTGCGGACTCCGTCACCGTGCACCGTTTTACGTGCGGACTTCGTTTTGCGTACGGATCCTGGCACCGTGCACCGTTTTGCGTGCGGACTCCGGCACCGTGCACCGTTTTGCGTGCGGACTTCGTTTTACGTGCGGATCCTGGCACCGTGCACCGTTTTGCGTGCGGACTCCGGCACCGTGCACCGTTTTGCGTGCGGACTCCGTTTTGCGTGCGGATCCTGGCACCGTGCACCGTTTTGCGTGCGGACTCCGGCACCGTGCACCGTTTTGCGTGCGGACCCCGTTTGGCATGCAGATTCCAGCACCGTGCACCGTTTTGCGTGCGGACTCCGTTTGGCGTGCGGATTTCGGCACCGTGCACTGTTTTGCGTGCGGACTCCGGCACCGTGCTCCGTTTTGCGTGCGGACTCCGTGGAGGCCAATTGCAAGTGTCTACAAGTAATTGGTGGCAAATCGAGGTGGGTGGCCTTATCTCCAAGTTTTATGGACTGTACAGTATTTCTACTGATGTAGGACTATGCATGCTAGTTTATTTCATTGTGTAGCATGCTAGATTGTAGGAATTGTTATTCCTTTTATTCTCTGTTAATATAGTTATCTTGGAACTTGACCTAGCACCCCCGTCATATGTTGCATGTGTAACTAGACCAGTAGAAAACCCTCACTTGGGTTAGGGTTATTTATGCTTAGACATCCGCACTGTTCTTTCATCCCTGGACATAGTGTTTTCTCGCCCGGGTAGTGGGCCGAGAGGTCGGGACTTGCTTTTAGTGTGGGATGCTTTTGCACTCTTGCTTGGGAGCAGAGTGGAGTCTGATAGTTGTAGCGGGATTGCTTATCTATGCGGGGAGCCGTTGAGTAAACGGTAGTCCCGAGAGGTCTTGTTTCCCTTTTACGCTGTCGTGGGAGGGAGTCGTTGAGTAGACGGTAGTCCCGGGCCGTCGAGTATCTTCCGGTCCGTATTGTTGGGAACCGTTGGTGTTGGGTTATAACTATATGGATCTAAATAGGGGAAAAAACACCTAGAGGGGGGTGAATAGGTGTAAACAATAAACACTCAAAAAATCATTGCGCAAATAAACCCAATGCGGAAAAATAAAAGAACACGCAAGATTTTTACGTGGAAAAACTCCAAACCGGAGTAAAAAACCACGGGACCGATAACACGGCGAAATCCACTAGAATTAACACACGTACAAGGTGATATAACGTACTCACAGACGACTCAACCTTTTACCATACGCTCCTAGTAGATCTTCCCGCTCGCTCCACGACGCTTCTCGAATCCACGATCTGCGCCCAACGCTGAATCCACAGCGTCCAACGTCGAGTCCACGACGTCCAACCGAATCCACGGTCTTCACCCAATGGCACGCTTCGAATCCACGAACGTACCTCGCTCCGAATCCACGAGAGCGGTTGCACCTTGAATCCACAAGGCCACGCGAGTCCACGCGCCGATTTGGGGTAAATCGTTGTTTTTTGGGTGGTGATGATCCGCCGAATACTTAGATCAAAGATAGATCGGAAATACCATCTAAGTATTCATTGTTTGATTCTACTCAAAATGTGAGTATGAAAACCTAGAATCAAATAATCAATATAGATGAAGAAACATAGAATAAATCTATTGATTTCCTTTCTTCTCTATATGTGTGGATTTTTTCTTTTCGGCTATTTTATTCTGTCATGGCCGATTACCCTAGAAATGAAAATAGGGTCTATTTATAGGTTAGAAACCCTAGGAAGAATATACGGATCAAAAACAGCCTTTTCTGGAAAGAATTACCGATGGCGATCCGGATTGGAATTGGCGATCCGGATTGCGAACAGGAAAGACGTTTCCAGAAATCCAAGTTCGGGATCCGGATCGTAAAGTCCGATCCGGATCGTTCATACAGTTTTACCAGAACATCAAAGTTCGGGATCCGGATTGCAAGTCCTGATCCGGATCGTGGAAGCAAATCGGTAAAACTAGTGTTCGGGATCCGGATCAGAGGAGGCTGCGATCCGGATTGAACCAGTGTATGAACCAACACCCTTCGGGATCCGGATTGCCGAGCCCGATCCGGATCCTGAACATGTCCCATGTCCAGTTTTTGATGTTTAAGCAATAAAACATTCTTCCAGGTGTTTCTACACTATAAGAAGTATTCGGATCATCAAAATCTTTAGTTAAACGTACCTGATCCTTTTGAATTCTTCTTTCTTGAGATTGAGGTATATGATCCAAGTTTCTTCATCTTCAATCTTCAAGACTTAACATATTCACGAAATACGCCAACTCAAATTCCGTAACAATCTCCCCCTTTGGCGGTTTCGTGACAAAACACAAATCCACAAAAGAAAATTCAAAAAGATATTTTTGTTGCTATCACCATACAACAAAAATTTACAATGAAGATCCAAAATTAAAAACATGAGATAAACTCCTAAAACAGACTCTAGACTTAGACATCTGTACTCTCTGCACAAAGAAATCATTCTTGACAAACAAAATCGTTAGATACCTCAAGAATTGAAACATACAAAACCAAGTACAGAGATAGAGTTTATTCTCATCATGACATTTGAAAAATTCAGATATGTAAGAGAATCATAGTTAAAACCAACATATCTTCTAAGCATTCAAAACCAAATGTCACAAATGTTAGTCCAACATCAACTTGTTAGTCATATTACATGCCCAAATAGTTAGTCGAATAGTTAGTATAGAGGCATGTCACAAATCACAAGAGAAAAACCAAAGTTGAGTTGAAGTCATACTTACCTTGATATTCACCAATTCACATCATTCATCATTGTATCATTGTTCAAAGTTCTCTCTAACTCTCTCCCCCTTTTTGTCACAAAACAAAGCCAAAACGTAGTTAAGACTACAAATGTAAGGAGAGTGAAAAGTTCCAATAAAACGTAAAACCTGAGAACTAAGCTAAAATAAAGTAAGTATAAAACTAAATCCTAAAATCAAAATCCTGCACAAAAAGAAAAGGAAAAAATCAGTCAAAAAGGTGTCATTCGTCAGAATCCGAGTCGTCAGAGCTCGTGCAACCCAATTTATAGAACATCTTTGTCATCCGCTTGTGCATAGAGTTGACCTTTTTAGTGATGGTAATGTGAGCTGCCGTGACGATTTCAAGCTCATTGCAAATTCTTTGCTGTTCCTTGCGAAGCGATTCCAATACAGCAGCGTCTGTACCCTGTCTTTTCGAGTGTGATGGATGCTGTCTAGAAGCAGATGGTGCATCCAGTCCCTTAACCCATGGAGATTCAGTTTGTAGAACCCCAGAGAGTGAGCGAGCTCTAGTAAGAGGCCCACTATGATAACTTTCACTTCTTTGGACATTCTTTCGTCTTGTATATTGCTTAGTTGTTGATGCAGATTTCATAAGCCTTTTGCCTTTGACAGATTTCCTGTTTTCCTCATCAATTTTTCGTTGAACATCTGTGAAGAATTCATCCCATTCTTCCGTATCGTACTCTGAGCTGTCCTCCCTGCCTTCGGTTGTCTTATCTACTGTTGAAACATCCGGTTCCTCTTTAACAGATGTACTCTTGTGCACCATTGTGACCAACAAAAGGATTAACCAGGAGAATGCCATTGAGTCTAGTGCTTTGAGTTTTAAAAGATGTCCTGTGAAGAACCAACTCAAGAACACATGAAAAATCGTCAATTTTGAAAAATTTGAAACATTGTACCTAGACAATCATTATCATGTAGAGAAGCCAAGAATCAAATTAGTTTTCCAAAAAGAATTTTAAAAATAGATCAATTCCATGATTTTCAAAAATTCCTCTTTTATGCCCTAAAACCGAATTTTTAGAAATCGAAGCCTAAAAACTCGTTTAATCAAGAGAAATCCCAGCATAAAAGCAAAACTAATTACCCAGAGTTCTTATTTCAAAAGAAATTTGATCAAAAACCATTCACAAACGAAAAAGATCCAAGATTTCAACTCACGTTTGATGAAAAAATATGAAAACTGTGAAAAACCGAGATTTGATCAATAAAACTTACTTGAATCGAAGAACTTTGAGTTTGGAAGCTCCAAGATGCAAGAAATCTAGAGAGAGAAACTCTAGAGCTTGAAAACAAAAGATTAGGGTAAAAGAAATCAAATCCTCTTTGTTCTTATAAAAACCCTAGCCGTGATCCGGATCGGATCGAGATTGTGATCCGGATCGGCTACCCGCAGGAAGAATCCTGCGTTCGGGATCCGGATCACTTACCCCGATCCGGATCGGCTTCAACTTTTTCTTCAGAAAAATTCAGAAAAATTCCATAAAATCCAGAAAAAGTATGTAAGCACTTTACCATGTCAACTTTAAACAAAAATCATCGTTTCATACAACAAGAAATAGATTATACAAAATCTATCAAAAATATCCAAAAATGAAACGAAAATTTACGAAAGTTAAAACACTTAAAGTTGAACAACTTCAATTACATCTATCCTGATCTTATGTGTAATGCCTTTATCAAATCATCAATTTTGGTAAAGAAAATGAAATACCAAGATCAATAGATGTTTGAAATCCCAGATAAGTTAGATAATATATCTAGACAATCTGTTGAAGGAGTGGCTCTTTGAGCATCTTTTAAAAAATCCCACCTTATACCAACCATGAAATACGACTGAGTCAAGTATTTCAATATGAATTTCATCAACATTTTTAAAACAAAAATTTGCTTTTCATTCATGGAGTATCTTTTTCTTTCTTTCATTTTCTCCATGTGGTGGTAGTTTTCACACTCCTCATTGGGATGTAACTCTTTCCACATCTTTTGAGCATTTTACATTTCTTTGACTCCCCCTCAATTGGCTATCAATTATTTAATATATAAGGTATTCAACCAAACCATTGATCTCGAATTCATACTCGACTAAGCAATCAAATATGATAATGACTATACCAAGAGATCATTGAGAGAGAAATTGACTTTGATCACTTAAAAGATGGTTTAATTAACGTAAATGATCATTGCAACATTGAAATATTATGACATCAAAAGCATAATAAATTTCTAAATGCATAAAAGGATGCAATTAAAGTCAATTATGATTTATGCTCAATTAATGTCCTATGTACAAAACATAGATAAAGAACAAAACAAAAACAAAAACAAAACCTAACCTAAGCAAAGGTTTCAAAAGAGTTTATTTCAAGGAAAGCATGCCAATTGCTTTACGCAAGTGAATAAAACGTTTTTGATCCAAAGGTTTTGTTAAGATATCAGCTAATTGATCCTCAGTTGAAATATATGACAGTTGAAGAATGTTTGATTCAACTAGCTCTCTAAGAAAATGATATCTAAGTTCAATATGTTTTGTTCTAGAGTGCAACACAGGGTTTTTTGAAATGTTAATAGCACTAGTGTTGTCACATAAAATGGTTACCGAAGTTGTTGAAATCCGGAAATCGCTCAACACGCTTTTCATCCAAATCAATTGGGTTGAACAACTTCCTGCAGAAATGTACTCCGCTTCGGCAGTCGAGAGTGCTATGCAATTCTGCTTTTTACTGTGCCATGCAACAAGGCAATGGCCAAGATAGAAGCATGCACCACTCGTGCTTTTCCGGTCATCCACCGATCCAGCCCAATCGGCATCTGAGTATCCAACAATATCCAAAGTCGTTCCCATAGGATACCAAATTCCGAAATTGATTGTACCTTTGATATATCGGATGATCCGTTTCACCGCTTTCAGGTGAACCTCCTTCGGTGCTGATTGATATCTCGCACAAATCCCAACACTGAAGGATATATCCGGGCGACTAGCCGTGAGATATAGTAGACTTCCAATCATACTGCGATACAGTTTCTCGTCTACATTCTCACTATGTGATTCACTTCCAAGTCCCTTATGGCTAGTTCCCATTGGAGTCGGAAAATCCTTAGAATTTTCAAGATCAAACTTTTTGACCAACTCCAGTGCATACTTGGATTGACACAAGTGAATTCCTTCATCGTTTTGTTTAACTTGTAATCCAAGAAAATAAGTCAATTCGCCCATCATGGACATCTCAAATTCGCTTTCCATGGTCTCCGCGAATTTAGAAGCATCATTATCTCTTGTTGCTCCAAATACAATGTCATCGACATAGATTTGAGCAACTATGAAATTGTTTTGATAATGCTTCACAAAGAGAGTCCTGTCAGCTCCCCCTCGAGTGTAGCCCTTTTCCAAAAGGTGCTTTGTCAACCTTTCGTACCATGCTCGCGGTGCTTGTTTCAGACCGTAAAGAGCCTTTTTCAGACGAAAAACATGGTTAGGTAGTTTATGATCCACAAAACCTTTCGGTTGAGCCACATAAACTTCCTCATTTAAAAACCCATTTAAAAAGGCGCTCTTAACGTCCATTTGAAATAATTTGATTTTAAAATGACAAGCAATCGCAAACAATATACGAATGGACTCGAGTCTAGCTACAGGGGCGAAAGTTTCATCAAAGTCTATACCTTCTACTTGAGAGTAGCCTTGAGCAACTAACCTTGCTTTGTTCCTGATGATAGTACCTTCTTCATTTTTCTTGTTCTTGAAGATCCATTTGGTACCTATCACATTGTGTTGCTTCGGAGGCTTCGTTAATTCCCAGACTTTGTTTCGCTCGAATTGATGGAGCTCTTCCTGCATTGCTTTAATCCAGTAATCATCTTGGAGAGCTTCATCAACATTCCTTGGTTCGATTTGAGATACATAGCATGCAAATCCGCAAACCAATTGTCTCCGTGTTCTAACTCCTTCTTGTGGATCTCCAATGATGTTCGATTCAGGGTGATCCTTGGAGATGCGTAACGTTTGAGGTAGAGGAGTAGACGGAGGTACACGAGATGATTCCTGCACATCAGATGAACTTGAAGAACCGTTAGATGCATCATTATTATCGAAAGAATTGTTAGAAGAAGATGCATTAGCAGGTGTATCATCATCAAGAGAGATATCGAGGGTAGATTTTTCAGATTCAAAGTGAAAAGCTTCATCTACCTTAACATTTATCGATTCTACGATCGTCTTAGATTCTAAGTTAAAAACTCGATATGCTCTACTGTTTGTAGAATAACCTAAGAAAATCCCTTCGTCACTTCGAGAGTCAAATTTTCCAAGATTCTCACGATCACGTAAAATAAAACACCGACTCCCAAAGATACGAAAATATTTGATGTTAGGTTTTCTACAAAACCATAGTTCATATGGTGTATTCAAAGTCCCCGGGCGCAAATACACTCGATTGATAACATAGACAGCAGTGTTCACCGCTTCAGCCCAAAAATATAAAGGTAAGTTCCGGCTATGAAGCATAACACGTGCCATCTCCTGTACGACCCTGTTTTTGCGCTCGACTACACCATTTTGTTGAGGTGTGTAAGGTGCAGAGAATTCATGTTTAATGCCGTTAGAAGTGCAAAAATCAATGAATTTGGAATTTATGAATTCCCCACCTCTATCACTCCTAACTCGAGTAATCCTTTCATTCTTTTCAATCATAATACGATTGCAGATTTCGAGAAAAGAATCAAAGGTATCAGCTTTTTCTTTTAAAAATGCTACCCAAGTATATCTAGAAAAATCATCAACCAATAAGAAAATATACCATTTACCTCCCAGAGATGGTTGACGAGTTGGCCCCATTAAGTCCATATGCAAAAGTTCCAAAGGCCGTTTTGTACCTATGTGGTTCAAGTTCTTGTGTGCAGTCCTAGACTGTTTTCCCTTTTGGCAACCGCCACACACAAGGTTTTGTTCAAAAGAAAGTTTCGGAACCCCCTTGACCACATCTTTGTTCGAAATTCTAGCAAGTTCCTTAAAGTTTATGTGACCTAGCCTTTCATGCCAAAGTGTTTCATTTTTCAAAGATGCTAGGTTACATTTTTCAGAAATCTTAGAGGAACTACATAACAATTGTTTTCTGATCTAACCCCCTTTAAAAAGAAAGCATGGTTCATGTCAGTTACAGTGCATTTATCAGATGAAAAATTAACTGAATAACCATTATCACAAAGTTGACTTATGCTTATGAGGTTAGTCTTAAGGCCATGAACAAATAACACATTATTTAGAACCGGGCCATCTGGAATAGCTACCGTTCCCTTTCCAACAATTTTGGAAGACCGACCATCTCCGAAAACAACAAGTCCTCCGGAGTTTTTCTCAAATGTTTGAAAACAGTTTTTATCACCGGTCATATGACGGGAACACCCGCTATCCAGATACCAAGACGAACTATCATATGCATGCAAGGAAACATTGGTAACAAGACAAGGGAAAATTTCACCTTTGCGCACCCAAACCTTTTTGGAATGCGTCGGTAATGATCGTGAAGTTGATTTCCTAGGTGAAAGCGTCTTGTTGAAGAATTGCTGCTCCTTGATGATGTCGTCTTGAGCGGTGTACTACCAAGGCTCTTTTCCTTCAAATGAATTGCATTTGATTTTTGAGGAATCACCCTTTTGGTAGTCATTGCAAGAGGTGCTTGAGGTGTGCGTTTGGCTCCCGTCTTGCAATTTCTCCTTATGTGCCCTGAAATGCCACAACGAAAACATACCTTAGGTCTTGACGATTCCGAGAAGGATGAAGTAGGCTTGTTGTCGTTGCTTGTCGTGAATTCCGGTGTCGGAGGAGGAGATACCGACTGAGGCACAAATACTGTCCCACTCGAACTTGGAATGTCTCCAGTTTGAGTGTATCCGAGGCCGAACTTATTCTTTGACCAAGACCAAGAAGTCTGTCCAACTTACTCCTTCCAGAAGAAAATCTCTTTAAGTCATCCTTCAGTTGGCGTATGGTCTCCGTCATTTCCAATTTTTCCTGTCGAGCCTCGCCGTTGAGCTTCAAGAAGTAATTCGCTTTGTTCACCATATCCATATAATTCTTCTCGAGTTGCTCATTGGACTCTTGAAGGGAAACATTTGTTTTAATCAGATTATCCCTTTCCACTTCAAGATCGGTTGAGAGAGAGGTTACCCTTTTTACTTCTTCTTCGAGATCCTGCAATCTCCCTTTCAACCCCTTGTTTTGCTTAGCCAGTTTCTTTGAATCCCTCAAAAGTTGTGGTAGGCTAGAGCAAAATCTTCACCTTCCGAATCATCTGATTCATCGTCCGTTGCAATCTTTTCAACAGTGGAGTTGGACAATGAATCGGATGTACTTGCCATTAAGCACATGAAGGGTGAAGAGGTGGACGCGTGGAAAGCTGTCGCGTTGTCTTCTTCATCACTTGACGATGACTCATTTGACGTGGAGTTGTCATCCCAAGTGACGACTTGCATCGCCTTCTTCTTTGCCGGATTCTTGTTGGGACACTCCGTTGCAATGTGGCCGTAGCCTCGACATTTGAAGCACTGAACTTGTCCCTCTGAACTTTTCTTATCCTTTGAGAAGTTCTCTTGCTTTCTTGACTTGTAACTTGAAGAACCCTTGCCTTTCTTCGACTTTCCGAAGGATGGAGTTTTGCTTGAATTACCCCTTCGAAAGTTGCGGCGAAACTTCCTTGTCAAGAGAGCGAGCTGCTTCTCAAAGTCCTCCATAGAAAGGTTCTCGTCGTCGTCCGAGGAGGATGAATCCGCGTCTTCTTCTTTAGTTGATTTCAATGCGTAACCTGAAGACTTAGAAGAGGATGCCTTTCCAGAAGAATAGTTAGTAGGAAATGTCATTTCATAAGTTTGTAAAGCACCTACTAATTCTTCTACACGCATTTCGTCCGGGTGTTTAATTGTTTCAATGGCTGCGACCTTCGGGCGAAATCGTTCAGGAAGAGTTCTTAGAATTTTTCTTACAACTTTAAATTCTGGAATCTTCTCTCCCAAGTTAGCACATGAGTTTACGATGTCTTGCAATCGTGTGTAATAGTCAGTGAAAGATTCATTCTCTGCCATAGAGATAGAGTCAAACTTGCTCGTAAGCATTTGCAGTTTCTGAATCTTCACTAGGTTAGTTCCCTCATGCGTAACTTGAAGAACATCCCAGATTTCTTTCGCAGTCTCACATGCCGAGACGCGAGAGAACTCAGTTTGTGACAAAGCATTAAATAGAGCATTAATTCCCTTGCCATTGTAAGAAGAAATCTATCTCTTCCTTGGTCCATTTCGACCTAGGTTTTAAGGTGCGAACATCATCTAAAATTTCAGTTGGATTAGACCATCCTAATTCAATTGATTGCCACACCCTTTCGTCGATGGAAATTAAAAAGGCTTTCATCCGTACTTTCCAGTACGCATAATTTGTTCCATCAAAGAAAGGGGGTCGATTGATGTTTCCACCTTCAACCATTGTTTACAACCCTATTCCCGCTCTGATACCACTTGTTGGGTTATAGGTAATATGGATCTAAATAGGGGAAAAAACACCTAGAGGGGGGTGAATAGGTGTAAACAATAAACACTCAAAAAATCATTGCGCAATAAAACCCAATGCGGAAAAATAAAAGAACACGCAAGATTTTTACGTGGAAAAACTCCAAACCGGAGTAAAAAACCACGGGACCGATAACACGGCGAAATCCACTAGAATTAACACACGTACAAGGTGATATAACGTACTCACAGACGACTCAACCTTTTACCATACGCTCCTAGTAGATCTTCCCGCTCGCTCCACGACGCTTCTCGAATCCACGATCTGCGCCCAACGCTGAATCCACAGCGTCCAACGTCGAGTCCACGACGTCCGACCGAATCCACGGTCTTCACCCAATGGCACGCTTCGAATCCACGAACGTACCTCGCTCCGAATCCACGAGAGCGGTTGCACCTTGAATCCACAAGGCCACGCGAGTCCACGCGCCGATTTGGGGTAAATCGTTGTTTTTTGGGTGGTGATGATCCGCCGAATACTTAGATCAAAGATAGATCGGAAATACCATCTAAGTATTCATTAGTTTGATTCTACTCAAGATGTGAGTATGAAAACCTAGAATCAAATAATCAATATAGATGAAGAAACATAGAATAAATCTATTGATTTCCTTTCTTCTCTATATGTGGATTTTTCTTTTCGGCTATTTTTTCTGTCATGGCCGATTACCCTAGAAATGAAAATAGGGTCTATTTATAGGTTAGAAACCCTAGGAAGAATATACGGATCAAAAACAGCCTTTTCTGGAAAGTTTTACCGACGGCGATCCGGATTGGAATTGGCGATCCGGATCGCGAACAGAAAGACGTTTCCAGAAATCCAAGGGTTCGGGATCCGGATCACAAAGTCCGATCCGGATCGTTCATACAGTTTTACCAGAACATCAATGTTCGGGATCCGGATTGCAATTCCTGATCCGGATCGTGGAAGCAAACGGTAAAACTAGTGTTCGGGATCCGGATCAGAGGATGCTGCGATCCGGATTGAACCAGTGTATGAACGAACACCCTTCGGGATCCGGATTGCAAGCCCGATCCGGATCCTGAACATGTCCCATGTCCAGTTTTTGATGTTTAAGCAATAAAACCTTCTTCCAGGTGTTTCTACACTATAAGAAGTATTCGGATCATCAAAATCTTTAGTTAAACGTACCTGATCCTTTTGAATTCTTCTTTCTTGAGATTGAGGTATATGATCCAAGCTATCTTCATCTTCAATCTTCAAGACTTATCATATTCACGAAATACGCCAACTCAAATTTCGTAACAGTTGGGGTTGACGGTGGTCCCAGGTCGTTGAGTGTTGTCCGACCTGTTTCGTTACCCTGAGTTGTGGGTCGTTCCTGGCTGTGGAGTATCTCCAGCCAGTGAGCTTTGTGCTGCGAGTTGTTGGAGAGGCTAGTGTCTCGTGTTTCGAGTTAGCCGATCTGCTGAGTCGTCGAGAGTGCTCCGGCTGTTGTGCGAGATATTTGGGGATCTTGAGTCCTACCGTTCTGAGAGTGAGCGTGGATTTTGACTAGCCTGCATATGCCAATGTTTGATACTCTATGCCGCGCCGTTCTACTCAGTTGGAGTCGCGTCCTGAGATGCCGCTGTGGATACGATGGTTGGCCTGTTGAGGCAGTTTTCCGCAGTGGAGGCAACGATGGGCCTGTTGAGGCAGTTTTGCGCGAGGGATGAGTTAGTCGGACAGGACGCCCCACGTAAATCCCGTCCTCATGTGGATGTGTGGTAGTGGGCAGGAGCGTTCCTAGTCGACAGGCGCAGGCTTGGCTGGACCTTTGAGGTAGTCAGTTCGTTTGGGTCGATTGAGCACCTTGGGTGCGAGTGGTCTCATTTACTTTCATCTGTTTCACTTTTGAGTATCTAGATAGAGGCATGGTAGCTGTAGAGTAGCTCCAGCTTTTCTTGTTCAGATTTCATTGCACTGTCTTCTTTTACCTCTAGTAGACTTGGTGGGCAGACCGTTGGACTTGTTGACGGCACCCACTGAGAACTACTGTGGGAAGTAGTTCTCACACCCGTCGTGGTGTCTTTTCCCCAGGGACTTCTTCTTCTGTTCCTGTGCTCCTGTTGCTGATCCTTCGGACCGAGGCGAGGGAGTCGCGAGCTAGTTCCCTACCCGTCGTTGGAGTGTAGCGGTACCCCCTTCAGAGGAGAGCTTCGGTTGTTAGTTTACTTCTTCTTCCTCTGTTGAGAGACCTTTGTAGAGAGGTATAGAGTTGTACTTTATTTTACAGTTTGAGAGACTGATGTAGTGAGGATATTTTCTTGTATCGAGAGTTGTACACTGATGTATTCATTGGAGATATCTCCCTTTTGAGTTTTGTATCAGAGGACTTTGTATACGATCGTATTTGGGAGATGGATATGGTATTATTTTCAGTTGTACAGGGTTTGGATTTCAGTTTTTAGTAGTTTACTTTCAGCTCTGATATCTGTATACTGTAGATGTTTCTTTCTGTAGGTTAGACGCTTCGTCTGTACGACAGTTTCCGTACAGATGGCGGATCTGTTAGCGAGCCCGGGTGCAGTTTCGACCCCGGGGCGTGACAGATTAGAGTGGTATCAGAGCCTAGGTTGTAGGTCGTGGTGGACTTAGAAACCCTAGGCTTGTGGTTGGATGTTAGGACGACTACGTGAGAGTCGTGACTTTTAGCGAGTCCTGATTGAGTTTTTACCTCTCCCAAGAGACGGGATGAGAGATTGACATGTTTACTTTCCTAAGCGATTACGTTGGCTGCCGACAACATAATGCTATGGATTGGATGACATGTCTTAGACTTTCGCTGGATTGGGTCGTATGGTTGTTGTGTCCTGACGTTTGTTATTGTGCAGCGGATTGCGATGCCCCTGAGACGTCGTGTTGTGAAGAGGACACACCCCGCACCTGATGAGTACCCGAGCAGCGGGAGACAGAGCTATCAGAGCAGAGCGAGACCCAGGAGTTTGTGCGTTGAGTTAGTTCCCACTTTAACCGAGAGGGGCCGAATCCCTGAACGGCAAAGGATCGAAAATTCGATAGGCTGAGCCTAGAATCTGTTCTTGTTTGATTGGGGTTCTAGGCACCGGTCTATCGGGATTTTCGGATTTTGCCGCGTCAGTCGGTTCTTCTCGCCTATGAGTGGGGTGTTGTCGTGGGGGCCGTTTGGATTGACGGCAGTCCCAGTTGTGTGGATAATTGCTCCTGGCCGAGTTATCAGGAGGACATTTTCCCTGGCTGAGTTACCAGGAGGATATTTTCCCTGGCCGAGTTACCAGGAGGACACTTTTCCTGGCTGAGTTACCGGGAGGATATTTTCCCTGGCCGAGTTACCAGGAGGACACTTTCCCTGGCTGAGTTACCAGGAGGACATTTTCCCTGGCCGAGTTACCAGGAGGACATTTTCCCTGAGTGAGTTACCAGGAGGGTATTTTCCCTGGCCGAGTTACCAGGAGGACACTTTCCCTGGCTGAGTTACCAGGAGGATATTTTCCCTGGCCGAGTTACCAGGAGGACACTTTCCCTGGCCGAGTTACCGGGAGGATATTTTCCCTGGCCGAGTTACCAGGATGACACTTTCCCTGGCCGAGTTACCGGGAGGATATTTTCCCTGGCCGAGTTACCAGGAGGACATTTTCCCTGGCCGAGTTACCAGGAGGACATTTTTCCTGGCTGAGTTACCAGGAGGATATTTTTCCTGGCCGAGTTACCAGGAGGGCATTTTTCCCTGGCTGAGTTACCAGGAGGGCGTTTTCCCTGGCTGAGTTACCAGGAGGGCATTTTTCCCTGGCTGAGTTACCAGGAGGGCTTTTTCCCTGGCTGAGTTACCAGGAGGGCATTTTCCCTGGCTGAGTTACCAGGAGGGCATTTTTCCCTGGCTGAGTTACCAGGAGGGTGTTGCCCCTGGCCGAGTTACCAGGTGGGCACATGCCCTGGCCGAGTTACCAGGTGGACACATGCCCTGGCCGAGTTACCAGGCGGTTGCTTTAGTGAGATTGAATTGGTCTGACAGGACGCCGAGATTTGGTGGCGTCGAGTTCGTCCTGTTGGACTACCAGGAGCGCAGTTGTTGACTTGGAACCAGTTTCGTGCTTTGCTGCTCAGGGCCTTCTTTCCTGACAGTGTAAGCAGAAACTAGATGGGGATCTTAGACTCCTGCAGCAGGGGAGTCGACCTCTTCTGGAGTACGTTCGCGAGTTTTGCGATTTGTTGAGCGCTGTACCCCATGTCGCCTGGTTGAGGCCCAGGAGGTTGAGCTAGTTGAGAAAGGACTGCATCGGAATATCTAACACTTGGTGTATTCTCGGCGGGTGTCGACGTTAGATGCAGCGATTGAGCGTGCTTAGCGGGTTTCAGAAATACATGATCTCCCACCAGAAACTCTAAGTCTCGTCGCCGAACATCAGCATAGCTCCTCTGTCGACTCTGAGCGATCTGAAGGTGCTGTCGGATCACTCTGACCTTTTCTTCTGCTTCTAGCAACAAATCTGGTCCCAGAGTCCTTCTCTCTCCCACATCACTCCAATATAGCGGTGATCGATATTTGCGTCCGTACAACGCTTCAAACGGAGCCATTTGGATGCTCGCTTGAAAGTTGTTGTTGTACGCAAATTCAGCCAGTGATAAGTGTCGAATCCATCCACCGCCAAAATCAAGGACGCAAGCCCTCAGCATATCCTCAAGGATCTGAATCGTCCGCTCTGACTGTCCATCAGTCTGTGGGTGGAAAGCTGTACTAAATCTGAGCTGAGTCCCCAAGGTAGTCTGTAAACTCCCCCAGAATCGCGAAACAAACCTCGGGTCTCTATCCGATACTATGGAAGCTGGCACCCCATGTAACCTCACTATCTCATCCAAGTATAACTGGGCTAGTCGCTCGAGTGGCCAAGTAGTCTGTATAGGCAAAAAGTGCGCTGACTTGGTAAGTCGATCCACCACTACCCAGATAGCATCTGCTCCTCCTTGTGCCCTCGGCAATCCGACCACAAAATCCATCGTAATGTGGTCCCATTTCCACTCGGGAATTGGAAGACTTTGTAACTTGCCAGCTGGCACTCGATGCTCAGCTTTTACTTGCTGACAAGTTAAACACTGAGCCACAAATCTCCCAATATCCCTTTTCATGCCATTCCACCAGAAGTGTGCCTTGAGGTCCTTATACATCTTAGTCCCTCCAGGATGAAGGGTATAAGGTGTATAATGGGCCTCTCTCAATATCTGCTCTCTGATCTCAGCATCCACTGGCACACATGCTCGGTCCCTGTACCTCAGTACTCCCGCAGCATCAACTGAAAAATCCCCTGATCGATCACTCGGAATCTGATCTCTAATCCTGGTCAAGTAGGGGTCCTCACTCTGTCTCTCCTTGATCCTGTCCAGCAGAGTGGGCTGCACGACTAATGACATCAGTCTAGCAGAGACCCCAGGGGATACAACCTCTATCTCGAGCCGTCTCAACTCCTCTAACAGTGGCGCCTGATCTGTAATCAACATGGACAAACTCTGCACCGCTCTCCTACTCAAGGCATCTGCAACCACGTTGGCCTTTCCTGGATGGTAAAGGATATCCACATCGTAATCCTTCAGTAGCTCTAACCATCTGCACTGCCTCAAATTCAGTTCCTTCTGCGTGAACAGGTACTTTAGGCTCTTGTGGTCGGTATAAATCTCACAGTGCTCCCCATATAGGTAATGGCGCCAAAGCTTCAATGCAAACACCACGGCGGCAAGCTCCAAGTCGTGGGTAGGGTAATTCTTCTCGTAATCCTTAAGCTGTCTCGATGCATAAGCAATTACCCTCCCTTCCTGCATCAGCACGCATCCAAGTCCACTGTGCGATGCATCACTGTAGATCACATATCCTTTTCCCATAACAGGGAGGGAAAGGATAGGAGCGGTCATCAATCTATTCTTAAGCTCCTCAAAGCTCCTCTGACAGTCCTCACTCCAGATAAACTTAACTCCTTTACGCGTCAACCGAGTGAGGGGTGTGGAAAGCTTTGCAAAGCCTTCCACAAACCAACGATAATAACCAGCTAAACCCATGAAGCTGCGCACCTCAGATACAGTCGTCGGTCGGGGCCAATCTCGAACTGCCTCAATCTTCGCCGGGTCTACTCCTACACCGGCGGCGGAAATCACATGGCCCAAGAAAGCTACCTCCCGAAGCCAAAACTCGCACTTTGACAGCTTGGCATACAACTTCTTATCTCGTAGAAGTTGTAGCACAGTCCTCAAGTGCTCCTCGTGCTCGGCCTCGCTTCGGGAGTAAATAAGGATATCATCAATGAACACCACCACAAAGCGATCCAGAAGTGGCCGAAATATCCTGTTCATCAAGTCCATAAAGGCGGCAGGGGCATTAGTCAATCCAAACGGCATAACTGTAAACTCATAATGCCCGTACCGTGATCTGAAAGCAGTCTTAGGAATATCCTCGGCCTTCACCTTCAGTTGGTGATAACCAGACTGTAGATCAATCTTGGAAAATACACAAGACCTTTGCAGCTGATCAAAGAGATCGTCGATGCGCGGCAGAGGGTACTTGTTCTTGATGGTCACTTTATTCAGCTTCCTGTAGTCCACACACAGTCTAAGCGACCCATCTTTCTTCTTCACGAATAGCACCGGCGCTCCCCAGGGCGACACACTGGGTCTAACGAAACCCTTATCCATCAAATCTTGCAATTGTGCTTTAAGCTCTCGCAGCTCAGCCGGTGCCATCCGGTAAGGAGCCTTAGAGATTGGCGCAATTCCTGGAACTACGTCAATCACAAACTCAATCTCTCTGTCTGGCGGCATACTAGTCAGCTCAGGTGGAAAAATATCCGAAAACTCGCGGGCAATAGGAATATCCCCGAGTCCCGGTGCCGCCGTAAGCCCCTCAACAACACTAGCCAAAAAGGCTACACATCCTCGATGAATCATCCGCCTCGCTCGGGAAGTCGAAACCATAGAGGCAAAGAAAGCACTCTGACATCCCCGGTACACCAACACCTCCTGGCCTGGCTCTCTAAAAGTGACAGTCCTCGCGGCACAATCAATAGTCGCGAAATACCGAGCCAGCCAGTCCATCCCGAGAACCACATCAAAGTCCCTCAGCTGTCTCAAGACCAACAGGTCTGCTGGCATAATCCAGGACTCGATCTGCATCGGGCAGGACCAACAACACTCCTCCACGTGCAAAGTGTGATCGGGAATCTGAACCTCTCGTGCACATGGCAAAAGTCCTACCTCTAACCCATGTAATGATGCAAAAGATCTACTAATGAAAGAATGCGATGCTCCAGTATCAAATAAGGTACGAGTCCTAATGCCAGAGAGTAAAGTGATACCTGCCACCACATGGTCCGCTGCTGAAGAATCCTCTACCTGTGCAGCATACACTCGCCCACTCTGAGCTGGAGGGCGATAATCGGTGGGATGGGAAGAAGATGGCTTGCTCGCTAGAGCATAAGGCCGCTGAGCCGTCGACCGCTGCTGCGATGATGCTGGGGCAGATGCTGAAGAAGGAGCGGCTGTGGTCGCAAAGGGGCACGCAGCTCGAATGTGCCCTGGCTGTCCACATCCGTAGCAGCGACCCCACCGCTGGTCGCAAGTGCCGGGAAAGTGCGGACCTCCACAGAAGATACAACTGCTGGGAGCCCGTGACTGTCGGGACTGCTGCTGCTGAGACTGTCGCTGTTGCTGTGGCTGCCGCTGAGACCCGCGCTGCGACGACTGCGATCTCTGCTGCTGCTGCTGCTGCTGCGGGGGCCTCTGGGATCCACTAGGCCCTCGCCGCTCCGAACGCCCACGGCCCGGGAACTGAGGCGGTGGCGGTCGGGGCGGCCTCCAAGTACTGGCCTGTCCCCCCTCAACCTGGGCTGGTCGCTTTCTGTCGGAGCTCTGAGCGACCGCGGCCCTCTGTCTAGCCACCACCTGATCACCTCTCTCCACCCACTGTGCATGCTCTGCGGCTGCCTCCAGAGTCTGAAATCTCTGAGCATGCACCAGTGTGTAAATCTCTGGACGGAGGCCTCCCTCGAACAACTCAACCTGGTGCGGACCGTCACGAGCGACGAAGGGCACACAGTTCAGCAACTCCGTGAACTCCTGGAAATAGGCATGAGCCGATCGATTGCCCTGCTGGAGGTTCTTCAAGTCATCCTCCAACTTCTTCTTCACACTGGTCGAAAAATAGGTGTCCAGCACCATCCGTCGGAACTCCTCCCAAGGTAGCTGCCGAGTAATCCGAAACTCCAGGGGCTCTACCCGCTGCCACCAAAAATCAGCATCTCCGTCCAAACAGTGCACCGCCATGTGCACTCGATACCTCGGGTCGATGAAGAAGTCCCGAAAAAGCTTCTCCATCGCAGAAAGCCATCTCCCAACAGCCCAGGGCTGCGCATCCCGCCCTGAGAATCTAGGGGGTCCCCGCTGAACAAACTTGGAGAGTTTGTCAGCGATATCCTGCTCCTCCTCCGCAGTCAAAGGCTGAATAGCTCCAGGAGCCCCGCTACTCGAAGATGGCGCTGACGGCACAAAAGGTGCCACAGGAGGCACAAGGGCCTCAGGAACAGCTGGGGGTGGTGCCTCTCTCTGAGCAAGCAGCTGATCGATCCTCTGCCCCTGGCGGCGCTGACCCTCCGCCAATTGGGCCACCAAGGCCCTCAACTCAGTAAGCTCGGGGGGTGTAGGCTGCTCTGGCTCATCAGGGGGTAACGGGACACCCCGAGTAGGGATCCGACGTCGGGGAGGCATCCTGCCACAAGAAACCACGAATCAGTAACATAACCCCACACGACCCAATCTAGCGAAAGTCAAAGACATCCCCCTATTTCTGCGACTTTATGTTGTCTGCAGCCAACATAACGGTCCACCAGAAATTGGGTATGTCGATCTCTCTTCACTCACTGGAAGAGTCCAATAAATAAATCAACGACTTTCGCGAAGTGTCACGCCTCTCACGCCCTATCATCCTAGGGTCTGCCAAAAGCCTAGGGTTTCCTAAGTCCCAACTGACCTATCCCTAAGCTCTGATACCAACTTAATCTGTCACGCCCCGGGTGTAAACCAGAACCCGGGCCCGCCAACAGATCCGCCGTGCACACAGAATTTTCCATGTACACGAAGCGCTGGTAACCTGCTCAGATAGATAATATATAATAAAAGAGCATAAACAGAGCTGAACTAAAGAACTAAAAGTAATCTCAGACTGAAATAAGATACAAGCTGAAATAAAGTACAATAACCTCCCAGCTCACCAAAAAAATACAACCAGCTGGCTAAAGCCAGACCCAAAAGTAAACTACTGTAGTCTGAGATACAAAAGGGGTACAATAAAAGTCCAGCTACTCTCACAGTCGGGGTAGATGATCTAGCTAGTCCGCAATCCTCTTACCTCGATCTGCCGCTGAAGGCCCAGCAGCTCCCACAGATGACTCTGCAAAACAAAGGGAAAGGGGACAGAAAACAACAATGGGGGTGAGAACTACTAGATAAACCAGTAGCCTCCCCTAGTGGGTAAAACCTCTAATGCTGACGCACCCACTAGGAATAAAGAGGCAAAAAGGAAAGAACAGTGGTATGCAATAAAGACTGCTGAAAAGAAACTACCACTACTATGCCTCTAAATGCAGTGCCAAAAGATGACTGTATATATATGCAACTATAAAGCTGACTGCCCAAAGAAACCCAATCAGAGGGCCAGGAAATACTGGCACTGCCTGCTCTGTCATCACTCACAACTCACCAACTGACCGGCACCCATCACGGTCAAAAGCCTACTCCGGAGTGGCACTCGAGGGGAGCGACCCACACGAGTAAAGTATCTCTGTATCAATCATCTCTGTAACCGATGTCTCACAATAGCAGGACTGGATCATGACCATGATCAAAGTGGGAATACTCCATCCACTAATGCAACCCCAATCCCCAATCTGATGTGATAATAACATCCGGTCAACCGCCCAAAATCCGCGGTCACCGCTGAACCCATAGACCCCAATCTGATAAGGTAAAATCATCTGGTCAACCGCCTAACATCCGCGGTTGCCACCATACCCCACAATCCCCAAGAAGAGTCTAAACTGTCCCAGACTCAAGATCCAACTACACTATCTCAAGATCCCGATCCGACTCGATCATCATGCATCGATAGAGAAGAATAACAATAAAGCATGTTTTCTCCTAAGTCAAATCCCATAATATAGTGCTGCAGTAAAATAGTGGCTTAACTAGTTGTCCAAATAAGCATGCAAGTGTTCTCTTTTAAAAGCATTTGAAAAGTGACCAAGGTTTCATATGAAGGATCATTTTAAAATAATATTAGGTTACTTGTTTGCATGCGGTTTAGGATATAGCAATTGTCCAACTTTATTGTCCCAGATTTATCACATAGAAGCTATCAATTAATTTAGGGGGCCCAATGCAATAGGTTCATATACCACAAGTTATCTATCACATGTATAATTGGGAAACTCTACTATTCCTAGTGTGCAAGTCAACAAAGAGGGAAACGCAACCACCCACCTCGAAAAGCGTGCACAATACACCTAGAAAATACCCGCTGTCCTCTAAGCACACCGTCAGCTGAAACAATATCCTACAACATCACACAAGTGTACACGGTGTAAAAACTATAAGTTCTAAACACATAATTGCTGTTTTTTACAATCAGCACGTAAAACGAGGAATTTCACCTCTGTCCCGAGCTCCTAAAATCCCAGAAAAATCACGGTTGCGTTCCTCGCGAAAAGTAGCCCAAAATCGACTCTTGAATCGCCTCGATCTGATATTCCTACGCTGAGAAACAATTCGTCGAAGTCGCCGCTGTCCAAAATCCAAACAGCAAAATAGGGGGTCAAAACACCTCGGGAAACGTGCCAAGGAATCGGAATCCAGAGAAACCATCAACACAGAAAACGAAGCCCTACCTCTTAGGAACACACCGGCGAAGAAATCGTCAAAAGAGAACTCCTGTACTGCATAGGGGACTCCTCGGACTGAAATGCGACGATAACGGGCCGAAATGGGGAAAACCGAGGCACACTGTAAAATCCGGATCGCCGCTGTCGAACTTCCAGAAAATCTGGGAACGCACCACGAGGTAGAAAAATCAGTGAGGAACAACTTCTCTTCAATGGCCTCTCTCTGGTTCTCTCTCTATCACTCGAAAAATGGCAGAAAAGAGGGGAGGGGAGGCCTTTATATAGGCCCAAAAAATCTTTTGGGAAAATGACCTCTGTGTCCCCGGTTTCAGGCGGCTACAGTGCGGCCGGCCCACTTTCGGGCGGCTACAGTGCGGCCCGGCCCAAGGATTTCCGGGCGCGCACAGTGCGGCCCGGCCCAGCCCGGCCCGCACACGGGATCCAGCAGCGTCCGACCGCCCGTCCGACCCGGCCCAGGGCCCGCCACGTGTCCGCCAAACAGGCGGCAGCCGTGCGGCCCAACGGGAAAGCGCCATGTGTCCCTCGTGATTGGCGGCGCGGTGGGCGCGCCCGCCAATGGCGCGGCGACACGTGGCCCACGCCCGACACGGCTGTCGGCGGCCGCCGCCGCCACGTGCGCCCACGTGCGCCCATGTGCGCGTACGGCCGCTGCCGCGCGGTGCTGCGTGCGCCACGCGCACAAAGACCAGCCAATCCGGGGCCGCCACGTGGCACGCCCCGGTCCACCGTGCACCGCGCCCCCCCTCCGCACCTGCCCGGCCTGCCCGCGCTGCCCGCGCACCCTCCCGTGCGCCGCGCGCCTTGCACCGGCCCAACCGCGTGCCGCCACGTGGCCCGCCGGTCCACCGTGCACCGGCGGCCCTTTCCGTGGACCGGGAGTCGTGCGCCGGCCCAATCAAAGGCCGCCACGTGTCCCCGGCCGGTCCACAGCTCCCCCCATACACCAATTTGCGCAGAAAACTTCCGGGGGTCCGTTTTTGGGCATCCGGACTCCAAAATAAAAGAGTAAATAGCCGTTTTCAAGCGTTTTTCCGCGCTGAATCCAAATACGGCCTCCGTTCGGCCCATAGCCTTCTCTAAAATTCGGCAAATACCTCCGAAGGCCAAACCAACAGTAAATACCACACTGAGTCCATCCGAAGCATCCCTTTGATGCACTGAGGGCCTAATACAGCAATGATAGGTGTTTCACACTAAGGATTCACGGGAAAAACTATACGAAATCCTGGACCACTACAGTTCCGGCCAACCTGCGCTGCCCAGATGGTGAGCCCCTGACTCCACATGTTCTCTTGAGCTTGATGCTCACTTCAGAACCAAAGATGGCTCAGTGGATTGTGGTGTGGAGTCACCTTGGGCCATTTTGTGTGTGGGCTCTGGTTACCTTGCTTCAGTAGTTGTGGGGCTGCACTAGGGTGAGCCCCCGAGCCTCCTTAACATGCTGAATATGATGCTCAACTTGGATCCAAGTTTGCACAGGTAAATTAATAGTTCTAGCAACTAAGGGCTCTAACTGGCTTGGTTGTTCCCTTATACTGTTCCAGTAGTTATGTTGCACCCTCAGGGTGAGCCTCTAGTCCCCTTAACCTACTAAGCATGGTGCTCACCCTAAATTAGGGTTTGATTGAGTGGTTGAGTCAAAGTAGCAACCTATAAGCCTAATTGAATAAGTAAATGTTGGCCCGAAGTTATCCTCGGGTCTTGTGCTGCTCCCAAATGGTGAGCACGGTGTTCAGAACATCGAGGCCCACCTGCTGGTGGCCTCGGTTTAATTCAAGAATGCTTTCAAAATTTATACGAGCTTAAAAGCCCTTAAAAGCAATGTATTTATATAATTTTAATAAACCCTAGAGGTCTAAATGCAATTGTTACCCCATGTGCTGTCTTGGGCTGTGTGCCCATGATCTCTAAGCTTTTCGTTGGAGATCTGATGGCTTTCGTTGAGTGGAAAATGATTATCGGACCGTAAATCGGCAAACTCATCGGTTTGTCGGCAATTCAACATCAATCGCGCAATTCGAGAAATTGTGACGATTAATGTATTGCTATCTGATATTCCCAGTATAGTCCTGGAGGATCCAGCAGCCGTGGTTTATTGCTGGCGACTCCCAAAATTTCGAGGGTATTTTGATAATTTTGGCACCGATCTAATTTAGAAGATGCACCTAGCAGTATGCTTTTGCCCAAATGTCTTCAGTGAAGCATTCTAGGGCCGCACGTCAGGTTTTGTTGAATTTGGAAATTCATAGGCACGGATCGAGTCAAAGTTGACCGATCGGCGGATTTTCGGCGGTTTACGGGAATTTGGAAAAGATCCAGGTTTAAGCTTTATGTGCATAGTGAGTCTGTGGATTGGGTATGTGTGAGTCCGTCCCTGATCTGTGTTCATAATCCAGGTCTCTACAGTCTGACTCCAGCCCACGAGCCTCCTGGTGGAGTCGTTGGTCCGCCTACACACAGGTGGGTTTATCTTCGGTCCGGACTTTATCATCTCGGCCCTCTGGGGTACCTTAATTAGTCGGACCCCTGTGCTTGTGGTAGCCTAGATTCTATTCCTGAGCCTTCCTACTTTGATTGATTATTACCATGCTTGATTGGATATTAGTATATTTTGATTATCTCTAGACAATTACCATGCCTGATTGGTCATTAGCTAGCTATCAGATATTTACAATATTTCTCAGTATATCTTGAACATTTGCCATACCTGATTGGTCATTAACTAGCTTTCAGACATTTACCATGCTTATCAGTATATCTCGATTATATCTGGACATATGCCATGTGTGATTGGACATTATTCTTGTACAGACAGCCATTGTTCCTTGCATTCAGTATTGCATGAGATGAGATCAGATTGGCATTCAGTTACTGCATCCCTGTAGGGATTTCCGGCTTGTTGCCGATTATCCAGTCTGTGGACCGTGAGCTTGAGCATCAGCATTATGATTGCCCCGCACCGCTGCACTTCACGTACACCAGCGGATTTTGCTACACGCAAATGTATACTTTACCGGTAAAGTGGTTTGAGGATGGACCCGTGACCCCTAGGTTAGTGCCCAAGGGTGCCGGGGTGGTGACCCCCAGGTTAGTGCCTGAGGGTGCTGGGGTATGTCAGCCAGGTTAGTGCCAGGTTCGATGTTTTCCCTGAGTTCTTAGTGACCAATATGGTGGCTTCGATTTGGTATTTGGCTTATTCCATCATTGATGTATTGTTTACCTGCTTAGCATGCTTAGTAATTATACTCTTGTGATTGCTCAGTTTCTTGATTCAGTATCTATATCAGCATACTCTTGCTTTAGTATTCAGTACCTTGTTATCCTCAGCATTGTATTCATGATTATTCAGTTATCAGCCTGTTATATCTGCCTTACCAACTAATCTTTACTATCCGCTAACTATTGTATACCAGTAGGTACGATTTGCCATTTCTCAGCTCGTCGTGCCCACTGGGATACTTTTATGTTGTATCTCACACCCTTTGGGTGACCACCATTTCAGGTCGGTCGGGTGCTGGGATGTCGGGATGTGTTGGTGAGGCTGTCGTGATAGCACTGATCCTTTTGTCACCGTTTGCTTTATCTTCTGTACATCATATATTTATGTAAATGTTAAGTGTAATAATATTTTAAATTGGCTGGTAATTGTGTAGTTGGATGCACAGTTTAGACTACTCTGATATTGGCTATAAGTGCTTTGCCGAGCATGTATAGAAAAGGCTTTGTCCCCATTTTCTATACATGTGGCGATCTACTCATGCCCTGGATTGCTTTTAAACTCTGATATATATATATATAAAAAAATTAGCTTGCTTATCGAAACTCGGGGCGTGACACTAAATCATCAGAATCGCGCTATTTGGACCGATAAGCCGATAAACCGGCGATTTTGCCGATTTATAGTTCGGGACTCAATTCCCGCTTAACGAAAGTCGTTGGACCTCGAATGAAAAGTTCAGAGATCACGTATACATTACCCAAGATAGTACATAAGGTCACAATTGCAATTAGACCTCTAGGGTTTCCAAAAACTGCACAATTACATGTATTTATAGGACTTTTGGGCTAGGTATGCCAATCCGAAGACTTTCAGGTTAATCCGAGGGTACCACTAGATGGGCCTCAACATACTAAACTCATGCTCACTGTTTGAAAGTGGCACGGAGCCCGAGGACAACAATGGTTCCATATTTATTAAGCATTAAGATCCTAAGTTGCTAAACAAGCAACATTACCCATTTTCTGTGTGAACTTAGGTAAGCATCATGCTCAAGAAATCGAGAAGGTTCAAGGGCTCACCTTAGTGTTGTCGGAAAGCTGCCAGAAAAGTAGATGGAGCAAGGTGGATCAAACCTAAGCCACCTAGAGCTCAATTTGGAAAACTTCATAGAGCTCGGGTCTTGGTGAGTTTCAGAGGCAAGCAGTAGCAGGAGGAGGTCCCTTGGGGTGGCAGGAACACCTCCAGGTCCGGCGTCGGCGTCGGGAAATAGTAGATGGATGATCTCCTCTACCTGTCGACAACCAAGGAGCAATAATGGTGGAGGTCTAAGAAGGGGCTTTCGGGTTCATGCAAAGGTACCATAGGCTTGCCCTCGACGAGAGGGAGCTAACTGGGCAGTTGGCCGGTGGTGGAAAGCGACGGCGGCAGCGCAGGACCAAGCTTGGCCGAGAATAAGGAGGAGAAAGCTCAGGCTTGTGGTTGCAGCTTTGATACTGAACCAGAGACTCTAGGATTTGATAGGTGGCCTCCTGAGGTCTAGCAGAGGAAGTTGGACAAGATGGTTTACCCCTCCCTAAGGCCCCGGAGGCGGCGCACGGCAACTCCGACCAAGTTAGGGTTTTGACGGGCCTTTCTCTTTCGCCAGCTGACCAGAGGACTTCAGGAGTCGTGGTTGTACCAGAAGGATGCCCAGGAGGTGAGGAAGGCAGTGTGACATGTGCTAGGCCAAGAAAAATCGAAGAAGAGGGAGATCAACTTACCTTTGATCTGAAAAGAGAAGGAATGAGAGGAAGTCTCTTCTCCGGCGTCGTGCGGCCACGGCAGGCGTCGAGGCTCCTCAAGTAAAGTCTCCCAAGAACAACAAGAAACCTTAGATATTGTTGCTTTTTCGGCAAAGGGAGGTGACGGTCGGCGGTGTAACGCTCAGGGAAGCTTGTAGAGGAAGAGAGGGATACGAGGGGGTGCTATAGAGGCGTGCTGGGTCTGTGCGGCTAGGGTTTCCAAAGAGAAACCCTAGCATGCTATATATAGAGTTGGATAAAATGCCAAATAGTCTCTCTATGCATAGATTTAACACTTGAGTCCCTCACTGTAGAACAAAAATACACAGAGGTCCCTCACCAAGAAGTTTAATCCAAATCTGCGCATAAAATATTGAGGTTCTCGCATAAATACACTAAAAAATGCTATTTTTACGTTTATCGAGATTTTAGGGTTGCCAAACACAAAAATGGGTGACACCACGACGTTTGACTCGTCGAGACTGTTCAAGTAGTGATTTTGGTTCGTCGAGTTTGAGCTTCGTTAAGTCAATTAGATCATTAGTTTAGTGGAAACTACGATTTTGCATGTTTTTCGAGGTGTTAGGATCGTCAAACTGAAAATCGGACTTCTCTACGACGTTTGGCTCGATAAGACCTATCCAATAGCGATTTTAGTTTTTCGTGTTTAGGTCACGATAAGTCACATTATTAACTTATTCACTAATAACCGTTGTTTGGCACGCTTTTTGATGACTTTGGATCATCGAACATAAAAACGGACGACCTTAGGTCGCTCAGTTCGATGAGACCGTTCAAATCATGTATTTACATCGCCAGATTTGGGTCTAGATTGGTTAGATTAGGCACTTTCACAGGAATACATTCGAAATTCTCACAGTTACTATTCACCTCTCAAGTTATATCAATTTCCTTATTTGAAATTTCAAATTCAAAATTCACGAGTATTACAAAGAATTAGAAGGAATAAGAGACACTGCAACTAAATTCTACACTCGTCATCAAATTTCATATTCGTTTAAATACAATTTTAATATAAAACTCACAATAAAACAAACGAAGATTATGACAAAAAACCACATTATCTTTGTGCAATATATATTAACATCTCTTTTATCTCGTAGGTTACGAGGTTAAAAAAGTTGAAAACGGTTGATTTTTTTATGAAACCATATATGTTTTTATATTTCTTTCGAAATTTGGATAAGAAAAAGCATTAGGTGCTAATTTTGATATTCGCATTCGCATCTTATCGAATCCAGTGGCGAATTTGATCGATGTTTACCCTAACCACTTTCACCACTTTATATGGTACATAGATCTACAAATGCATTGGATGCAAGCAATAATCCTTGCAGCCTTTCCCATTTATAGTCTATGGATTCGAGTCTTATATAGTCATAATTGAAGCGATTTTGGTGAGATAGTTATACGTGTTTGCAAAAGCATATTCTAATTGTGCACTTACCACTTGGAATGCATTCCCTGCTTAAAATTTAAATTCTAAACATGCTCCAAACTTATATTCTCGGACTTTGCTGAAGCCTTCAGCCTTTGGCATGCTTTACCAAAGCCGAAGTCCTTTTGCTGAAGATAATCGTCCACCGAAATGTGAATCTTACAATGAACCTTTTTTTATGCTACTAATCTCTCTCCTTTTGTTTTGTTATCGGATCGGTGTCAAAATTAGATGCCAATAATTACAAAGGTCTCATTTGCACTTTAGACCATATCAGCAAGGAAAATGCTTCTTGTAAACCTTAAAAAAGGTGTACATCTTACACCCCACCTATTCTGCAGTGGAATGAGTTTTACTGGTCACTTTGAAATGACCAGTGAAGTACACCCCACCATTGGATTGGTGGTGTGTGCATCATACACCCCTTTTGGACTGTATGGGTAGCATTGCTCTATCAGCAATGTTACACATACACCTCAAATGGAGTGTATGATATACACCCCACCTATCCAAGGATGTGGCCTTCTAGTCACTTAAAAAGTGACTAGTGAAATTCACCTCACCCTAGAATGGGTGGGGTGTACCAAAAGCATTTTTCATCTAGTTCATTCCCTTATTAAAAGTTAAATCAATTAACACCCTACACTTTGACATTATTTTAAATAAGTCCAAAAATTTAAGATAATGGGTGAATTATATTCTAAAATATCAATGAGTTGATATATCATAGTATTCTATATTTCAACATCTATTCAATTTGAAATTCAAAAAAGGATATTAAAAAACAAATAATTTTTTTTTTTGTATTTTGCTTATATTATCAAAATAGATAATTTATCCGACAATCTTATTCAATTTATATGATTTTATTGCATAAATTATAATAACTAACTTTATCTGTCAATTTGCTTCTACAAAATTGGATAGCTGAATTCAATAATTATTCTAAATTTTTGAATCTATTGAAAATAATAATAAAGAGTAGGAGAACAATTATCACGATTTTTTAATATAGGGAGTGTTGAGATCAAAATTTTCGCCACTTAAGGTAACGACATGTGGCGTATACCATCGGCTGAGAACATCAGTCGATGAAGGGAAGGGTCACCGAAGAAGAATTTGTGTGCAAATCTGGACTGATTTAAGTCGCATGAGAATGCAACACGCGGTGCATGCCATCTGCTGGAGGCATCATCCGATAGGAGGAGCAGCCGACGAGAAGATCATCGCCTCTTCTAGGAGTGATTTCGGCCAAAGAAGGACATCAAACCTCCGATCAAACGCCGAAGAAGGCAGAGTCAGAGTCGGCCTTCTGCTGATCAGGAAGGCTCTGGGAAAGAAAGATACGAGATTCGGGGCGTGAATCTCGCAACAGACTTCGAAACGGCAAGTGGCGTCCAGCATGAGAAAGCGCCGAGGATCACACTTCGACGCGATTGCAAGGGGATGAATCTAGACGGGAGAATGACTATTATCCTATTTGAGAAAGTTTCGACTCAAAAGGAAGTAGTTGAGAATTTCACGATAACTCTCCCCAAATCACGCCGACGCCTGTAAGTATGGTTTGGAAAGTGTATAAATACCCGAACCATCAAAGAAGAAGGGGTCCTGCAATCTCGTAAGCCAGGACCACCCCTATGCTTTTTTGTATCTTTACTGCTTTCCTAAATAGATTTACTACATTTTTTAGGAGTAGATTAATTGTAATTGGCTACCTGTTACTTTTGAAACCCCCATTCCACTTAATACAATCCTCACAATCGGCTCATCAGCCGTTTGTTTTTTGGCACATCTTTGCCTCTTTCTTAATCTCCATATCCCGATTCGGCTATTCTAAGCCAGACGGTCATGAGAGTTTACTAAGAAGAATCCGACCGAGCAGATCCCTCCTTAGCCCGATCGCTTGATCATTTGGCACGCGGCGCATCACATTCAGAAGGTCAACAACCTTATCCGAGGCCGATCGATGACCGACATTTTCGGCCCCAACAACTTTCTTGGCACGCCCGGTAGGACCATCAGGTAAATTTTACCTCTGCCTGCCGAAAGATGTCTGCTAATAGTAGTATCTGTGAACGGTCGGCCCAAGAGGAGCCGAGCCTAGCAAAAGCGTTTAGACAAATGACCCAAGCGCTAGATTCTCTTGAGAGGTCACAAATGCATTTCGAGAGAGATAGACAGGCACGCGGCACGCGCCTACACGCGGCAAGGGCCACCTGTGGTGTCTCGAGGCCCCGTGTGCTTTGACTGTGTGGTCGGCGATGAAAAATACCTATTTTAGTGTATCGAGTGCGTTGTGCATGCAAATCGGACCTTATAATTGGACTCGGCACGAAAATTGGACCAAGTTTGCCTATCCGGATGCCTTCGTGAAAATTTAGAAGTGGATTCTTGCAAAATGGACATCGAATTTGGATTCAGTACGCGAAAACGATGAAAATTGGCTATTTTGATGTATTTTTCGGGACCCGGACGCCCTAAAATGGACATCGGGCATTTTTTTACTGTAGCTCGGGCAGGCCGGGCAGCACCGGCGGCCGCGGGCAGGCGCGGGGCAACCGGGGGCTGTGGCGCGGGCAGGTAGAGGGGGCACGGCAGGCCGGTCCACGACCCTTGGCGCATGCACCGATAACAGTGAAAACACGTGCGAGCCACGTGGCGGCACACGATTGGCCGAGCCGCGCCAATCACGCTGCGATTGGCGGGGCAGCGCCACATGGCAGCACGCCATTGGCCAGCAGTGACGCGGAAGACCCGGCACAATGACCGGCACGTGGACCACGCCAGGCCACGTGGCGCGCTGCCATTCGTGGGTGCCAGCCGCCGCGCGTGCGCGGGACGCGTGGAGCACTGGGAGGCGGGACACATGGCAGCATCTCGGCGATTCGGGCGCTGGGCGAGAGTGCACGGATGACCGCCGCGTGTTCCGAGTGCGGTGCGGGTCGGATCCGGGCGCCCGAAAGTGCCCTTGACCCGAATTGACTCCTTTTGGTCTTTTCAGCTATAAAGAGCCCCTCTTGGGCTTCTTTTGAGGGGGTTTTTAGATCCGTTTTTGGGGCCATCTTCGACAGGGGTTTTCTTATTCGAGTCTTCTTTGCGTTTTGGCATCCCAGAGGATTTTTAGGTGCCGCTTCGTATTTTTCCTCCCCGACTTTGCGAGCTTCGACGCTTCTTCGATACCGTTCTTTTCCGTCGACTCATCATCTGCGGATTCCCCCGAGCTGAGTTCTTAAAGTTTTTAGCCGATTTTTGCGGCGACGTTTCCATGAGAGGTAGGCCTTTGATTTCCGTGTTTATTGTTCCTCTCTATTTTGGGTTTTTATGAGGTTTTTCAGAGCTTCCTCAGACCCTCTTTTTCTGCGGTTTTTATGGACAACGGAGGAGTGATCTTGCATTTTCTCGCCTACGGGTAGCGGAATTTGGTATTTAAGGACTCGATTTCTATCTACACTTTGCGAGGATCGCAGTCGTAATTTTCTTAGAATTTTTGGAGGGCATCTCACAGGAGGTATTTTGCTGTTTTGTGGACAGACTTGCGGTGGTGTTACTGTTTTGGATGATTTGGACTTACCGCGGTGTTGGACTTGTATCTCAGTGACTGGGAGGAGTTTTTGGGTGTTTTCTGGTTCGTTGGAACCATGGGAACCTGAGGATCGTGCACATCCAGTTTCGGCTCATTTGGACTCCGGACCGACGCGCGCATCCAGGTGGGTTGGTTTGATTTCCTCAAAAACTGCGGATTTTCCACTAATTCTAATATTGTAGCTTTTAGTATACTAGAATAGGTGCTAGTATTACGGTATCATGATGTTTATAGAATTATTGGACTTTGTGGCACCCCAACATAAAAAATAACTTAGAAGCACGGAGGCCTCAATGCTTTTAAAAGCGCATATATATATATATATATATATATATATATATATATATATATATATATATATATATATATATATATATATATATATATATAACTCTTTAGAAATATAATGTTGAATATAAAATATATAAATACTATTTTTTAACCATTTAACTTTTTAAAAAATAATAATTATTTTATATAATTTTATATAGTATCATAAGAGAATCTGCGTTCAAGTCTTGCCATAGTCATAGCATAATTTAATTTTTTTCTATTTAATTAAGTCTACATCTTGAATTTATTAAAAAATCTCAAGTCCTAGACACATAGATTAAATTTAAAAAAAGCAACCGTTATTTTATGTAATTTCACATATCACAGTCATACAAGTAAAGCAGGCACATATGAATGCAAAGGAACCCAAACAACCATATAGGCAGGAGAAACATATCAGGCAATTTGCTTTTGTACCAAATGCGCCCTAAGTTGTGTTGCACATTTCAGGACGGCTCCTGCACCACAAAGGTTGAATCAGCTCAGCCCTGATCCCCCTCCCGACCATCCGATGCCGCCAATCGTTCAATCGATTGGTCGCCTCGGTGTACCTCTTCCTCCCGGTCGGGTCCCGATTTCCCGACCATAGCGCCTCCACCATCGCAGACGCCTTCGGCCAAATCCGGCCGTCCAACACCATTGAGTCGGCCTGCTCGGACCACAACGCCACCTCCCCGCCCAACACCAACTTAGCCTCGTCCTCACTGAGCCCAAAAGTGATATCGTAGTCATAAATCCTCTGCCATGTCTTAAACGACCCGCACCACGAACCGCCGTCGCTACCGACTGAATCGTAAATGCTATTTGTCACGCCCCGGGTGTAAACCAGAACCCGGGCCCGTCTACAGATCCGCCGTGCACACGAAATTTTTCGCGTACACGAAGCGTCGATAACCTGCTCAGATATAAGATATACAATAAAAGAGCACAAATATAGAGCTGAACTAAAACTACAACATCTCAGATTGAAACTGGAAATAAAATAAACCTGTAATAAATACAATAACCTCCCAGCTCACCAAAATAGTACAACCAGCTGGCAAAAGCTAGACCTCAAAAAAAATAAATAAAAGGAAAACTACTACAGTCTGAGTGGAGGGTACATCATCAGTCTAACCAGTCTCTCAGCCTCACAGGAGATCTATCTACTCAGCGATCCCCTTACCTCGATCAGCCGCCGATGGCCCAGCAGCTCCCGCAGAAGACTCTGCAAAACAAAGGGGAAGAAAAAGAGGAAAACAACAATGGGGGTGAGAACCACTAGTAAACTAGTAGCCTCCCCTTGTTGGTAAAGTCTCAAGCTCCGACGCACCCACTAGGTCTACCAAAGGCAGAAGGAAAAATAAAGTGGTAAGCTAAAATAGACTGCAGATAAAGGAAACTACCACTACTATGCCTCTAATACAATATCGAAAGGAATGACTGTATGTATGCATCAGTAACCATATCTGACCAAAAAAAAAACCCAATCTAACGACCACTAAAAACCGGTACTGTCTGCTATCGCCATCATCATCGGGCAAGCCAGTCCCCGGCTAGCGCCGAAGTGATAGCAAGAACTCAATAACTGTCCGGCGCCTATCTGGCACCACCGCACGCTCCGGAGTGGCACTCGAGGGGAGCTACCCACACGAGTAAAGTAACCATGTCACAAATATCTCAATATAGCAGGACTGGATCACAACTATACTCAAGTGGAACAAATTCCTTCACTAATGAAACCCCGATCCCCCAATCTGATGCAAAAGTAAACATCCGGTCTACCGACCAATGTCCGCGGTCGCCGCAATACCCCATAAGTCCACAATCAGGTACAACAACCGACACCCGGTCAACCGCCCAATATCCGCGATTGCCGCAATACCCAATATGTCCAATATCTAGTAAAATAACCAATATCTGGCCAACCACCTAATGTCCGCGGTGGCCGCACTCCCCCACAATCCTCAATCAAGTACAACCTATCCCAGACTCCAAGGTCCCGGCTATATTATCCCAAACCCCTGCTCGAACCCGAGCAACATGTGTCATGAGACCGAATCAAAAGAAGGAAACGAACAATCATGGTTTCTCCTAAGTCAAATCCCAATATGATAGTGTAGCAGTAAAAGATGGCCTATCTAGATGTCCATACAAGCATGCAAGTGTCCTCATGTAGAATAAAAGAAGGCATCAAATAGTACTCTCATATACGCTAGAGCAATTGTCCCTATAAGATAATCCCCTTTTTGCATGATCAACTAAATACTAACAAGGCATATGAAAGTAATTGTAGTGACCTTGATCCCCGTGCAGCTTTCCCCATGACCTATGTAGTGGAACACCTATTATTGGTGTGTCGGACCCGCAACGCGTCAAATGGACGCGTTGGACGGACTCAGTGAGGCTTATGGATCATGCCTGTCTTTTGGATGCTTTCGCCAAAGTTTTGAAAGGGTTTCAGGCTAATCCGAGGCAGGATTTGGATTCAGCGCGGAAAAACGTCAAAAATCGGCTATTTACTCTTGTTTTTCTGGGTCCGGATGCTCAAAAACGGACACCCGAAAGTTTTCTGTGCATTCTGGTGCATGGGGGAAGCTGTGGACCGGCTGGATGCCACGTGGCGGCCGCTGATTGGCCGGCGCATGCGGCGCAGTCTGCAGAGAAGGCGCGGGTGCATGGACCGGGCGCGGGGGACACGTGGCAGCTTCGGATTCGCGGGCTCACGTGGCGTGGTCCACGGCGTCGAGTGGGTTGGCGCATGGACCGGGGCGGGCCACGTGGCGGCCTGTGAGTGGCCGGCTCTGGAACGCGTGGTCCACGCGGCATGGGGGTAGGTGTACGGTGGAGCAGGCGGGCAGGTGACAGACGTGCGGGGCAGGTGGCCGCGCACTGTAGGCGCCCAAAACCCTTTCGGGCGCTCGAATGTTGGGCCCGAAAGCTCATTTTGCTTATTTTGGTTTTTCTTTTGGTGTGGGCCTATAAATACTCACCTTTCTTGGGCCTTTGAGCCCTTAAGCAACTTTGTTCCTCTTCTTGTACTTCATCTCTCGAGGAAGTTTTGGAATTTTTGGAGGGCGCGGCATCGACGGCTTCGACGATTTGGCGCAGTGCGACGTTTCTTCTTTGGTGGCCCATTTTTGTCGCATTTCGGTCCACGAGGTCCACAGAGCTACTCCGACGGATTTTTTGGACGATTTTTGCCGCGTTGGTTTCACGAGAGGTAGGCCTTCGATTTCCATGTTGATCACCTTGCTACATTCTGAGTTCTTGGCATGGTTTACGAGGCATCTTTGAACCCCTTTCCTGCTGGTGGTTTTTCTGGATAGCGGAGGCTTGTCAGATTTTTATCTCAGCACTTGGGCATCAGATTTCGGCTTGTAAGGACTCGATTGACATCTACTCTTCGCGTGGATCGCCGTCGTATTTTTATTGGAATTTTTGGAGATTATCTCGCAGGTGGGAATTAAGCTTTTTTGGGACAGATTTTTCAGCAGTGTATGTGTTATAGGAATTTTTGCTTATTGCAATGTTTGGACCGTATCTTTGTACCCAGGAGGAGTTTTCTGGTGTATTTGGACCCCTTGGAATCGTGGGAATCCGAGGATTTGTCCCCGTTCAGTTTCAGCCTTTTTGGATTTTGAATTGACGCGCACTTCAGGTGGGTTCTTCGTCTCCAAAATCGATGGACGGTTCTCTAACTCTATTTTGTTAGTGAGCATGCATTATGTGAGCAGTATTAGAAAGCATGTTGTATCAGATAGGATTTTCTAGTGTGGTGATTCTGATCATGTTGATTATTACTTCCTATCTGTGTTGATTAAATGTTAGTATTGGACTTGACCTAGCACCCTGTCATATGTTTGCATGTGTAAACCAGACTAGTAGAAAACCCTCACTTGGGCTAGGTTTATTTATGCTCTAGACATTCACACTTTTCTTTCTATCCCTGGACATAGTGTTTTTCTCGCCCGGATTATGGGCCGAGTGGTCGGAATTTCTCTTAGTGTGGGATGCATGTTACACTCATGCTTGGGAGCAGAGTGGAGTCTGGTAGATGTAGCTGGTCTTATATCTGTGGCGGGAGCCGTTAGGTAAACGGTGGTCCCGGGTTATCGTACTTCTCTGTTTTCTTTGTCGTCACTATGTTAGTGACAGGAGTATACCAGTGATAGCAGGACCTAAAACCCAGACTGTTTTTGGACACACATAATTTTTATAAACTAATGCTTTTCCTTCCAAACTTCGAGGGGTTGCCGGAGCCTATTCTTGTTTGATTTGGGTGAAGGCAATAGCCCGTCGGGGTATGAAAAATAAAACTTATTTGAACTGATTTTATTAAAAAACTAAAATATATTAAATTAGGTTTCTCAGATTAAAGTAATTTTCAGTAATATCTGCCATCTTTTATTACAAACTTCTCACCCGAGAGAGTTTGGGTGACCTGGGTTCTAGGGGCCGTTCCCTTATTTCGGAACGAAAGCTACGGGGGCTGTACCTGGAACCTATTCTTGTTTGATAGGGTTGTAGGTGTTGGTCTCCCGGAACTTTCGGACCCTGGTTGGTTTCTTCTGCATGTTTTACCAAGGGTGTTGTTTTCCCGAACTGTAAGGGGTCGAGAACTTCGAAAGGTTGAGTCTGGAGTCTGTTCTTGTTTGATTGGGATTCTAGACACCGACCTTTCGGGATTCTCGGACCCTTACTGTGTCGGTTGGTTCTTTCTCGTCTGCGAGTTGGATGTCCTATTTTGGGAACCGTTGGGTTGACGACGGTCCCGGCTGTTGAGTACCTCCAGCCAGTGGGTTAGTATTGTGAGTTGGACATTGTCGATCTGATTGATCGTGGATTTGGATTATAGCCTGCATGAGCCATATTGAGCTCAACAGAGATGCGCGCATACTTTCCTTGGTGGGGTAACGCCCCTCGAGTGCCGCTCCGGAGCTGGGCCTGTTACTTTGCTATCGCGACTTGTCGACGCAGTCCCTTTGGCTGGCCCAGTTTTGGCAGTCACGGATGGCCTACGTAAGTCCCGTCCTCTTATGGATGTGTGGCAGTAGGTGGGCGCAGGTTTGACTGGACCCCATGTGGCAGTCATTGTGATTGGGTTGATTGAGTATTTGGGTTAGAGTCAATACATCATTTTCATCTGTATCACTCTTTGAGCATTATAGATAGAGGCATGATAGCTGTAGACTCTTTCCAGCTTATCTTTTCATTATTACAGTTTTTCTGTTATCTTATGCCTCTAGTAGACTTAGTGGGCAGACCGTCGGGCTTGGTGGCGGTACCCACTGCGGACTACTGTGGGATGTAGTTCTCACACCCGCCGTGGTGACTTTTCCTAGGGACCCCTTTTCCAGTTCCTGCTGCTCCAGTTGCTGACCCTTCTGTTGCTGATCGAGGTGAGGGAGTCGCGAGCTAGTTCCCTACCCGTCCTTAGAGTATAGCTGTACCCCTTTTGAAGCTTAATAGTACAGTCTGCTAGATTATTGTTGTTGTTACTTTTGAGGGTTTTATTTTTGAGAGACTTTTGTAGTGAGGTTCATGCATGTACTATTTGAGGAGTTGTATATATTTATTTATGTAGTTTACTTTTCAGCTCTGATATATGTATAGTTATAGTATTCTTTTTTTTTGCAGGTTAGACGCTTCGTCTATACGGAATTTTTCGTATGGGCGGCGGATCTATTGGCGAGCCCGGGTGGCAGTTTCGACCCCGGGGCGTGACAGATTAGAGTGGTATCAGAGCCTAGGTTGTAAGTCATTTTGGACTTAGAAACCCTAGGCTTGTGGTTGGATCGTAGGATGACTACGTGAGAGTTGTGATTTTTTTAGCGAGAGTCCTGATTGAGTTTTATACCTCTCCCAAGAGATGGGATGAGTGATTGACATGTTAATTCTCCTCAGCAATTATGTTGGTTGCAGACAACATAATGCTATAGAATAGATGACATGTCCTAGACTTTCGTTGGATTGGGTCGAATGGTTGTTGTGTCCTGATGTTTGTTATTGTGCAGTGGATTACGATGCCCCTGAGACGTCGTGCAGTGAGGAGGGCACATCCCGCATCTGATGAGTAACCCGAGCAGCGGGAGGCAGAGCTATCATAGCACAGCGAGACCCAGGGGGCCCAGATGGCACAGATGTCGGAGGCTGTCCGACGCCAGGAGGAGGCCATGGAACGTTTGATGCGCCTGTCAGAGCAGAGAGCACAGCCAGTTGCAGCACCGCCTGAGTGTCCTCCAGCACCTTCTTCCCATGCAGTAGCATCTCCAACTGTACTAGTGGCACCGATTGAGCGAGCAGCCCCCTTCGTGTCGATGTATAGTGCCGAGACACTGAGGCAGGGTGGATAACTGATAGTAGATGATCTTTGAGACATCATCGATCGATGGAACCAGTCCCGGCAGTCTGATCCACCCCGATTCGCAGGATTGAGTTGGAGCCGTGGGAGGTAGAGTCTTGGATCACAGCAATGGAGCGACTCTTTGAGACTCTTTTTGTCGAGGAACGGTTTCAGGTCTTCTGGCGACAAATTTTCTGGAGCACAATGTCGAGGCATGGTGGCGGCGAGTTCGACCTGTCGGTCCGCCTGGGACCTAGCTGTTTACTTGGGCGGAGTTCCGCAGCCTTCTTCTTGGAGTTTTCTTCCCCAAAAGTGTTAGACAGAGGCTGGATGAGGAGTTGAAGAATCTCCGACAGGGAGACCGTACTGTGCAGGAGTACATCATGGATTTCAACCGGCTATTGGACTGTGTACCACACGCGGCCAGGGGCGACGCGCATCGGATCTATATGTTTGAGCGAGGTTGCGCCGGGATATTTATTAGTTCGTCCGTTCGCGCAGACTGCAGACCCTAGGAGCAGGCCCTTTATGTGGAACATAATCAGTACAGTTGAGACTGGGGATTATACCGGCAGGTGTGACGGTTTGGTGGCAGCTCCAAGACTCTGACTGAGCACATGGGATGGACTGGTTGGCGTGATATCATGCAACGACTGATTGTGGAACGAGAACAGTGACCCTTCCGCGAGTGGACAGCAGGAGTTCATTTCCACTGTTTGCCGAAGTACCCTTCCTGTCGCGTTGGCTTCAGCGGCATTGGACAAACGGCACCTCGGGAGCAGTGACGATTAGGACTAGAGGGTGTGTCCTTAGAGGTCGTGGTTAGATCGTAGCTATCGTTTTGTCGCCACAGCAGGGACGACTTCAACACTTCTCTCCTTTTTCTCGCCTTTACACTGGAACATACGAACGGGACGAAAACTTCGAAAGGCTACTCTAGAAATGGAAACAGTGCCCGAACCTGTTCTTGTTTGATTGGGGCGAGGGCACCGGCCTTTCGAAATTTTTAGACTTTTTGCTATTTTCAGCCGTTTTCTAAATAGAGAGTTGGAGTTGATGACGTTCTTGATGGTGGGCCTTTACTTTCTTGTTTGGTTGTGTTGGCGAACTTCGAGTTGGTATTGTGTTTGCGGTGTGTTTTAGTTTCGGGGACGAAACTTTTTTTTAGTGGGGGAGGATGTAGTAATCCCGATCCCCGTGAAGCTTTCCCCATGACCCATGTAGTGGAACACCTATTATTGGTGTGTCGGACCCGCAACGCGTCAAATGGACGCGTTGGACGGACTCAGTAAGGCTTCTGGATCAAGTCTGTCTTTCGGCTGCTTTTGCCGAAGTTTTGAAAGGGTTTCAGGCTAATCCGAGGCCGGATTTAGATTTAGCGTGAAAAAACGTCGAAAATCGGCTATTTACTCGTGTTTTTCTGGGTCCGGATGCCCAAAAACGGACACCCGAAAGTTTTCTGCGCATTTTGGTGCATGGCGGAAGCCGTGGACCGGCTGGATGCGACGTGGCGCCCGCTGATTGGCCGGCGCATGCGGCGCGGTCCACAGAGAAGGCGCGGGTGCATGGACCGCGCGCGGGGGACATGTGGCAGCTTCGGATTCACGGGCTCACGCGGCGTGGTCCACGGCGTCGAGCGGGTTGGCGCATGGACCGGGGCGGGCCACGTGGCGGCCTGTGAGTGGCCGGCTCTGGAATGCGCGGTCCACGCAGCACGGGGGCAGGTGTACGGCGGAGCAGGCGGGCAAGTGACCGACATGCGGGGCAGGTGGCCGCCGTATGCGGGGCGCCACATGGCGCCCTGCGATTGGCGGGCGCCACCCGCCCCCGCTGACCGGTCGGGCCACATGTCAGCGCCCGCGCCGCCTTGCACGCGCTGTTCCCTGTTCGGGACACGCGTCAAGCGTTGGGCGATTCGGGCGCTGATCGCGGGCCGGGCCGGGGAGCTGGGCCGCGCACTGTAGGTTCCCGAAACCCTTTCGGGCACCCGAATATTGGGCCCGAAAGCCCATTTTGCTCATTTTGGATTTTCTTTTGGTGTGGGCCCATAAATTCTCACCTTTCTTGGGCCTTTAGCCCATTCTCCCGAGCTCCTCTGCCTTTGAGCCCTCAAGCAACTTTGTTCCTCTTCTTGTGCTGCATCTCTCGAGAAAGTTTCGAAATTTTTGGAGGGCGCGACATCGACGGCTTCGGTGATTCGGCGCAGTGAGATGTTTCTTCTTCGGTGGCCCATTTGTGGTGACCCGGATATCTGCAGGGCTCCTACAGTGTGACCAGCAGCTTTTGGAGGCCTATGTGGCGTGTCGGCGGTGTTTCTGCATCCATTTGACCACTCTAATCTGTCACGCCCCGGGGCCGAGACTGCGACCCGGGCTCGCCAACAGATCCGCCACCTGTGCAACACCCGCACAGGCGAAGCGTCTAACCTGCAAGAAAAGATACTACAGCTAAACAGATATCAGAGCTAAAAGATAAAACTGCTGTAAAATTAAAACTAATGATCTGTACAACTGGAAATAAAGGTACAAAGTCCATCTCCCATAAATGATAATCATACAATAACCTCAAATACAAAACTCTGGACTCAACAAGGAGGTAATCCTGAATAAATAAATGATACATTAGTGTACAGACTCTCAGTACAAGTCAGATCCTCACAATACATCAGTCTCTCAAGAGAAAATAAAAAAAAAACACTAATCTACCGACTGTACTGAAGATCTCCTCTGAAAGGGGTACCGCTACTCTCCAAAGATAGGTAGGGATCTAGCTCGCGACTCCCTCGCTTCGAACAGCAACCGTCATCTGACAAAACACAATCAATTCATGCGATTCCCTATACAATTATCCTTACTAAGCTCACCCCTGAATCACATATATTATACCCCAAACATGCATGTCATCAATCACAAAGGGTAACATTCCCTTGGGTAAGCTTTACATTAACAATCCACAGGGATATCCACCATCCTGGAAAGGAAAACGAAAATGCCTCTGCCGGCCGATCTGTCCTCCATCACCTAGCGCCAAGCGCCTCTATCCAGAACTTGCCTCTAGCGGCACATCCCTATCCAAAGGAACTGCAACGCCATACTCCATACACAATGCCTACACCATCGAGGCATCCTAAATCCAAACGGAGAGACCATATAAATTGAAAGGTATCCTGGCGTAATCCACTCCCAGTCACACATATCCGATGCACCTCGTCCCTGGAAATCTGGAGCGCGCAGTTCAACCACTGCGTAAACTCTCGGCACAAGGAAGCTCTCAAATAGTTTCTCCATCACCACCAACCACGATTCAGCCTCCCAAAGCTCCAAGCTCAAACCTACGAATCGGGGTGGTTCGACCGCCAAAACTGGCTCAATAGACCGATCAAGACCCAAAGCTCAATCTGCTGTCAGCTATCCACCCTATCTCGGTGCCTCGGCACTAAATATTAGCACGGAGGGGGCTACTCACTCCATCGGCGCCACAAAAATCATTGCCGCTGAGAATACTGCAACCTGGTGGTCTCGGGAGGAAAGCACTGCCGGGTTGCCCACTGCTTCGACGACTGTGTCACCAAAACTAGCTGCTCACTCAATCGCTGATATGCCTCTAACAATCCTGTCATCTGGGTCCGGAGCTCTCTGACCTCAATCCGGGTATCTGGCCCAAAACCAACCGCTCAAGCTCAACTGCTATGACAGGATGCACACGGGTTCCAAACCCAGCGTCGGGGAGACACCGCTCGCCACGACGAAACCACAAATCAGCACACAACAACGCTCGACCCAATCCAGCGAAAGTCTAGAGCATGTCACCCATTCCACAGCGTTATGTTGTCTGCAGCCAATATAACTACTTAGGAGAATAAACATGCCAATCACTCATCCCGTCCCTTGGGAGAGGTGTAAAACTCAATCAGAACTCTCGCTACAAATCACGACTCTCACGAAGTCATCCTAGGGTCCAACCACAAGCCTAGGGTTTCTAAGTCCATCATGACCTACAACCTAGGCTCTGATACCACTCTAATCAGATGCAAAAGTACTCAAATAGTGGGAAACTCTGTCCACTAGAGAAATCTGATACCCAATCTGATGCATAAATAAATATCCGGTCAACCGCCCAATATCCGCGGTTGCCGCAATACCCTGCCGTCTATAATCAAGTCCTATAACCGACCTCCGGTCAACCGCCCAAAGTTTGCGGTCACCGCAAAACCCTGCCAGCCTCAATCCAGCACAACCCATCCATGACACCAATGTTCCGGCTACACTACCCCAGACCCCTGCTCGCACCTGAGCAACACAGATCGCCTGACTAACAAAGAAGGAGAAAAGGATAACATGCATTTATCCTCAAAGAAGAATAAAGAGAATAAACCTCATACCAAAATTATCAATGACTATACCTGTCCATAATCCTCGATCCATAATCGCTCCTCAGAGTAGAACCTGCACATAACTACACAATCCTATCCCATTGCATAAACCAGCCTCATAAAAGGTTATGTGCTAACATGGCATGATAATTAATCATATAGGGTAACCTTGCCTTAGGTAAGCTTCCACTAATCATCAACATGAATATTCGATTAATACCATTGTCATAATATGAATAATTAACTTGCAATTCCCATAAAATCAACAATGTTAAGCTTACCGATCAATCCCAGGTATTATACCCTTCACCTGCATGCAATTCTAACATATAGAATTAGAGAACCGTCCATCGGTTCTCGGAACAAAGCACCCACCTGAAACGCATTCCGCAGGCAAAGCCGAAGTCGGTGAAGTACGCAGCCACACGAAATTCAAAATCTGCTGGAACCGCACCCTCGGTAAACAGTCGCACAAACCACTGTTCCAGCAAACAATATCGAAGCCGAGAATCAATTACATCACAACCAAGACTCTCAAAAACAGCATATGCTGTTTTTACCAACCAGCAGAGAGAAGAAGCCTTTTCACCTGTATACAGACCTCCAAAAATTCCAAAAAAATCACGGTTGCGATCGTCGCGATGAGTAGCCCCAAATCGACTATTTAAACGCCCCGTTCTGATAGCTGTAGGCCAAGAAACAATTCGGACAACGTTGGAAGCCATTCCCTCAAGAATACAGTTCTGCTGAAAAAATAGCAGCAAAGAAGCTTAATTCTCACCCTCGAAATGACCTCATAAAAATCCAATAAAAATAAGGGTACGTTCCTCTCGAAGAGTAGATATCAATCGAGTCTTTAAACGCCTCATTACGATGCACGAACGCAGAGATAAAAATCCGACAAGCCTCTGCTGTCCAAAAATCCACCAGCAAAACAGTGGCTCAGAGATGCCTCGTAAACCGTGCCAAAAACTCAAATTGAGACAAAGTAATCAACACGAGAATCGAAGGCGTACCTCTCGTGAACGCGCTACCGTAAAAATCAGCTCAAAATACCATCGGGGTGATCCAGGGTACTTCGCGGACCGAAATGTGACGGTGAAAGCCAAAATCCAAGAAACGTCGCAGTGCGCCGCGTCGCAGAAAGCGCGCATATTGAGGCTTTCAAAAAATCTAGAAATCCCTCAGTAGATGGAGAACATGATGATGATCAATTTCTCTTCAAGCCTCAGCTGAAGATGGGCTCGGGAAAGGGCTCAAATCCGTGGCCCAAGAGGAGCTATATATAGCCCAAACCAAACAATTGCCAAAATACCATCTGTGTCCTACTTTTCGGGCGCCCGAATGATTCGGGCTGCTACAGGGACCCCAAAATGCACCCCAAACCGTCGAGCCCGAAACGTCCCTGGAGCGCCACGTGTCCCAAAACAACAAACACCAAAACGGGCCAATCCCTGAGCGCCACGTGGCACACCGCACAGCGGCGCCAGCTGCTGCGGTCGCGCCACGTGGCCCAATCCCGTGCTGACGCGTGGCGCGCCCAATCGTCAACGCTGCCACGCCGTACGGTCACCTGCCCGCCGTACGGCCACCTGCCCCGGTCACCTGCTCCGCTGCGCTGTGTGCACCCGGCGTACGAAGACCAGCCAACCACAAGATGCCACGTGTCCTCCTCTTCCCGCTGCGCCGCGCGCGCCTGCCCGCTGCACCGCGCGCCTGCCCGCGCCCGCGCGCCTGCCCGCGCCTGCTCCGCCGCCGCCGGCGATGCCCGGCCGGCCGGAACAGTACCCAGCTGCCTCGAAAATCGTGCCAAGTCATCCAGGCTCCGAAAAATACAAGTAAATAGCCCATTTTCACCGTTTTCGCGCGCTGAATCCAAATCCGCAGTCCGTTTTGTCAAATTCCAATTCCAAAATTTGTCGAAGGCATCCGGAAGGGCGTTTTTAATCTAAATTCCGCACTGAGTCCAATTTTGATGCCCGATTCGCGTGAAACCACTTCTAAACAATCGACGGGGTCCCCCGATTACCCACGTGATCCATTTTACACCCAAAATCCATCACTTGTGTCCAAATGGATGCAGAAACACCGCCGACACGCCACATAGGCCTCCAAAAGCTGCTGGTCACACTGTAGGAGCCCTGCAGATATCCGGGTCACCACACCATTTCCGTCGCGTTTCGGTCCACGAGGTCCACAGAGCTACTCCGACGGAATTTTTGGACGATTTTTGCAGCGTCGGTTTCACGAGAGGTAGGCCTTCGATTTCCGAGTTGATCACCTTGCTTCATTCTGAGTTCTTGGCACGGTTTACGAGTTCTGGACAGCGGAGGCTTGTCGGATTTTTATCTCAGCACTCGGGAATCGAATTGCGGCCTGTGAGGACTCGATTGACATCTACTTTTCGCGAGGATCGCCATCGTATTTTTATTAGAATTTTTGGAGATTATTTCGCAGTTGGGAATTAAGCTTCTTTGGGACAGATTTTTCAGAACTGTATGTGTTATAGGAATTTTTGCTTATTGCAATGTTTGGACCGTATCTTTGTACCCAGGAGGAGTTTTTTGGTATTTTTTGGACCCATTGGAATCGTGGGAATTCGAGGATTTGTCCCCGTTTAGTTTCAGCCTTTTTGGATCTTGGATTAATGCGCACTTCAGGTGGGTTGCTTCGTCTCCAAAACCGGTGGACGTTTCTCTAACTCTATATTGTTAGTGAGCATGCATTATGTGAGCAGTATTAGAAAGCATGTTGTATCAGATAGGATTTTCTAGTGTGGTGATTCTGATCATGTTGATTATTACTTTCTATCTATGTTGATTAAATGTTAGTATTGGACTTGACCTAGCACCATGTCATATGTTTGCATGTGTAAACCAGACTAGTAGAAAACCCTCATTTGGGCTAGGTTTATTTATGCTCTAGACATTCACACTTTTCTTTCTATCCCTGGACATAGTGTTTTCCTCGCCCGGGTAGTGGGCCGAGTGGTCGGAATTTCTCTTAGTGTGGGATACATGTTACACTCGTGCTTGGGGGCAGAGTGGAGTCTGGTAGATGTAGCTAGTCTTATATCTGTGGCGGGAGCCGTGGGGTAAACGGTGGTCCCGGGTTATCATACTTCTCTGTTTTCTTTGTCGTCACTATGTTAGTGACAGGGGTATACTAGTGATAGCAGGACTTAGAACCCAGACTGTTTTTAGACACACATAATTTCTATAAACTAATACTTTTCCTTCCAAACTTCGAGGGGTCGCCGGAGCCTGTTCTTGTTTGATTTGGGTGAAGGCAATAGCCCTTCGGGGTTTGAAAAATAAAACTTATTTAAACTGATTTTATTAGAGAACTAAAATATATTAAATTGGGTTTCTCAGATTAAAATAGTTTTCAGTAATAACTGCCATCTTTTATTACAAACTTCTCACTCGAGAGAGTTTGGGTGACTTGGGTTCTAGGGGCCGTTCCCTTATTTCGGAACGAAAGCTACGGGGGCTGTACCTGGAACCTGTTCTTGTTTGATAGGGTTGTAGGTGTTGGTCTCCCGGAACTTTCGGACCCTGGTTGGTTTCTTTCGCATATTTTACCAAGGGAGTTGTTTTTCCGAACTGTAAGGGGTCGAAAACTTCGAAAGGTTGAGTCTGGAGTCTGTTCTTGTTTGATTGGGATTCTAGTCACCGACCTTTCGGGATTCTCGGACCCTTACTATGTCGGTTGATTCTTTCTCGTCTGCGAGTTGGATGTCCTGTTTTGGGAGCCGTTGGGTTGACGACGGTCCCGGCTGTTGAGTACCTCCAGCCAGTGGGTTAGTATTGTGAGTTGGACATTGTCGATCTGATTGATCGTGGATTTGGATTATAGCCTGCATAAGCCATATTGAGCACGACAGAGATGCCCGGATACTTTCCTCGGTGGGGTCGCGCCCCTCGAGTGCTTCTCCGGAGCTGGGCCTGTTACTTTGCTATCGCGACTTGTCGACGCAGTCTCTCTGGCTGGGCCAGTTTTGGCAGTCACGGACGGCCTACGTAAGTCTCGTCCTCTTGTGGATGTGTGGCAGTAGGTGGGCGCAGGTTTGACTGGACCCCATGTGGCAGTCACTGTGATTGGGTTGATTGAGTATTTGGGTTAGAGTCGATGCATCATTTTCATCTGTATCACCCTTTGAGCATTGTAGATAGAGGCATGATAGCTGTAGACTCTTTCCAGCTTATCTTTCTATTATTACAGTTTTCCTGTTATCATATGCCTCTAGTAGACTTAGTGGGCAGACCGTCGGGCTTGGTGGCGGTACCCACTGAGGACTACTGTGGGATGTAGTTCTCACACCCACCGTGGTGACTTTTCCTAGGGACCCCTTTTCTAGTTCCTGCTGCTCCAGCTGCTGACCCTTCTGTTGCTGATCGAGGTGAGGGAGTCGCAAGCTAGTTTTCTACCCGTCCTTGGAGTATAGCTGTACCCCTTTTGGAGCTTAGTAGTACAATCTGCTGGATTATTGTTGTTGTTACTTTTGAGGGTTTTATTTTTAAGAGACTTTTGTAGTGAGGTTTAGGCATATACTATTTGAGGAGTTGTATATATTTATTTCAGTAGTTTACTTTTCAGCTCTGATATATGTATAGCTATAGTATCCTTCTTTTTGCAGGTTAGACGCTTCGTCTATACGGGGTTTTCTGTATGGGCGGCGGATCTGTTGGCGGGCCCGGGTCGCAGTTTCGATCCTGGGGCGTGACAGTAACCCTACAACATTCCCACAATAATATTCCCATAGTAACTTTCATGCATAGATAGGCTCGAAATTATTATACTCACGTATGACTTCAAATGGGATAATAATTAATGAACAATAATCTAGGGGTTCCTCTAACAGTTCTAGTGAGCAAGTCGTAGAAAGAGGTATGCAACAACCACCCACCTGGCACGCAAATCCAAGTCCATAAAACTTCTCTTGGGCTAAACCTTTCTCTTCCCCGCAAAACACCCAAAACGGCGAGCAACTGCAAAATAATCGAATTCGGCATAAATGGGCCTTCCCCAAAAACAATAATTTCTGTTTTGCAAAATAGCACAGAAAAAGGGGGGTTTTCACCTATGCACAGTCTCCTGAAAAATTCAGAAAAATTACAGTTGCGTTCCTCGCGACGAGTAGATACAAAATGAGTACTGATATGCCCTGTTCTGATGCTCGTAGGCAAAGTTATGGCCAAAACACTCTACCGCTGTCCCGAAACTTGCCGCAGAAAAAGGGATCAAATAATACCTCGGGAATCCCACCAAAAGTCCAGAATGAGATGAAATGATCAACACGGAAAATGAAGGCTTATCTCTTATGAACAAGCTGCCGCAAAAATGGTCGAAAAATCCTTCGGGGTTGCGCAGGGGACTTCTCGGACCGAAAAGCGACGGAAAAGACACCAATCAAGGGAACGTTGAAGTGCGCTGTAAAATCGAGATCGCCGCTGCCGGGGCCTCCTAAAATCCTGGGAATCACTGGAGAGATGGAGGACAAAGAGAGAAAGAATTTTTCTTCAGGTCACACTCTCTCTTTCTCTCTCTAAAGCCCGAAAAAATAGAAGAAAGGAGGGAGAGGTGGGCTATTTATAGCCAGCCCACTTTCGGGCTTAAGCCCAAAAATCGGGCGCCCGAAACCTCCGCGGCAACCCGCGTCTTCAGCACCCGAATCGCCCTGGGCGCAACACGTGTCCCGAACACGGGACAGCGGCGCCCAGCCACTTGGGCGCTTCCGCGTGTCCCGCGCGGGATGGCGGGGTGGGTTGCGCCCGCCAATGGCTGGGCGCCACGTGGCGCACACCTGCGCCACCCCGCCTACCACGCCTGTGCCCCCTGCCACGCGTGTGTACGGCCGCAGCCCCGCGCCCCCGCGTGCACCGCGCGTGCGTGAGTCAGCGAATCCGGGGCTGCTACGTGGCACGCCTCGGTCCATGCACCCGGCCGCACGACTCCGTGGACCGCGCCGCGTGAGCCCGCCTATAAGAGGCTGCCACGTGTCCCCCGCCCGGTCCATTGTGCCAGCGCCTGAATTCCGTGGACTGCACAGCATGTGTCGGCCAATGACAGGCCGCCACGTGTCCCCCTCCTGGTCCACGGCTCCCTCCGTGCACCAAAACACACTGAAAACTTTCGGGTGTCCCTTTTTGGGCATTCGGACTCCGAAAAAAGCAAGTAAATAGCCATTTTCAAGCGTTTTTCCGTGCTGAATCCAAATCCGGTCTCCGTTTAGCCTAAAACTACTTCTGAAATTCAGCGAGAGCAGCCGAAAGACAGGCTTGATCCAGAATCCTTACTGAGTCTGTTTAACGCGTCTATTTGACACGTTGCGGGCCCGACACACCAATAATAGGTGTTTCACCACCATGGATCACGAAAAAAAACTGCACGGGGATCCGGGCCACTACACTATTATTCCCCACGAAATCGTCGTGACTGCAGTCCAAATAGTAGAAGTCGGACGACGAGACGATCGCTTGATACCTAGCAGATACAATAAGTTTAGTATTATTGGGGCCGTTATTCCAAGTTTGCAGAATGGTATTCTTAGGGAAAATTAATGCAGGGTTAGGGTCCGTTTGGATGCTTTATATTTTGGAGTATAGTTTAACTATGCTACGGTGTAATGCTCAATTCAGAGTCTCAATTGGCTTGGAGGTGCTTCACAATTCTCGGATGGCGGCGATGAGGAATCCGGGCACAATAACTCGAATCGGAGATGCACACCCGATGATGAGCTTGATCTGAGGGTGAAGGCGTCGATGATGATCCGGGTGATTCTCACCTTCTTCGTCTTCTTCACAATGATGGTGGATCTGAGCTTCGAGATTATGGTTATCGGATCAATGTAGGAATTAAGGAGGGAAGAGGAAGAAGAAGGGGAGTGGTGAAGAGGAAGAAGAAGAAGAGCTTGAGGAAAGAAACTGAATTAACTGTTCAAAAACTGATTCTGTTACAATCTTCTCAGCTATTTATAGATGAAAAACTGGATTGAAATGCAAATACCAAAAGATCCTAGACTAGAACAACTATTACTCTAAATGGGCTTTGGTGGGTTGTCATTCCGCATGGGCCTGGGCTGCGCCTGGAGAAAGCGTAGCGGGTCGGATCCTTCATCCCTTATGACCTGACTCCGGTTCCCTGATGAAAACCCTAGAAGCCTCTGGAGACTCTAGGTCTTCTTCTCTCTTCTCCTACACCATCTCTTTTTCCCAAGGAGCTCCTCTCTCATCAGTTCTCCGCGGTGTGCTTCATCGGAAACCCATACTCTCTGTTAACGTGGTTTACAATCCTCCACTTAATCCTGAGAAGCTAAGTATATTATTTCTCTTGTTAATACTGTATATCTTCTCTAAGTATACTACTTCTCTTGTTAATATTGTATGTCTTCTCAAAGGCATTACATACGAGTGTAGAAAAAAAATCCTATGAAGTGTTTGGAGGGTTTAAAAACACACAAATACATTAGCGTATAGTTACACTATACTCTAAAAAGTAGGGTAAAAATAAAATTCAATATTTTTTTAGAAAATCTAAACTTTATTTTTCGGACCGCAACCGACTCTCATTTTTCTTTTACTTATCTTCCTTCCATCGCACACCTCTTCTCTCCCACCACCTATCTCTTCCATCTCTACACCTACACACCTCTTCCTTCTCCACAACCGTCCAACTGTCATAATTAAATGTCATAATTTTTAATGTCATAATTATATTTAAAATATTTTTAATATTTTAGTTGTTAAATCTAAATTCATTTAATCGCTATTTTTTTTAAAAAATTTGAACTCCATAATAACTAATTTTTTAAAAATATAAGAAAATCCGTTAAATTATAAAATATGTATCCAAACAATCTTTAAAATAAATCGTAGAATTTGTTTAGAGTTACAGAATACCGAATTTCATTTAGAGTAAAACCATAGTGTTTAAACTTTATAAAATTATTTTACTAACAAACGGCCTTAACCGTGACCACTGGGTCTAATAAAACATCCTTCCAATACACAACTGTGCAGTTAAGTGACAATATGAAAGAGTGAGTGGAAATGACAAAAAGTTACAGGAGTTGGCTGAGTGTGCCTCCAGCAGCTAAGAAGGCTTGGATGGTGGGGTCAGCTTTCCAGCAGCCGGGGGCGATCTCGTCGGCGCCGGCGTGGTCAAGCTGCTCCGGAAACAGAGAGGCGACGTCGGTCGCGATGTTGTGGACCACGTCGTACGTCTTCGACTTCAGAGCGTTCAGTTGGCCGGTGCCCGGTTCGGCGTCCAAGCGGTCAGGCCAGTCCGCCGCGCCGTTCGGCACCCAGAACATGTTGGCACAAGTCACAATGTCGGGATGCGCGCCGGCCCATGATCCCGTGTGCGCTGCAATTCGTATGGATTAATTATTGTAACATAAAATTTTTAATTGATTCGTACACATAACTCATTCTTAGAATATTACATAATCTTACGGATATATCAGCAAACTATAAAAACAACAACACGGAGAACGGCGGGGCATAAAAATAGGTAAAGCGAACTGGAGACTCCCAAGCTGGAGACTCCCAAGCTTCTACGGGCTTGCGGGGGGGGAGTCCAACTCTTCATTAGGAGAAGCTGCTGCACCTAGCAATGAGTGTGGGAGGAGGGAGTCATCCTGGAGGGGCAAGGTGTGTCCTGATAGGGTTATTGTGCAGCCATGCATTAAAGGAGGCCATCTTCAAGCTGAGAAAAAGCAAAAAAGGATAATTAAGAGTTTGAAGTGGGCGGATGAGGTAGGTCTAGATCTTATTGTGGAGAGGGTGGAGCTCTTGAACCCGAATGCTAGATTTAGAAGGAATGTAAAGTCGCTGGAAGTTGAGGGTTTTAATACTGAACCTGGAGGGGGAAAGTGTGTGCAGCCTGAGGTTAATGGTGGGAAGGGGCTCTCACATCTCGGGAAGGAGGTACCTGATGGTGTTAACCACCCTGGCCCTGGGCTATCATCCTATAAAGAGGTACTCGAGGCCTTTTCCGAAGCAGGCAAGTAAATTCTCCACTTCAAATTTGGGGAGGGGGGACTCCTCTTTTATTACAAGATTTTCGGCGGAGCAGAGGAAGCTGGGGGCGGGGAGATGATTTAGGTGCCTCACCGTTGATCATCGGGCGGCCGCTTGTAGAGATCCTGTCCGGTGTCTCAACTGTTGGCGGATTGGGCATCGTGCGAAGCAGCGCAGGCGTGATGTTCACAACGGGGTGGGGACGAGGATCATGAACCTCAACAGAGAGCACCGCCGCCGTGGTAGGGCCAGGAGTGCGAAAGCATATGTCCCATACACTGAGGAGTTTCTCAGAAGAGTGGAGCTCAGGCGCAATGCGCTCCTCGCGGATGTGGTTCAACCGGCCGATCTTGGGCTCGCTCCACAGCAAACGATCGCGAATGCTTTAGCCCGGAGATTCGGGGGCTACTCACATGATTTTTTTTTTTTTTTGCTAGATATCGGGAGCGCGATTTCGTGATTATCCTTCCGGGATGGGTCTCGGCGGATACCCTCATTAGAAGGCAAATCATCACCCTTGATGAGATTTGGTAGAGGTGCTTCAACTGGGGCCCTTACTGGAACGCCCGGCCCCACAGATCGCGCTTCTCGGCTTGGATCCAACTACGCAATGTGCCGTTCGAGTGTTCGAGTGTTGGACGCCGACGAGGATTGCGTGGATGGTGAGCGGTTTCGGCCGATTCATCCGAGCCGACGATACTAGTAAAAATATGACGGATCTCCGCGCTTACCGTTGCCGGATCGCCGTCGACGACATCAATGAGATTCCCGAGCGGCTTTCAATTGTCATGGGGGATGAGACTGTGGACATTGCGGTATTCCTGGAGAGCTCGGGTCGGAACCAGGATGGGGGAGGAGACCTGCCTCCCCCGCCGGCGCCGAATTGGCATAACGACGAGGCAAGGGGAGGCGAGCCACGGGGGAACCTGCGGGGGGAAGGGGGGGAGGTTGTCAACGAGGGTGATGGCGAGGGCCGTGAGGGTGCTGAAGGTTCGGTACAGGATCATCACTCGGAGATCTCCGTCAACCGACGTCCGGCGCTCACTGTGAACGTGGGACGTGAAGGCGTCGTAGCTGAGCTGCCGAACAGAGGTGGGCGGACGCCGGGGCGTTGGGTCGCAGCGCAGCTGGGGGTCGGCGCTCGCTAGCGTGGGGTCGGAGCTCTCCAGTTTGGGCGGACGTCGGGTGGGTCGGGGCGTTGGGCTCCGGCGCTTCGTCGGGGAGGCGGGATGGCCGCCGGCCGTGTTGACGACGCCGGTCGGCTGGGCAGTGCAGGGAAGCGCCCTAGCGCTGTGAGCAAGGCATGCTGGATCCAGGTGGGCTCAGCGACCAAGGCGACGGCGGTGGGCATCGGGTCCTCCGGCGTCAACGCGGGGTGGCGTCCCGAGGAGCGTGCTTGCATCGCCTTAGTTCCGATGTGGGGTACTGTTGCACTTGCTCCGATGGCAACTTGCACCTCGTGGAAAATTTTGGGGGCTCGTTGTCCGAGGGCATTGGGCTGAAGCCGCCTTGGGTGGAGGGTGTAGTCCCCAAGGCATGCTTGGGTGTTGATAGTTTGGCATTGAATGTCTTGGGTAACGAGTTGTTGGCTTTTAATACCTTGGGTGCTTTGGGTTTGGTGGCATTTAATGCTTTGGGTTTGGTGGTGACGGTGGGTGGAGGTTTGTGGTGGCTTTTGTGGGGTTGTGGATCTGGGTGGTGATGCGTCGGAGATTTAGGCCCGTTTGATTCGGGGATAAGATAAATTTAGTTATATCGGAGATAAATATAAGTTATGATATTAGCGGTATCTAATATAAATGGTTGGATATAAAAGTTATACCGGATATAAAAAAATTGTGTTTGGTAAATTATAGAGAAATAAGAAAAATAAGAGGAATAAGAGAAAATTATGTTTGGTTGGATATAGAGGAATAAGAAGAATTGAAGGGATAAATATTTTTATTGATTATTTTGCCCTTTATGATATAATTTAAAATTAAATCAATTTATGGTATTAATCAACCTTATAATAAATTTAGATTAATATTAAAAAGTTCAAATAATATTTACAATTAAATATTAAATATTTAAAAATATTTAAAAATAATAAAAAATTTTATTGCTAGGAGATGACAACAGGAGTGCAACCAGCACACATTTCTGGCAAGAAGATGGCAATAGGAGTTCAACCAGCACACATTGCTCTCAAACAAGATGGCAATATTACTACAACCAACACACATTATGGTAAGAAGATGGCAACAGGATGACAACCAGCACATATTATGGCAACAAGATGGGAACAGGAGTGCAACCAGCACACATTTCTCTCAAACAAGATGGTAATATTACTACAACCAGCAAACATTATGACAAGAAGATGGCAATATTCCGAACCTGAGAATAAGCAATGGGGAGCAGTATCACCCACCGCAGAGGAGGATAACCCGCTAGGGGTGGGAACAAGCAGTTCCCACCCCTTTAAATGGTGTTTGGTACAACTAGGGGAGGATAAGGCCTTATCCCCCCCTAGTTCTTGTTATTAGGTTTCGTGCTCAACACTTGGAGGTGTTGTGGCGGTCTTGGAATCTGGGACTTAATTTGGTTTTGGCCACGAAACCGCAGCCTGTTGTTGGGGTGAGCCCGAGCGCCGAGTGCATGCGGCTTGAAGCACTGTCCGATTCACGATCTGTAGCGAGGAGCGATTCGTTGGATGAAGGATTGGGACTCGTGTCTTCAATCTCTCGTTTAGAGCTAGGGGAATTCGGGGATATCGCCAACTTACTCGATGTAGCCATCGTCTCGCAAATTTGATTTATGGTAAAGTTGTCAATAAAGCTATCGCCAGAAAAGCACGACTTTTGAATACCGGAGGTTCAGAGAAGGAGAAGCGGGTCCGTGGGAATTGTAAGAAAATTCTGTGTAAAAGCGGAAAGTGCGGGGTGCGGTTAAGCAGCGGGGAGGCAGATTCCTTTATGGAATTTGTGTCCCATAGTGGCTAATATGTTTGCCGACTGTCTTTGGGAGGGTTCGGTGGGGTCCCTTGCGGGGACTTTTTGGGGCTTCGTTTGTGGGGGGTGGGTGGTGGACGGGGTGTTTTGGCTTTGTGGCGTGGTGCCCCCCGGGGGGACTTTTTTGGTTTTTTGGTTGTTGGTGGTGTGTTGTGGGAGTATGGCGCGGCTTCTGTGTGTTTGTCTTCTGGGGGTAGGGTGTACCTGAATTTAGAATGATCAAGATCTTTAGTTGGAATGTGCGTGGGCTTAACAACCCCGCTAAGCGTAACGCCGTTCGCCTCGTTGTTTCCTCATTACGAGATGCGATTGTATGTTTGCAAGAAACTAAAGTTAATTTTGTATCCTACTCATTTCTGCGAAGTGTTTGTGGGTATCTTACCTTGATAAGTGTAAGATTATTGAGGCTAACGGTTCTTCTGGTGGTTTGATCTCGTGCTGGAGTTTCAAAATTTTTGAGTGTTCCGATGTCATCGTGCGCAACTTCTCGATCACCGTACATCTTTTTCACCGTTCCAGCGGGGTGAGCTTTTATGTCACGAACGTGTACGGTCCACCTTCGCGAGTTGGGAAAGATTCTTTCTGGACGGAGCTGGCGTTGCTAAAGCATTTTGTGGGTGACAACTAGGTATTGTGTGGGGATTTCAATTTATCGAGATTCCAGGAGGACCGTAATGGTAGGGTTGGGGGGGGGGGGGGATTAAATCGACCCGAATTTTTAATGATCTTATTGACGAGCTTGCCCTTATCCATCTGCCGATGAAGAACCAACGGTTCACCTGGTCAAATATGCAGCGGTTTCCTTCCCTTGCAAAACTTGATCGCTTTCTTGTCTAGACGGAGTGGGACTCAACCTTTCCGATGTCGGAGGTCGAGGCCCTACCTAGAACTATGTCTGATCATTGCCCTATCTTACTTACCACAAGTGGAAAGAGAAAGGGGCAGGGCAACGCCTTTAGATTCGAGGAGGTTTGGCTAAAGTGTGAGGACTTCGTCAGGAGTGTACCTAAGTGGTGGCAGAAAGTCGCGGAGAATAAATCGCGAGTTCTTAATTTCACTGCAAAATTAAGACACTGTCGCAATAGGATTAAAAGCTGGCGTGCTACTCATTTCTATAGCATAAGTGTCACGCCCCGAGTGTAAACCAGAACTCGGGCTCGTCTACAGATCCGCCGTGCACACGGAATTTTCCGCATACACGAAGCGTCGGTAACCTGCTCAGATAAATCAGATACCAAAATAGAGCAATAAAACAGAGCTGAATAGAAAATACTACATCTCAGACTGAACTGGAAGTAAAAATATAAAATGACTGTAAAATAAGGTACAAATCCCTCTCCCAGCTCACCACAAATATACAACCAGCTGGCTAAAGCCAGACCCCAAAAGTAAAAGTACAACTGTCTGAGATAAGATACATAAAAGGTACAAGTCTAGCTAACTCACTGTCAGGCCCACTGTCTAGCTACTCAACCGTCCTCTCTCCTCGACCCGCCGCTATATGTCCAGCAGCACCCGCAGAAGGCTCTGTAAAACAAAGGAGAAGAAAAAGAAAAAGAAGAATGGGGGTGAGAACTACTAGTAAACCAGTAGCCTCCCCCTAGTGGGCAAAGCCTCAAACTCTGACGTGCCCACTAGGTCTACCAAAGGCAAAAAGGAAAAGAAGAGTGGTAAGTAATGAAGCTGCTAAGAAGGGAAACTACCACTACTATGCCTCTATATGTAATGTCAAAGGGTATGACTGTAGGTATGCATCAGAAATAGTATCTGTCCAAATAAACCCAACCTAACCATTAGTAAAAATTGGTACCGCCTACTGCCGCTCTCATCATCGGGCAAGTATAGCCGCGCCGATGTGATAGCAAAACTGTCTATAACTGTCTGACCCCAGCCTCTAGAGGGGAACTCGAGGGGAGCGACCCACACGAGTAAAGCACCACTGGGCAATAACCGCGCCGGTAAGATAAGTATCAAAAGTAGGACTGAATCACGACTATGCTCAAGTGGAACAAATCCTTCCACTAATAAAACCCCGATCTCCCAATCTGATGCAAAGATAAATATCCGGTCGACCGTCCAATGTCCGCGGTCGCCGCAATACCCCATAAGTCCAAATCTGATAAAATAACCAATATCAGGTCAACCGCCTAATCTCCGCGGTTACCACAATGCCCCACAATCCACCATCTGGTAAATAATCAATATCCGGTCAACCGCCTACTGTCCGCGGTTGCCGCAATCCCCCCACCAATCCATAATCGAGTCTAACCCGTCCCAGACTCAATGGCCTCAACTACAATATCCCGAACCCCTGCTCGAACCCGAGCAACAAGACTCAAAAGTCTAAAAGAGAAGGAGAAAGGAAACAATCATGGTTTCTCCTAAGTCAAATCCCAATATGATAGTGTAGCAATAAATAGTGGCCTATCTAGATGTCCATACAAGCATGCAAATGTCCTCAGACTAGATGAAAGAAAGTGAATCAAATAACAGTTCCACATGTGTATCGAATAATCAATCCGCATAGATATAACCATCATGCTAAAAACATCAGCTAACTACACATGTATATAATCCCTGATCCGTAATAAATCACCAAAGTGGTACCCGCACATAGATATGTCATCATATCCCAATAATTAATCCGTTTAACCCACTTTCATAAAATCTATGTGCTAACATGGCATGTTAATTATCACTCTTAAAATATCCCCAACATGCTAAGTCTACAATATTAGTCACAATGATAGGCTCACGTTTATCTCATTTAATCATGCATGGTAATCAACCAATATGTCCAATAAAGGGCTTCTCTAATAAACTTAGTGAGCAAGTCAAAAGTAGAGGTATGCAACAACCACCCACATCGAAAAGCGTGCACAATACTCCAAGAAAATATCCGCTGTCCTCTATGCACACCGTCAGCTGAAACAGTATCCTACAACATCACATAAGTGTACACGGTGTAAAAACTACAAGTCTCAAAACAGATTTGCTGTTTTTACAATCAGCACGCAAAACGAGGAATTTCACCTGTCCTGAGCTCCTAAAATCCCAGAAAAATCACGGTTGCGTTCCTCGCGAAAAGTAGCCCAAAATCGACTCTTGAATCGCCTCGAACTGATATTCCTACGCTGAGAAACAATTCGTCGAAGTTGCCGCTGTCCAAAAACCTAAACAGCAAAAGAGGGGTCAAAACACCTCGGGAATCGTGCCAAGTAATCGGAATCCAGAGAAACCATCAACACGGAAAACGAAGCCCTACCTCTTAGGAACACAGTGGCGAAGAAATCGTCGAAAGATGACTCCTGTGCTGCGCAGGGGACTCTTCCGACTGAAATGCGACAATAACGGGCCGAAAGTGGGGGAAACCGAGGTACACAGTAAAATCCGGATCGCCGCTGTCGATCTTCCAGAAAATCTGGGAACGCACCACGAGGTAGAAAATAAGGAGAGGAAAAACTTCTCTTTAGGTCCCTCCCTCCCACTCTCTCTCTATCTCTCGGAAAAACAGAAAGAAGAAGAGAGGGAGGCCTATTTATAGGCCCAATAGAACAATTGGGAAAATTCCCAATATGTCCCAGGTTTCGGGCGGCTACAGTGCGGCCCGGCCCACGGATTTCCGGGCGGCTACAGTGCGGCCCGGCCCAGCCCGGCTCGCGCACTGGATCCCGCCTCGTCCGACCGCCCGTCCGACCCGGCCCACGGCCCGCCACGTGTCCGCCAAACAGGCGGCAGCCGTGCGGGCCCAGCAGGGAGGCGCCACGTGCCCCCCTCCCCGGGTCAGCGCGCGTGCGGCGCCAGCCACTGGCGTGGCGCCACGTGGGGCGGCGCCGCCCGCCCGACACGGGTGCCGGTCAGTCAACGCGCCGCCCGCGTGCGCGTACGGCCGCCACGCGCGGTGTTGCGTGCGCCACGCACACATGAGCCGGCCAATCCGGGGCCGCCACGTGGCGCGCCCCGGTCCACCGTGCACCGCGAGGATTTCCATGAACCGCGCCTTGCAAGCCATCCAATAAGGGAACGCCACGTGTCACCCCGCTCTGGTGCACGCCTGCCGCGTGGACCGCGCACCCGCGCGCCCTGCCCGCGCCCACGCGCCCTGCCCGCCGCCGCTCTCCGCCTGCCCGAGGCCGCGCCGCCGCTCTCCGCCGCTGCCCGCCGCCAACGGCCGCCGCCGGCGATCGCCGGAAGCACTGTTCCGGCGTGAACAGTAACCCGAGCTCCGAATTGACAAGTGGGTAGTCCATTTTGACCGTTTCCGCGCGCTGAATCTGAATTTGACGTTCGTTTTGCCAAATTCCAACTCTAAAAATTGCCGAAGGCACCCGGAAAGACGTTCTTTTGTCCAAACTTCGCGCTGAGCCCAATTTTAATATCCATTTCGCGCGAGACCACTTCTAAAGATCCGACGGAGTCCACCGATCACCCACGTGATCTATTTAAGCCCGAAGTCCGCCACTTATGTCCAATTTGTGCACAAACCTCCAACACACAAAACAGGCTCCCAGAAGCCACCGATAACTCCACCACAGCTCTGCAGAAATCCAGGTCATCACAATAAGAGAGGCGAAGACGAAGCTCATGGCGGAGATTCAGGAGCTGGACAGGTTGGAGGAATGACAAGACCTCTCTCCGGAGTTGTTTGTTAGTAGGCAGGAGCTGAGGGGTAGGCTTACCAAGGTGCTGGCCGACGAGGAGTTACTCTGGAAAGCTCGAGCTAAGCAACACTGGCTGAAGGCGGGGGATAGGAACACTAAATTCTTCCTCTTTCGCGAATGGTAGGAAGCGAGCCAACCAGATTGGTGCGATTGACGATGATGACAGAACTTATAGTAGGGATGAGGACAATAAGGCTTACTTTACCAGAAAATTCAAAGAGATGTTTGCTCCAGCAGATAATGGGCCGACATCTTTTAGGGACTGGAGTGCCCTGTTCCATCAACAGCGCGTATCAGATACGGATCGAGGAAGGCTAATATCCCCTTTCTTATTGGAAGAGATAAAAGCAGCGGTTTTCCAACTTGGGGGAACAAAGCCCCGGGGCCAGATGGCTTTTCCCTAAGTTTCTACTAAGTTTTTTGGGACGCTCTAAAGGAGGACATCGAAAAAATTTTCCAGGAGCTGCACGAGGGTAGAATCTGTACGGGCCCGATTGATTACTCTTATGTCTGCCTTATTCAAAAAAAAGAAGGACCTCGGAAGGCGAGTGATTTTCGACCAATTAGCCTACTTAACGGGATTCAGAAGATTATCTCTAAGGTCCTGGCCAACAGGTTAGCACCGATCCTACAAAATTTGATGTCACAGTCTCAATCTACTTTCCCTCAAGGGGCGAAATATCTCTGACGCTTTTGTGACTGCCTGTGAGCTTTTTGGTTGGAGCAGCAGGGCTAAGGTTGAGGGGGGTGGAGTGAAAGTAGACTTTGAAAAAGCTTTTGACAGGCTTAATTGGTCGTTCCTTCTGAAAATTATGGAGTGGTGGGGTTTTGACACTATTTGGTGTAAGTGGATACAACAAACTATCTGGAACGCTAAGGTGACGGTGCTTGTAAATGGAGAGGCCACTAATTGGATTAAGACTAGGCGCGGGGTGAGACAAGGGGACTCCCTTTCACCTTATCTGTTCTTAATGGTGGCGGAGGCCCTTACACGTATGGCTGTGGAGGCGGTTAGAAACAATCTCCAACGGGGACTTGGACCGTCTGAGGATTGTAGAGTTTTCCTTATTCAATACGCGGATGATACGTTTTTCTTTTGTGAAGCTCGGAAGTATCAGCTACGAAATTTGAAGTTCATTTTGTAATATACCGAATTTTCGGCACATAAATAAATGTAAATAAAGGTGGTATGAAATACTAGTGTTATGAAAGTTGGGGAAGTAAGGAACATTTGGACGCAAGTTGGGCCCAATTCGGGTTAATATGGAGAGATCTAAAAATTTATTGGAGAAAGGGGGCCCAGATTTTTAGTAAAAAATTTACAGTGTCGGAAAATTCCGAAAAAATTACGGGAGCCCCGTAAATATGTTTTAAGACCACAGAAAAAGTTTCGCATTAATCGGAGGCCGGATAGTGGGAACGGGCTCCACCAACAGTGTCGAAAAATTCTGAGAAAATTACGGGAGCTGTGTAATTATGTATTAAGGCCCCAGTAAAAATTTCGTGTTGATCGGATACCCGGATTGCGAGAACGGGGTCCACCAATGATTCTGGACACAGTGGGGCTTTGGTGACCCAAAAATGGCCCAAACTGAAAATTTAAAATTTTCTGTGGTAAATTAGGCTGAAACGAAGCTGCCTGTCAAATTTGGACGGAAACGGACGAAAAATGAACAGAAAACAGGACGAAAACGGATTTCCAAGACGCGCGGCGCGCTGCGCGAGGCGCACAGCTGGAGCGCACTTGGGCGCGGGTCAACAGGGGGCGCCAGTTGCGGGGGCGTGCCTGGACCGGGTGCACCCGGCTGGGTCTTGTAGACCGGCGGGTGCACCGTAGACCAGTGGTCCGTGGACCACCTTTCTCTCTCTCCCTCCTTTTTCTTCTTCTTCTTCTTCTTCCCCGCAGACCCTCTTCTCCCTTCTGTTCTTCTTCTCCAACAGAGCTACGAGAGAGAGAGAGAGAGAGAGAGAGAGAGAGAGAAATAGAGGATTTCGTGGGGTGCGTCGCGCTGTGGATCTCGTGGGCGGCGCGGCTTACGAGGTAACGTTATTTTTCAGTATTTTTGGGCACAATTTGTAGGGTTCCTTTTTGGACATTAAATTTGACCCCGTGCCGTTTTGCGTGTTGAGACCGAGTTCTACTGCGCCGTTTTGTTGCGCAGACTGTCGAGGACAATTTTGGCGCGCCTCGTTTTGCGTGCCAATCCGAGGTACGTGCTCCGTTTTACGCACAGATTGAGTTGTTGTGCACGGTTTTACATGCAGTTTATAATATTATACATTATTTTTGGTACAGAGATAAAAAAATATGCACCGTTTTACGTGCAACCTTATAGTTAAACTTACACCGTTTTACGTGTAGATCATTTTATCGCGCACCGTTTTGTGTGCAGTTTATAATATTATACATTATTTTTCGTGCAGGGATAGAAAAATATGCATCGTTTTGCGTGCAACCCTATAGTTAAGCGTGCACCGTTTTGCGTGCAGATTTGAGGTACGTGCACCGTTTTATGTGCCGCTCGTGTTGTCGCGCACCGTTTTGCGTGCCGATCCTAATATTATGCATCGTTTCTCGTGCAGGGTTGGAAAAGACGTGCACCGTTTTGCGTGCAGATTTGAGGTACGTGCATCGTTTTGCGTGCCGGTTGTGTTGTCGCGCATCGTTTTGCGTGCACTCTCTAATATTATACATCGTTTTTCGTACAGGGTTAGAAAAACGTGCACCGTTTTACGTGCAACCCTACGGTAGACCGTGCACCGTTTTGCGTGCAGATTCGAGATACGTGCACCGTTTTGCGTGCCGGTTGATTTAACGCGCACCGTTTTGCGTGCAGACTAAAATGACGCACACCGTTTTGCGTGTGGATTTTTAGTGACGTGCATCGTTTTGCGTGCAGGTTTGGTGGACGTGCACCGTTTTGCGTGCAGACTCGAGAGAAGTGCATCGTTTTGCGTGCAAGCTCGAGGAGACAAGTGGAATCACGCGGAGACCAATTGCAAGTGTCTACAAGCAATTGGGTACACTACAAGGTGGGGAATTCTGCCGAAATTGGGTGACCTCTCCCCTTGCTCCTTTGCTTTTCGATTCGAAGCATGATAGTAGCCTGTTAGAGGCGTTAGGTAATTATGAATAAGATTGCATGTTTAGAGGAACACAGATGAAAAGAGCAACTGTTGGTTGCCAATAACAGATGATAAATGTGCATGTGTAGAGAAATTTAGAGGAAAAGTGATATTTATGATTTATCCACAATAGGGGATAAATTTGTATGTGTAGATGGACACAGATGATAAATGCAACTGTCAGTTGCCAAAAGGAGATAATTCATTTTCATGTGCAAAAAGGACTTAGAGGATAAATATTATTTTTATGATGGATATGAAAATAATTGCATGCGTAGAAATGAGTAATTACTTGATGACTGTGATCATGTTAGGGTACAACCCTAGGAATCATGTGATATAAGGGAACAGAACTTGTTGGTAGTAAGACTAGGAGAAAACCTAGCTTAGGGGTTTGACGAGTGACATCAACTTAGGAGTTATCCTAGGAAGGATGAGTGGCATGGTCTTAGGTGATAACCTAAGGACACTGGATAGAGTGATCAACATAGAGTCAGAAAACTCTAGGGTGTATATGACATGGAACTTAGGTAAAGAGAACCTAAGGAGAACTAGTGTTCAACATAGAGTCAAGAAACTCTAAGATGAGTATGACATGGATCTTAGGTAGATGAAACCTAAGGTGAATTAGAGGTCAGCATAGAGTCAAGTTGACTATAGGATTCAGTAAGGAATCAAGAGAATGAAACAATGGATCAAATGTGGAGATATGAAAGGAAAAACAGGAAAGTAGAGTCATGTAATTCTAATATAACAGTGAAACATGGAATTAGAGTCAGTGTAACTCTAAGTTAATGGTGAAGCAGGAAAATAGAGTTAAGTTAACTCTAGGATTCAGTGAGGAATCAGAAAGTGGGATGAGATCCCAGGTTAAAGAGTTGATCAAATATAACCCTAGAAGGTCATAGGGTGTATGGGCAAATGGATAATAACTTTAACTTCAATTTGAGTTAAAGAAATAAAAGAGAAATGTTTAAGAGTCCAGGGGACTCTCTAGTTATCCTTATGGCAAGGCCTAGGATAAGAGGAAAATTGTTGTAAAAAGGCAAAGTTAAAAGCAAGCTAAAAGTTGCTAAAAAACATAAAGAAAATGTAAATGGCGCCTTCGAATTTGAGACTCGTTAAGTGGAGCAGGACTCCCTGGGCAGTGACCCGTCGGACGAGGTACTTTCGAAGGGCTTAAAGTGAAAGCAAGGAGCTAAATGCTCAAAGGAAAGAGAAAGAGATTTGCCAGTGGCAAAAGGGAGCTATAAGCTCGAATAAGAAAGGAAAGCAAGTGTTCAAAGGCAAAGAGGCTAAGAACTAAAGTAAAAAGAGAAAGAAAAAGAAAAGAAAAGAAAGAAAATATAAAGATAAAACGGGCGTACCTCCGGGGGTGAACGTACAACGGTCAGGAGTTGGACAGGGTCCCTCTCCCGGGCAGCGACCCGTATGACTGGTAGATAGAGTACTCTTGTCAGAGTTGGGCAGTGACCCTATCGGGCAGTGTCCCGTATGACAAGTCCCCCCGGCAGGACGGGGTAACACTTGCGAGTGTTATCGGCAACCTTAGAAATCTTATCTTATGGTAGCAAGACTACCGGGCTCGGGCCCGTTGGATAAGAATTTCCAAGGGTTAACTTGAACTAAAGCACCAGAATCTAAAGAATAAAGAAAAATAGAGTGGCCAGGGTGGCCGGGTTAGTTGAACCCAGTATACAGCGGCATAGTGGACGAGTTGGTGCTTAGCAGCCTAGTGTGGCTAGACAGAGTAGTGCTGGGTCGATGGTTGTACACAGATAGTGTAGTGATATATTATTACATAGCTGCATATTGATGTTGAGGATTTTAGTTCCTAGCACACTATTATTATTGCTTCCATTGGACCAAGTGGTGTAGGACACTCTCTCTCGGTGGTTGAACCCACTGGGAACTCGCTCGTAAGTTCTCACACCCCTTGGGTGACCCCCCCACAGGTTCGGGAATGGATGCAGCGGTCGAGACAGATCAGATGCAGACGACAGCGAGGCATACGACAGGGGCAAGGGCCCAGCAGCATAGTGACCTAGAGGGTCTAGCAGAGGTATCCCTTTTATATATTTCTTGAGTGAACCTTGTATGGTGAGGAATTATGTAAAGGAAATGTAATAATTTTATTTGCAAGTTCAGAATTGTAAAGTGTAATAAGTTTAATTTATGGTTCACTCCTGTATGCTTTCATTTCCGCATTAGTTATTGAATGAAAGTTTAAATTTATAGTGATTTTTAGTACTCTGATATTGAGCTTCCGCATACACTTGTTGTGTTATTATGGATGTTACCGTTCCTTTCGGGTAGAAAAAGGTTTTACCCGATTGGCGGGTCTGTTGGCGTGCCCGAACCGTACAAATTGGCGGACTCGGGGCGTGACAGATTAGAGTGGTATCAGAGCCTAGGAATAGTCCTAGGTGGTTAGCAACCTTAGGGAGACCCTAGGGATTAGCACGAGAGAGTGTGTGGATTATTGGGCGAAAGTATTTGATTGGTTATTGTTGTTCCCAAAAAGGATGTTGGGACTGATCGAGGGCGACGAGCTTTCATTCTTCGGATATTACGTTGGCGGCCGACAACGTAATGTTGGAGATGAAAAGGAGTACCCTCTTATACTTTCGCATGATTGGGTCGACGAGCCTTTTTGTCGGTATATAGACTGCGCGTTGCTCAAATGGCTAAGTTTGGGCTGGTTGTTTCGTTGTGGTGTGCATATTAGCGATGACACCACATAGATAGGCGCACTGTTTGACTCGAGTCACGAGAGGGCTCGGGGTCAAACGAGGTACACGAGCTGCGATAGCAGGTGACCGCACTTGTTGGAGTGGTCCAACAGCAGGTCAGACTTCTTGCCGTCGGCGGAAATTCCCGCCGACAGGAAGACAGATTCCGACGCCTAAGAGTGGCGTCAGCTTGACAGTCGGAGCAGATAGATAGGCTCCAGTGGCTGATAGCGCAGCAAGTTGAGGCTGCATAAATGACGTATGAGTATACGGCGTCGCCGCCTGTAGGGGCGACAGTAAGAAATGGCAGTGGCCGCCGAACTTTTGTCGGCGCAGCCAACACCTTCAGCATAGGGTGTTTTACGCTTGTGTCAGCTAGGTTGCTGGCAAAGTATGGTTAGTAAGGTCCAGTGAGAGACCGACTCGCGAGGTAAATGGTGATCGCTATGTTGCGCGAGAGCCAAGTTGCAGTGCCCTAAGGGTTAGGGCAAGAAAGATTTACGGGCCTGGCGGCGTGAGTTCGCCCTGATGACGGTAGTGACCGTGTGGCGTATTGATTGTGGCTAAATTGCCGCATAGTGGGGTTGGTGAGGCCCAGAGTAGGCTTCAGATGCGAAAACCTCTCGAAAGAGCGGGAGTTTTGTGGCGCCGTTCTGATGGATCGGTGTAATGGCAAGGATTGCCACCGTAGGATTTGCGAGTTAATCACCAGAGTTGGTGGACAGTTATTGTGGTGCCTCAACCCAGTTGGGAGAGGTGTACAGGAGCCGTTAGGGTGTTTAAGCAAGTTGCTTAGCACTGGATATTTGCGAGTTAGCGTGGGGGCGTAGGACGCCCAACTGTTTGGGTGCTCATGGAGCACAAGTATCGTTTAGCCAGAGAGAGCTGATTAGGTGGCGTATTAGCCTTTGCCCAGTGTGGCCAGAGTTGATATAGAGAGTTTGGGTCGTGGATTGACGACTAGTTAGTTGTTTTGCTCAGTGGAGCGTAGTGGTCGCGTGGCGACGATTAGCGGGTTCGCTTAGGGACGATCCGTGCCTGGACCATGTTTGTGGACTGTGGGCCTGTAGCCCAGTGGGCAGGCGCAGTCAGCTGTGAGAGACAGCGGCCCGAGACCTGATGGCGGGGCATGATAGAGATTTGGTCGGGACGGTAGTCCGAGCGATGACCCGGGGACGTGGAATGCCACGTGTGAGCATTGAGGCTATTAGTACACTGAGACTGTGATGTGACCAGGCCGTAGAGCTAGTGGTGATTGAGGTGCTGTAGCTCCTAGTGGGAGTGTTGGTGTAGTAATCCTAAGTGAGGATCTACCCGTATGATGATTGGGTCTGTGTGCTAGTGAGAGCCAATATACAGTGTTGGACTAGTTTTGGGCTATAGGCCCTATTGGACCGTGGTCTGTGAACCTATTAGTAGTCCGAGATATCGGGTTAGCTGATAACCCGCGGACTTAGAGCACTAGTAGCGTGTGTGATAGTTGAGGAACTCGTGGATTGGCCTTGCCCTCCACATTAGGCAGCGGAGCGACCGGAAAATGCGGTAAATGAATTGGTTGCAGATGCAGCCTCATAGTGAAAAGAATGATGGCGAAATTAAAGTGAAAATTTCGCAAACAAAAACTGGGTCATTCGTGGCAATTGAGAGAGCAAGTGCTCAGCTGTGTCTTTCACCTATTTGGTGAAAGTGGCCAGACACCAGGTCTGAGTTTGTCCCTGGGTTGAGATAGGGATTCATGGATGAGTTGCTCGTATGGTTCGGCGAGCAGGCAATGTGATGCCAGTCACGAGGTTCAGTGAGCCCAGTAGTGAGGGCAAGATTCCTCCCTCTCGATCAAGTAGGAGTCGAGATGTGATTCAAGTTTCGAGGACGAAACTTATTTTAAGGGGGGTAGAATGTAATGTACCGAATTTTCGGCACATAAATAAATGTAAATAAAGGTGGTATGAAATACTAGTGTTATGAAAGTTGGGGAAGTAAGGAATATTTGGACGCGAGTTGGGCCCAATTCGGGTTAATATGGAGAGATCTAAAAATTTATTGGAGAAAGGGGGCCCAGATTTTTAGTAAAAAATTCACAGTGTCGGAAAATTCCGAGAAAATTACGGGAGCCCCGTAAATATGTTTTAAGGCCACAGAAAAAGTTTCGCGTTGATCGGAGGCCGGATAGTGGAACGGGCTCCGCCAACAGTGTCGAAAAATTCTGAGAAAATTACGGGAGCTGTGTAATTATGTTTTAAGGTCACAGTAAAAATTTCGTGTTGATCGGATACCCGGATTGCGAGAACGGGGTCCGCCAATGATTCTGGACACAGCGGGGCTTTGGTGGCCCAGAAATGGCCCAAACTGAAAATTTAAATTTTTCTGTGGTAAATTAAGCTGAAACGAAGCCGCCTGTCAAATTTGGACGGAAACGGACGAAAAATGGACAGAAAACGGACGAAAACGGATTTCCAAGACGCGCGGCGCGCTGCGCGAGGCGCACAGCTGGAGCGCACTTGGGCGGGGTCAACAGGGGGCGCCAGTTGCGGGGCGTGCCTGGACCGGGTGCACCCGGCTGGGTCTTGTAGACCGGCGGGTGCACCGTGGACCGTGGTCCGTGGACCACCTTTCTCTCTCTCCCTCCTTTTCTTCTTCTTCTTCTTCCCCGCAGACCCTCTTCTCCCTTCTGTTCTTCTTCTCCAACAGAGCTACGAGAGAGAGAGAGAGAGAGAGAGAGAGAGGAGAGAGAAATAGAGGATTTCGTGGGGTGCGTCGCGCTGTGGATCTCGTGGGCGGCGCGGCTTACGAGGTAACGTTATTTTCAGTATTTTTGGCACAATTTGTAGGGTTCCTTTTTGGACATAAATTTGACCCCGTGCCGTTTTGCGTGTTGAGACCGAGTTCTACTGCGCCGTTTTGTTGCGCAGACTGTCGAGGACAATTTTGGCGCGCCTCGTTTTGCGTGCCATCCGAGGTACGTGCTCCGTTTTGCGCACAGATTGAGTTGTTGTGCACGGTTTTACATGCAGTTTATAATATTATACATCATTTTTCGTACAGAGATAAAAAAATATGCACCGTTTTGCGTGCAACCTTACAGTTAAACTTGCACCGTTTTGCGTGCAGATCATTTTATCGCGCACCGTTTTGTGTGCAGTTTATAATATTATACATTTTTTCGTGCAGGGATAGAAAAATATGCACCGTTTTGCGTGCAACCCTACAGTTAAGCGTGCACCGTTTTGCGTGCAGATTTGAGGTACGTGCACCGTTTTATGTGCCGCTCGTGTTGTCGCGCACCGTTTTGCGTGCGACCTAATATTATGCATCGTTTTTCGTGCAGGGTTGGAAAAGACGTGCACCGTTTTGCGTGCAGATTGAGGTACGTGCATCGTTTTGCGTGCCGGTTGTGTTGTCGCGCATCGTTTTGCGTGCACTCTCTAATATTATACATCGTTTTTCGTACAGGGTTAGAAAAACGTGCACCGTTTTACGTGCAACCCTACAGTAGACCGTGCACCGTTTTGCGTGCAGATTCGAGGTACGTGCACCGTTTTGCGTGCCGGTTGATTTAACGCGCACCGTTTTGCGTGCAGACTAAAATGACGCACACCGTTTTGCGTGTGGATTTTTAGTGACGTGCATCGTTTTGCGTGCAGGTTTGGTGGACGTGCACCGTTTTGCGTGCAGACTCGAGAGAAGTGCATCGTTTTGCGTGCAAGCTCGAGGAGACAAGTGGAATCGCGCGGAGACCAATTGCAAGTGTCTACAAGCAATTGGGTACACTACAAGGTGGGGAATTCTGCCGAAATTGGGTGACCTCTCCCCTTGCTCCTTTGCTTTTCGATTCGAAGCATGATAGTAGCCTGTTAGAGGCGTTAGGTAATTATGAATAAGATTGCATGTTTAGAGGAACACAGATGAAAAGAGCAACTGTTGGTTGCCAATAACAGATGATAAATGTGCATGTGTAGAGAAATTTAGAGGAAAAGTGATATTTATGATTTATCCACAATAGGGGATAAATTTGTATGTGTAGATGGACACAGATGATAAATGCAACTGTCAGTTGCCAAAAGGAGATAATTCATTTTCATGTGCAAAAAGGACTTAGAGGATAAATATTATTTTTATGATGGATATGAAAATAATTGCATGCGTAGAAATGAGTAATTACTTGATGACTGTGATCATGTTAGGGTACAACCCTAGGAATCATGTGATATAAGGGAACAGAACTTGTTGGTAGTAAGACTAGGAGAAAACCTAGTTTAGGGGTTTGACGAGTGACATCAACTTAGGAGTTATCCTAGGAAGGATGAGTGGCATGGTCTTAGGTGATAACCTAAGGACACTGGATAGAGTGATCAACATAGAGTCAGAAACTCTAGGGTGTATATGACATGGAACTTAGGTAAAGAGAACCTAAGGAGAACTAGTGTTCAACATAGAGTCAAGGAACTCTAGGATGAGTATGACATGGAACTTAGGTAAAGGAAACCTAAGGTGAATTAGAGGTCAGCATAGAGTCAAGTTGACTCTAGGATTCAGTAAGGAATCAAGAGAATGAAACAATGGATCAAATGTGGAGATATGAAAGGAAAAACAGAAAAGTAGAGTCATGTAATTCTAATATAACAGTGGAACATGGAATTAGAGTCAGTGTAACTCTAAGTTAATAGTGAAGCAGGAAAATAGAGTTAAGTTAACTCTAGGATTCAGTGAGGAATCAGAAATGTGGGATAAGATCCCAGTTTAAAGAGTTGATCAAATATAACCCTAAAAGGTCATAGGGTGTCTGGGCAAATGGATAATAACTTTAACTTCAATTTGAGTTAAAGAAATAAAAGAGAAATGTTTAAGAGTCCAGGAGACTCTCTAGTTATCCTTATGGCAAGACCTAGGATAAGAGGAAAATTGTTGTAAAAGGCAAAGTTAAAAGCAAGCTAAAAGTGGCTAAAAGCATAAAGAAAATGTAAATGGCGCCTTCGAATTTGAGACTCGTCAAGTGGAGCAGGACTCCCTGGGCAGTGACCCGTCGGACGAGGTACTTTCGAAGGGCTAAAAGTGAAAGCAAGGAGCTAAATGCTCAAAGAAAAGAGAAAGTGATTTGCCAGTGGCAAAAGGGAGCTATAAGCTCGAATAAGAAAGGAAAGCAAGTGTTCAAAGGCAAAGAGGCTAAGAACTAAAGTAAAAAGAGAAAGAAAAAGAAAAGAAAAGAAAGAAAATAAAGATAAAACGGGCGTACCTCCGGGGGTGAACGTACAACGGTCAGGAGTTGGACAGGGTCCCTCTCCCGGGCAGCGACCCGTATGACTGGTAGATAGAGTACTCTTGTCAGAGTTGGGCAGTGACCCTATCGGGCAGTGTCCCGTATGACAAGTCCCCCCGGCAGGACGGGGTAACACTTGCGAGTGTTATCGGCAACCTTAGAAATCTTATCTTATGGTAGCAAGACTACCGGGCTCGGGCCCGTTGGATAAGAATTTCCAAGGGTTAACTTGAACTAAAGCACCAGAATCTAAAGAATAAAGAAAAATAGAGTGGCCAGGGTGGCCGGGTTAGTTGAACCCAGTATACAGCGGCATAGTGGCCGAGTTGGTGCTTAGCAGCCTAGTGTGGCTAGACAGAGTAGTGCTGGGTCGATGGTTGTACACAGATAGTGTAGTGATATATTATTGCATAGCTGCATATTGATGTTGAGGATTTTAGTTTCCTAGCACACTATTATTATTGCTTCCATTGGACCAAGTGGTGTAGGACACTCTCTCTCGGTGGTTGAACCCACTGGGAACTCGCTCGTAAGTTCTCACACCCCTTGGGTGACCCCCCACAGGTTCGGGAATGGATGCAGCGGTCGAGACAGATCAGATGCAGACGACAGCGAGGCATACGACAGGGGCAAGGGCCCAGCAGCATAGTGACCTAGAGGGTCTAGCAGAGGTACCCCTTTCTATATATTTCTTGAGTGAACCTTGTATGGTGAGGAATTATGTAAAGGAAATGTAATAATTTTATTTGCAAGTTCAGAATTGTAAAGTGTAATAAGTTTAATTTATGGTTCACTCCTGTATGCTTTCATTTCCGCATTAGTTTATTAAATGAAAGTTTAAATTTATAGTGATTTTTAGTACTCTGATATTGAGCTTCCGCATACACTTGTTGTGTTATTATGGATGTTACCGTTCCTTTCGGGTAGAAAAAGGTTTTACCCGATTGGCGGGTCTGTTGGCGTGCCCGAACCGTACAAATTGGCGGACTCGGGGCGTGACACATTTGGCTTCTGTTCGAATGGGCTTCTGGGCTCAAAGCGAACAAGGAGAAAACAGAGTTGTTCTATACCGACAGGCATCTGGCCAAGGGGAGTAGACTTGCAAACATTTTGAACTGTAAGGAGGGTGTGTTCCCGACGAAATATCTAGGTACTTTGAATCTTCTCGATAACACTTCTCCACATCTCGAAATATCTTGTTGCCATTGTCCAACAAGAGCCTCAGGAAGAAGATGTGGAGAAGTGTTATCGAGAAGATTCAAAGTAGAATCGAGGGGTGGCAGGCTAAGTTGCTCTCTAGAGGTGGTAGGCTCATATTAGTTAATGCCGTCCTCTCCAACTTGCCCCTCTATCACCTCTCCATTTTTAAAGCCCCTAAATAGGTCATTAGCTGCATTGAGGCCCTTAGAAGGGATTTTTTCTGGGCTGGCTCCTCAAAATCTTGCGGATGGGGACGGCTGGTTGCTTGGGCTAATGTGTGCAGGAATAGGTTAGAAGGTGGTTTGGGTATTCTGGATCTACATGTCATGAACGAGGCTTTACTCTGCAAATGGTGGTAGAGGTTTTGTACGGCTCCTGATTTTCAGTGGAATAAATTGATTCGCAGTTTGTATTATGTGAAGAGAAAATCACTGCGTGGGGGAAGCTCTTTTAGACCAGCCTCTCAATAGTGGAGGAATGTCCTCGGTATCAGGGAGGTCTTTTTAGGAGGATTTTCCTACCTGTTAGGGGATGGGAGCACTATTAATTTCTGGACTGACAGATGGTGCGGAGAATTGACGTTGCAATCCCTTTGCCCCATGCTCTATGGATTGGTCGTAAGGAAGGGAATCCGAGTTAGTGAATGCTTTGATCGCAACAAATAGAGGTGGCGAAAAATCTTAAGAGGGGCTAGCATGAGGGACCAGAGGGGCAGGGACCTAGTGCTAAAACTGAAAGGACTTGTGAGCGCTACAAAGCCGGGGAACAGGAGCGATGGCGTTGTTTGGAGGTGGCATCAAAAAGGTATCTTTACTGTCAAGTCGACCTACTCGCTCCTAAACTGCGGGGTACTGTTGGACTCCTCTGCCTTGGGCCTATGGAGGTTGCACATACCAACTAAAGTAAAGATTTTTATCTGGCTCGCTTTGAAGAACCGGCTCCTCACGGCTGATAACCTCGAAAAAAGGGGTGGGGCCGGTAACAATCTTTGTGTGCTCTGCGGGTCCCTAGTTGAGACGGCCGATCATTTGTTCACGCGATGCGTGTTCTCACGTTTCGTGATTGGGATGGGCGATGGGGTCGTGGGTTTCCAGGTGTTAGGGGACAGCATTAGAGGGGCGTGGGAGGGGTGGTCATGAAAGGAGAGACCGGCGGAGGCGTCTAAGGTACTAACCTACCTGTCGGCAAACTAGTGGGTGCTTTGAAAAATACGAAATAAAGTGATCTTCCAGCAGTCTAATTCCGACCCCATCTACGCTGTTACGTGGGTCAGAAGCGAGTTGGCGCTGTGGGCGGACCTGTGAAACCGTCGTTTTGTTTTGTCTGGTTGTAGTCCTTTTATTGTTTTAGTAATAGTTCTCGTAGTCTTATTTTTTTTTTGGTTTTTCTTTCTGAGACCTTGTTGTCTCACTCATGTTAGCTTAATTCACTTTCGTTATGAATGAAGCGGGTAACGTACTGCATTTTTCTTAAAAAAAAAACAACACGGAAAACCAAAAAAGCACAGTAAAAAATATAGTGATAATAATAGGATCAGGAGAGAGAAAATAATTATTGATAAAAAAAAATATTAGATCCGATCGAATTTTGGATAGAGCAAACCTACTTTCGTGTAGCACAATCTCAATTCTAATAGTCCTTACGTTGCAATTTCAGCTATGTTAACATCACTAGTCATTTAGATTACTTATTTGATAACCAAAAAGGAAAGATTATTTGTTCCATTAGCTATGGTTTTTTTTTTTAAAAAAAAAATTTCTTTCGAACTCGTCTGTAGGTCCCTGTACCTAAAAAATCATCCCTTTAGAAGGAATTGGGGGTACGAATTTAAGTAAGAATTCCAACTCGTGACCTCTTGAAAACCCCCTATGATATATATATATATATATATATATATATATATATATATATATATATATATATATATATATATGAAATGCAGTCAAATTAATTAATAATGTGCATTTATTTATCTGCGTCAAGATAATTGATTTGAGGACAAATAATTAGCTGAAACTGGAAAAATAATTTGAAATCCCACACTAATTAGTAGTGTCAACCAGTTGGGACTAATATGATCAGACTAATCTAGAATGATTAGTTTCTTTCCTAACTGAAGAGCTGGGACTTTATTGAGATACAGATTGAGCTTGAGATTGAGCTTGCCTGCGCCGGGCCGTATCCGTCAATCCTAGCCGAGTCCTGATCTTATCAGGTTTGGGTCTGATCTAGGTTTAGTAAGATTTGTTCATTAAACAGGACTTGAACAAAGAATTCCATACCTTTGATACTATATTAAATTATATAAAATAATTATTTTTAAAAAATTTTTTAATTTTCAGATATCGATATTTTTATATTTTATATTTAATAAAATTTGCGTTGCATAAGATGTTTAAAACTGTTTCAACCCCGAATTCTTTGTGGTCTCATTAGACCGACGCTCCACGTTTTCTCTTCGTTGTTGTCTAATTTGTGACAGGTTCAAGAGAGAAATTGATTGGATGAAGTTACTACTATGTGACTCCCTAGATAGCGGGTGTATACATGTCAAGCACCTTTTGCATCTAGTAAATTTCTACACTAGATTTTGTGGATTATAAATATTATTTAATTATTCTAAAAATACATAACGATCAAAAGATTGCATTCATGATACTTAAGACCTCAACCATAGTACTCATAGACTTCGATTTTAATCAATCTAAACGTTAGGTCTATTATCAAAATATATATTTACTAAAAAAATCTATAATATACTGATAAAAAATATATATTCATCGCACTTAAGAGTTCAACTATAGCGCTCACAGATTTCGATTTGATTTAATTCATCTGAAGATTAGATCTATTATGAATCGCAATTCAACTCAATTTATTAGGCTCATCCAATTCCACTTATTAATCCACTGAAATTTTTGATAAGTTGGATCTATTTTTAGTCAATAATAAATAGCTAACATATTATACAGTAGAATTTAGCTCTCGATATTTAGCTATGAAAGTTTTGGACTTTTGCTCCAAGCGAAACTAGAAATGAGTAATAGAAATTCTAATTTGAAGCATGAACTATTAAGAGTATTTTAATGAAAATTTTGTTCGTACTACTTAGGTTAGTTCTTTTAGAACTTAATCTATCACTGTAAAAGAAATAAATTTTCATTGGGTTAAATGATATTTTTTTAGCTTAATTAGTTGGGTTAATTCGATCAATCTCAGGCTTTAAGCAAGTCAAACTTCTACCCAAATTTAAGGCCAAGATATGATGATTTCAAAAGTTTATTGTCCATATAAGGCCGGCCTTACAAAATAAATATGTAGATGATCATAAACAACCACCAACATAGAGGAAACAAATTAAGAGTACCGCATCGCCGCCCCATACGCTCCCTTCTCCGCAAGCCCGGGTTCCGTCGGAAGAACTATCGGAAACGAATGCGCATCCGTGAGGTGCTAATGGAACACATTCAACTTGTTAGCTCCCATAGCCTCAATGGTCCGCAATATGTCCAGTAATTCCTCCCGGTGTCGAGTATCAAACCGCGGTGTGGGAACAGCGGCCGGTCCGCGACGTACACGTCGGCCGTGAACAGCGGCGGATTGGCACCCCAGGTCAGCTGGGAGAAGGTCTCGAGGCCCCGCATCGCTCCCCATGCGGTGGCTGCCGATAGATTTGCGAGGTCGGTGGACGAGGTGATCGGTAGAGTGTAGGACTCGTCGGCACCGTGCTGGGCAGGGGCGGAGAGATTGGCGACGGAGACATTCAGCAAAAGTAAAGGAGGGTACATACTCAAATGTACAACAGGCAATATGATTGGACAGTAATATTCTGATAACGGAAGGCTGATGTATAGTTCCACTACAACAAAATTAGGTTATATGTACACATATTTGTGACACTTTTGTATAAGTGTCCTCCTATCTATGTTCCATCTATATCCAAAATTAGGTTATAGGGATACATTTTTGGAACACATTATAAAATTGTGTCGCTATACACCCTAGCGACGGCACATATAGCAACACTTATAATAAGTGTCGGTATTTTTGTCAGCGATACTTTTTTAGCTTTTAGAAATACTTAAAAGTGTCGCTATAGCCTAATTTTGTTGTAGTGTTCAACCGCGAATTGCAGGTAAGAGTAGTCTGCGCAAGAAGAGATGATTTTAGAAGAAGGAGAGAGAGGCGCCGCTATTGGGATGGGCCATGAGAGAGTGGTGGGCTTGGGGCTTGGGCCAAACATTGATTGGTAATGTTTGAGAATATGAGAGTATTGGATAGAGGAAGAAGAGGAGTGTGGAGAGAAGAGATGCTTTGGCCATGGTGTTCGTAATTACTGTTGTGAGTTCAATGGAAGGCCTAGGTGATAACATTTATATATATATACTCTATAAGGAAGGGTAAAATATACAAATGATTCCTATACTATTCTCATGTGATAACATGGTACTTGTTTCACGTATATTATAATTTAGTCTGATTATTAAACAAGCAAACTTTATTATAAATTGATATTTGATCAGCATATGATGTAATTAAACATTTTTTTGATGTTAAGATACTAAAGTGTTCGCACGAAAAGAACATAAACTACTTAAGTTGCAATATAGGAGAAGTATATGGATATCCATGCATTTTACCCCATAAGAAATGGAATGGTTTTTGTCATAATTTGGGTGGAAGTATGTGAGTAAAATTATTGTCGAGGAATGTTGTGGTGATTCCATGTGTGTTTTACTAAGCTTAGGTTTGTAGTCATCGAACGTTGGAATATTTTAGATAGGTTCAAAAAAATGTGGATGTGACTTTAGTTTCATATGAGAATGGTGACAAATGTGTAAATATTTAAAATATATTAGAGGGAGCTACAATTGTTGGCTTCTTGTTTGCTGGATTGAGTTGATTTTCTTGTTACAACAAAGCAGCACAAAGACTAGTTCCAAAAGTAGAGAAAAGTATATATATATATGGGAGGCCGGAGTGTAATTAAATTTATAGATATATTAGTGCTCATAATATATATTTTTTTATGAAAAATCTTTTACCTACTAAATTTATTGGAATAATAACTAATATACCTCTCAAAATTTTAAAAAGATTTTATTTATTCCTGTTGGTTACATTCAAATATCTTCTTTTTCTTCAAAGTTTACTTATGGAACTCAGTTTTATATATAAATATATAAAAAAAAAGAGTATATTTTTAGTATTGAGAAGTAAATTTTAAAATTTTGAATAATAGTATCGAATTTATAACCTTTTTCTTTTTTGTGTTTAGATGACAGCTTTCTATTAATTATTATTTTTTCTATGGTGACAATATCATTATATCCACAATTAAAGCACTCTTCTGGTGAATTGTATCAGCCATAAATTAAAATTTTTTTTTGCCAATATGTTAGTATAATATTGTAGATTCAGTACGCAGGTAAGTGATTTGTATTAAGTGTTCTAGTGTGGATTTGCACCAAATGTAGGTCACACTATAATGGGTCTTGATCTAGTTGCTTGCGACTAACTACAGTAATTGGAGGATAATTTTTTGGGAACTTTCAATCCAATCCAAACATCTCATAGTTTAAGAAAATTAAGATCCTGTTTAGATGCATGATCATTTCGTTAGGTATATTTTTTTTGATTTGTTTAAAAAGTTTGTATATACTATTTAGTAGATGATGAGAAATATGTTCAATTCTTTAGAATTAATACCATTGTCTTCAAGTAATTTAGTGAAAAAAGGTAGATCACTTTTCATACGTGATCGATATACTCTATCAAATCATAAATTTTAAAATAATTAAATTTTTAATATATAATTATAAAATAAATTTTCATATCAAATAAATTATTATTGAATAACTTATTTCGATATCAATAAAGCTACTTTAGATTTGGACTCACTAGTTTATATCAAGGCTGTTGACTCTTGATTGTTATTTTTTTGTAAAATTATTCGCTTGCGAATTTCTAACAAATTCCTAAGCTGGTGGTTAATTTCGATCTAAAGCTGCGAGCCGACCGACATGGTAGAAGGTGTAAAAGGGTCGGTTGTGGTAGTGGCCTAAAATCAGCTGGCCGGCCCGTGGGTTGTGCTCGGCATGGCCTACTGGCCCATGACCTAACACGGCACGACCGGCATTAGGACCGGTGTGAGGGTCGAAAAGGCCCAACCCGTTCATTTGTACATTTATTTTCCTTATATTTTTTTATTTTTTCTTTTAAATATTTATTTAAGCTATTGAAATATTAAATACTTTTTATAAAAATTATTCAAAATTATTTATTTAAGCGTTTTTTTGAAAATGGACATTTAAAAATTTGTATTTTCGAAAATAATTCTACAAATTTCTTATTTCCAAAAATGACTATATGGGTGCCAACTGTGCGCCACGTGTGTCGCCACGTGGGTGGGGGAGCCGGACGTGTTACAAGTTGAACACAGAAATTTAATTCCCGTGTTTAAACTTGGAAAATCGTTTTACGTGTAATTGAAATCAAAATCTTTATTTTTGAAATTGATTTTAGATTCCAAATTTGAATTAAAAATTTGATTTTGGATTCAAATTTTAAGTTCAAATTTAATTTTGAATTCAAATTCATATTTTGCACTAGTTTTAAATTCAAATTGATATCTTGAATTTAATTTGAATTTCAACTTTAGTTTTAAACTTTAAATTCAAAATATTGAAATTTAATCTAAATTTTAAATTCAAATTTAGGTTCGAAATTAAATTTCAAATTTATATTTAAAATTTGAATTTAAATTTAAAAATCAAATGAGATTTTAAATTTGGTTGCGAATATCAATCCAAGGGTTTTTTTGATATTTGAAATTGGATTGATATTTGAACTCAAAATTTGAATTTAAAATTTTGATATTCAAAAATTTGAATTCAAATATCAATCCAATTCAAATATCAAAATTTTAAATTCAAATTTTGAGTTCAAATATCAATCCAATTCAAATATCAAAAAAGATCTTGGATTGATATTTGAACTCAAAAATTGAATTTAAAATTAAAATTTAAATTCGCAGCCAAATTTAAAATCTAATTTGATTTTTTAATTTAAATTCAAAATTTAAATATAAATTTGAAATTTAATTTCGAACCTAAATTAATATTTAAAATTTAGATTCAATTTCAATATTTTGAATTTATAGTTTAAAACTAAAGTTGAAATTCAAATTAAATTTAAGATCTCAATTTGAATTTAAAACTAGTGCGAAATATGAATTTGAGCTCAAAATTAAATTTAAACTTAAAATTTGAATCCAAAATCAAATTTTAAATTTAAATTTGGAATCTAAAATCAGTTTCAAAAATAAAAATTTTGATTTTAATTACACAGGAAATTATTTTTCCGTGTTTAAACACGCGAATTCAATTCCCGTATTCAATTTGTGACACTTACGGCTCCTCCGCCCACGTGGCGGCACACGTGACGCACAGCTTGCACCCATAAAATCATTTTTACAAATACAAAATTTGTATTACCATTTTCGAAAATATAAATTTTTAGAAGGTTATTTTTTTTAAAAAAAACCCTTTATTTAATAAATAACTATATATATTCCATTACATTAATAAAATTTAATATATATATATATATATATATATATATATATATATATATATATATATATATATATAATTAGGCTAGAATAGTATCGATAGCACCAAGCCATTGGTGCTATCAAGTTTTTAGTCATTGGATGAAAAAATATGCGGTTGGGATTATAGTAGTCCCCTAGAGTTTACTAGGTGGTTGGTTGAATAATAAAAATTTTAGGGGATCATTATAATCCCAACCGCATATCTTTTCATCCAACGGCTGAAAACTTGATAGCACCAATTGTTTGGTGCTATCGATAGTATTTTAGCCAGACTATATATATATATATATATATATATATATATATATATATATATATATATATATAAGAAAAATAGTCAGGCTCGTGGCCCGATCCGGCACATCCGAACTCAGACTTGTCTGAGGCAGCGGTCGTGTTGGGTCATGGTCCGAAAAAAAAGAGTTCCGGCCCAACACAACACCGATTCGAATGCAATCCACATTTCACCCGTGAATAGAAAATAATGGGGAAGAAAGAAATGTATTGATTTGAAAGAGCGAATAGGTTTTTTTTTTTTTTTTTTTTTTTTTTTTTCACAAAATCAATTAACTACATTAAATTATGTATGTTTTTCTATTTTTTTATTTTTATTTTTACAAAGCCCCTTGGTTTTCAGATAATTGGGGAGAGGTTTACTTGGGTCGGACCGGCCCATCAGGCCCACGTATCAATCCAAATTCCGAAAGTTGAGAAGAATCGAGTCATACTTTTTGATCCATTAGGATAGACAATATATCAATATTTTCGCATCATAAGTATGTTAAATAGTTACTCGGGTTGTTTCCTATTGGATTGATATTTTGCATAATATAATATAAACAGTTAATTTAGTGCTTCCACTGTTTCGCGCGGTGTGATTTAGTTCAATTCCAATATAATTTATTAATGCATAGGCCGAGGACGTATTTCTTTTTTCAAAATGTTGAGATACTACTTCACAATATTTCTCCAAGAGAATGCTATTTCTACAACCTTGGCGCTTGTAATTTTTACAACCTCAATCTAAAGGCCAAAATGATTCACCAACTTTTTTGAATTTTAGTAAAAACAAAAAAAATTGATGAGACTATTTCTTACGACTTGGCTTACAATCCTATAGGGTTGTATACCTAGCATTGCTCTTTCTCTAAGGAAAATATTTCTTATACACCCAAAAATAGTGTACATCTTACATCCACCTATTCTGAAGTGGGGTAAACTTTACTGATTACTTCGAAGTGGCCAGTGAAATATACTCCACCCTTGAATGGATGGAGTGTGCATCATACAAGCATTGCTATTTCTCCAAAGGCTAAATTACATTTTCGGTCCTCAAACTTTTAGGCATGTGGCATTTTAATCCTAAGATTTTAATTTGTTGTAATATCTGTAATGCACTGAGTTTTTGCAAATTGTGAAGTTCTAGTTAGTAATAAAAACTAAGAACCATTCTAATAGTTCAAGGATGTTTGTGAGTTAACCGGCTGTTTTCGACTTAAAAGTTGTGCGAAAACGAACTTCAGAGTTTCAAATCTGCTAAAAGTGCAGATTTTGTACTGAGTACCGGAACCTAAATAGAGTACTAGTACCAAAAAGCATAGGAAGAAAATCCACATTCGTATTTTGTGGAACTCACCTTGAGTACCGTTACTAATTCTGGTGAGTATCAGTATGCAATAGACAGTTGAGAAAATCAACGTTCGGATTTTGTAGAACTGGTTAGAGAATACTGGTACTACTGATCTTGTATCGGTATTGAAATCCGAGTATCGATACTCAATGCTGCGAATAAACAGTTGTTGAGGTGTAATTATTACACCCTCAGCAGCCAAAATACCCTAACTCTCATTCTCTTCCCTTATCACTCTCCTCTCCTCTTTCTCTCTCTCTCTCTAGAAATAAAAGAAAAAATCTGAAATCCCTTGGGAGAACCTTATAATTGATTCCTTTTGAGGCTTGAATTTGGTGGAGAGCTTCAAGATGAAGCTTTAGACGAAGAAATGAGCCATCTCACCTATGTTTTGGGTGCTAAAGAATGAGAAGGAAGTGGGCATTTTGAGAATCCTGGTTTTAGAGTTGTTGAAAGTGAGAGTTTTGGGGATTTAATCTTGTTAGAGTTATTTTCTAGAATTTCTTAATAATTCTAAGAGACCAAGTCCAAATTAGAATGAGAGGATTAGCAAAGGTGGAGAATATCATCGAAAATGGGTGATTTCTCTCTTTATTCATTATTTATTGATTTTATTAGATATGGATTATTGCTCTAAATGTGATTTAGTTGCATGATAAGGTAAAATCTAGGGTTTCAATCCTTCACCACAAGAAAAGCGGCCTTTAGCGATGTTTTTAGAATCATATAACGACGCAGAAAAGCGTTGTCAATGTGGTCACTGACGCTTTATAAAGCGCTGGGATGTGGGTCGGTAAGTGCAGTGACGAGAGAAATATGTCGACGCTTACAAAAGCATTGGTAAATATGCCGACGCGTTATTCCCGATGCATGAAATCGTCGTCATTTTGGTCGGTAATACAAATTTGTCATCGACGCATTAAAGCGTTGGCAAATTATCATCGAAAAAAAATCATATTTCGATGCTATGAAACGTCGCCTATTTTCCTTTTTAACGATGCTTTAAAGCGTCGGAGAATTAGTTAGACTTACAGTCTAGTAAAGGACGCTTTAAAGCGTCGCCGATGTCCTTTAGTCTTAGAGGCTACTTAGGGATGCTTGAAAGCGTCGACAGATTAGTTGTGTGGTCTATTTTTTTTTTGGCGACACTTTGAAGCGTCGACAAAATGGTATAATATATTTTGTTATTTATAAATAGTGACGCTTTAATGCGTCGGTAATATATATATATATATATATATATATATATAATTTGCAATACAAACAAAATTTCAAGCAAGAACTAAAATCTATTTCTCATACATATTTATAATCAAAGAACTAATCACAATGACAACAATATAAATAAACAGTCAAAATATAAACTTCATACCAATGTATTTTGTTACTAAGTCAAAACAGTAACAATCTATTTGCATATAAAGTAATTCCAAAAGTATGATACTTCTAAGTTTTATAAAATTAAAACTAACAAAAAGTCAAAGTCATCTAAATTATCTATAGTGATGGTGATTCTCTTGTCTCAATGCCTAAGTTCACGGATTGGCCGACAAGCCAATGCAATAGAGATTTTATTTTATTCATTTCCGATTCGTATTTCTTTTGTATATCTTGCATTTGAGCTTGCAACTTTTGAACTTCCTCTTTCATTGGATCATGCATTTCATTCTCTACATTCCTTAATTGAACTTGAATTTCAAAAACTTGTGTTGGTGTAGGACCAATCCCATAACCCCTCACACGACCATATCGAACTTCTCCTTTTTTTTTTCTTGAAAATACTATCTTCAATTTGTTTGGTGGCATTTGAGAACTGCGATGTGCTCGTTTGTTTAGTTAGATCTCCAAATAAGTCCTCCTACATTAAAGCAAGAAACATAAACATATCAATTACTTGCCAAATAAATTTATTGATGCATAAAAAAGAAAAAAGAAAATGCATTTTGAATACCGCAAAATCATTTGATGCTTTGTTAATATATTCTCCATCTTTAGTTTTCTGAGTTATTACAAAAAACTCAATACGTTCTGAATCTCTATCATTTTGCTCCACCTGACAACAATCATATTAACAAGCTTAGCACAAAAATATAATTCAACTAAATTAACATGAAACTAGAAACATAAAAATATATATAAATAAATTTATAGAATAAAGAAAGATTTTAATACAAATTCATGTCTCTTTCTTGCAAAACTTTTGGAGCCAGTTGTGTGAGGAGTTGTATAATTTGTACGAGATGCCTTCCCAATTCTTGAGAGATTCTATAGAAATAAAATATATCAATTCAAAACTGTAGTACAAAACTATGAGTAAACTATATCATCTAATTGATCAAAATTAACTACCCCACTTCTCTCCGAAAACCAATTGCGGACAAGATCTATCCATTGTTGTGACACAATTTCAGGTGGAACATTACTAGCAATCTCTGCTTGTGTATTTTTAGCTTTTTTATATTTTGCTTTAAGCTCGTGCTTGTAGTCTTTTCATTTTCTACTTACTGATTTCAATACCCATGCTTCAACTTTATCATCGCGAGGAAGAAAAAACTTACTCTACAAGAAAGAAAAATAATATTAAAAATTTAGAACTTTAAAAATTATGAGATACCTCAAAATTATAGCTCCAAATCATATAAAAATATATTATGTCAATAATAAAGTAGACGTGAAAGATTAGTTCATAATTTATAAAAATGTATTATGTCACTTGATCAGCAGCAAGCAGCTTGCTGCTGCTTGAACAGCAGCAGCAGCAGCTGCTGCTTGCTGCTGCTTGAGTAGCAGCACCAAGCAGCAGCAACTGCTGTTTGAGCAGCTACTGCTGCTTGAGTAGATGCCTCAGCAGCAGCTCAAGCAGCAGCTGTAAATTTTTTTTCGCAGTTGGTTGTATTCACCAATTTTCGCAGTAAAAAAAATTATTGAATATACTATCTAAAAAATATATATTTTTACATTCAAACAAGATCTTAGTAAAAATTGATTGACTAATGTAAATGCAATGCATAATTTTTGTTGGTTAGTTCACCTGTCACCTCCCAGGTGAGTAGTTTATCAATCATCATTATCAATACAAAGTTCAGGAAAAACAAGTGTGTTTGTAAAGATCCCAAATGACATCTACATATATATAAGAGGCAGGGGTTTAATTCAGCTTAAAATTCAGCGGCGGGATCAACTACGTGCGTGACGACCTAATCATTTAATCACCACTTAATTATAGCATAATTCATAAGAATTATTATCCACTGTATTTGATAGACATGCAGTAATCACACACGGCACCTAATATATGATTATAATTAGTGTATTAAAATCATAATCAAGTTTAATAAATTTGGTTTATAGCATTTAAATTCACGTGGCATTAATGAATTACGCGCATGAATCAATAAAGAAAACAAATTATCTAACAAGCAGCAAGCAAGCAGCAGCTGAATTACGTGCATAAATCAAGCAGCAGCTGCTGCTACTTGGTGCTGCTGCTCAAGCAGCAATAGCAGCAGCTGCTGCTGGCAGCAGCTCAAGCAGCTGCTGCTGCTTGCAGCTGCTTGCTGCTGCTACTCAAGTGCTGCTGCTCAAGCAACAGCAGCTGCTGCTGCTTGAGCTGCTGAGGTCACCCGAGTCATTCTGATGATGTCAATTATACTCAAATATTTTAAAAATTTATCCATATGAAATCAAATGATTTAAAAAAATACTCACCCAAGTCATTCTAATGATGTCTATTTTAAAAAGCGCCGCAGGCATAACTTTCCAACTTACATAGTGGATAGGACACATATTCCCACGTCGTGCAACTGTTTCTAACCAACCACCTAAAATTCCCCCACCTTTCTTTATAGGCTGCCCAAATTTGTTCCATTCAACTTTAATTCTTTCTCCATATGGTAAATTCCTCTTTTCTTCTTTAAATTACCTTGCTCATCTCAATAAAAAGAGTCATAAAGGATGTTAAAGATAAATAGTAAAACATACAAAAAATGATCATTAAAAAGAGTGAAGATTACCAATTATCTCCAATGTATCATTATTTTCAACATTTGTTGGTTCCTACCCTTAAAGATTGTTTTCAGAGGGCTCGGACTCTAAGATAGGCTGATTTTCTGAAGAAGTATGATCTAAGGTAGGTGATAAGTCATCACCATTTGATTGAGATTGATCATCTTGAAGTGTTGTAATTATACAATTTCTCAATCTTTTTGATCTTACCATTGCTTATAAACCTACATAATGAAGGTATGAATACAGAATTCCAACTACAACTATTCATCAAAGCAACAAAGTTAAAAAAAATAAAAACATGAAACACACATTTTAAAGATATGAATATAGCAAAGAATCAAGTAATGATAAAAAGTATAGGTACAACTTACTAAATTAACTTACTAAATTAACTTTCTTCTTGAGATCAAATTTTATGATATGAACTAATTGATAAAAAAAAAACAGAAACATCTAAACATAATATTTTAATAGAAATATTTATATCATGCATTTATGCCTAAGAGTTTGCAAAATTACTTATATCATGTATTAGTGTCTCATCAACAATTGATCGGGTCCATCTTGTATAATTATCTAATTCGTCAGTGGTTGAAATATTCGAAGGCATGCATTGGGTGTATGTCTCATCATGCATCATCGTCGTTTTGTAATCTTGCTTCCATATCATACAAATCTCTTGGCTTTATCGTAATGACATGAGACCATTCCTCATTCCTTAGATCTTGAACATAAAATGCTTGCTTTGCTTGAGATGAAAATATGAATGGATCATCCTTCAACAATTGACCCGTATGAATCAACTTAGAAAAATTCACAAGAATAAAATCATTTGTATCTGTCATCAATCCCCTTGGTGATTTAATATCTATCCAATCACAACGAAATAAAACAACCTTAAAACTTCCATAATAATCTATTTCAAAAATATCAGTAAGTTTGCCATAATAAGTTTGCCCCTCTGCTCCAACCATAACTCCAGAATTTTGTGTTTTTCTGAACTTCTCATGATTTTTCGTGTGGAATCTAAATCCATTGATGATAAAACCATTACATCGCTTGGCAATATTGTTTGGACCTCGGGCGATTGCTATAATTTTATCAGGATATTTTCTCTCGGCCGTTTGTGGGACCTAAAATATTTAAAAAGTATGATAATTAAATAATTTCTATCAATGAACAAGAAAAGAAAATTATATCAATTTAACATGAAAAGTTCTCACCTGTGCAAGAAGCCATTCAGAAAATTTCTCTGCTAACCATTTATGCTCAATATTTGAGTTATCTCGAATGTTAGGATTTGCTCTCCGTTGAGAATCCAAAAATTCACTATATACAAGTTTAGAAAATTATATATTTAGAATGTACTTATATCGTAATTAAAATTAATTGTATGGATAAATTTTTTTAATAATATTTACCTACGATATGGGAATATTGTATCACAATAGAGTAAAGCATATCGGTGCGCTTGTGCTAACGAAATGTCATCAAGAATGACACTCTCAACCTTGCCTAGAACTCAACCCCCAGATAAGAACATATAATTATCTGTGTTGTCCACATTATCAGAGTTTCGTAGTGGTCAATTAAAAATCGACTCCACACCTTCAAGATATCTTGCGTGAGCCCTCGGGTTGAGCTCTATTGCGTACATAGGATTTTAAGCGCACTAAGTACCTTCCAGAAAAATAAAAAAATATCATTACAATGAAAGATTAAAAATTAACATATCTAATTAACATATGATTAAAATCACTACCTCTCGATAGGGTACATCCATCTGTAATGTACAGGTCCACCTAATTTTGCCTTCTCTATTAAGTGAATAATTAGGTGAATCATAATGGTAAAAAAATTTGGAGGAAAAATTTTCTCCATGTGACATAGCGTTAATGCAATATGAGACTGTAGTTGATCAAGTTCCTCCATATTAAGAGCCTTTGAGCATAACGATTTAAAAAATAATGATAACTCACAAATAACTGCTACAACTTGCCTATGCATTATTGCCCTCAATGCTATTGGCATAATATCTTGCATCAGAATGTGGCCATCGTGCGATTTAAGATTTGAAAGTGTTCGCTCTTTTAAATTCACTCCTCTTGAAATATTAGATGCATAACCATCAGGAACTTTGAGATTTTTCAAAACAGTTAGAAAATCCACATTTTCGTGCATTGACATAGTATAGAACGCATGCAGGAGGTATATAGGTTTTATTATTAGGCATCACCACTGGATGAAGGTCATGCCTTATGTCCATATCTTTTAGATCAAGACGTGATTTCAATTGTCTTTACTCCTCTCGTAAACATTCAATATAGTACTAATAAAATTGTCAGTAATATTTTTCTGAATATGCATTACATTTAGATTATGTCGAAGAAGATAATCCTTCTAATAGGGTAGGTCAAAAAAAAAAGCTTTTCTTTTTTCATGAATGTTCTTGAGGACGTGTTTCATCATCATCATAATTATGAGAATCAATAATAAAATCATCAGCATCCTCAAAAATTTTAACTTGTTCTTCTACCACTTGCCCTCGTCCCATCTTTCTACTAGACTTAGAGACTTTTCCATACTTATTGTTGATTTCTTCTAGTTGCTCAAGAATATCAATTCCAGATGATAAATTTGGAGCAGTTCGTAACTTTATCGAACCATCAAACTCATCTTTTTGAAATCTAAAAGGATGATTTTGTGCTAAACATCTACGATGATCCATGTAGCAGAATTTGCCTCCATGCTTTAACCAACGCGAATCAGATTACATACCACAACAAGGACAAGCAAAACGCCCTTTTGTACTCTAACCAGATAAGTTTGCATAAGCAAGAAAATCATTAATACTCCATAATAGAGCTCCTCGCATATTAAAGTTTTGCTTCGTGAAAGCATCAAATGCATCAACGCCTTCCCATAACTTATTCAATTCATGAATTAGAGGTTGTAAAAAAACATCAATATCATTGCCTGGACCTTTTTCACCTGGAATAACCATTGATAATATTAAAGATGATTGTTTCATACACAACCATGGTGGTAAGTTATAAGAAATCAAAACAACTTGCCATGTGATATAAGTAGAACTCATTGTCCTGAAAGGATTGAATCCGTCGCTAGCTAATCCAAGTCTTATACTATGAGGATCAGACGCAAAATTCGGATGGTGAGAATCGAATGATTTCCATGCCAAAGCATCTGCTGGGTGTCTTAAGATTCCATCCTTTGTTCGACCTTCTTCATGTCATCTCATGGAGGAAGCCATCTTTGATGACATAAATTTTTTTTTAATCTCGGTATTAACGGAAAATATCTTAATACTTTTGCCGGTCTTTTCTTTTTTATTGTATTTTCATATTCTTGTAAAGAATCATCCTCATCATCTTTATTTATTATCCACCTTGAAGCTCCACATATACGGCAGTTTTCTTCGTTTACACTTTCATTCCAATATAACACGCAATCATTAGGACACGCATGAATTTTTTCGTATCCGAGCCCTAATTATTTTATTAACTTTTTAGCTTCATATGAAGATGATGGCAATGAAACGCCCTTCGGAAAAGCATCCTTTAGTAGTTAGAGTAGCATAGTGATAGATTTTCCGGACCACCCGTTCAAATATTTGAGATGGAAAAGGTGGAGTATAAAAGAGAATTTTGAAAAAATTTGTGCATCCTGGATAAAGCTCTTGATCACAATCTTGCATCAAATTTGCATATGAAGTTGTATCAACATTTGGCAAATGTTGTTGTGTAATTCTTTCACTAGAATTTTTAATATTATCCTCATCGACTATTAAATCACTATTTAAAATTATATTGAAAAATCCAAAGGCATCTTGGAGCAATCCTCTCATATCTTCTTGTCCCATGATTTCTTGTTGCACATTAGTGTAGTCTGTAATGCTTGGGGCATGTTGAGCAGCTTCACTAGTAGAAGAAATAAACGATTCTCCGTGAAATACCCAGTCGGTATAACCTAATGAGAATCCCTTCCATACCAAATGTTCCTCCACAACTTCTGGAGTATGTGAGAAACAATTGCAACATTTTCGACATTTTCGACAAGGACATACAATCTTTCCTCTGTTAGATGATTTTTCAGTAGCAAATCTAATAAAATTAGCAATACCATCTAAATAAGCTTTACTATTTCTCTGCTTATTAATCCAGCTTTTGTCCATTTGTTTAGGCTGACAATAAACAACTAATTAGCATAAGAAAAAAAATTATGAATATACTATGTATTCTCATATTTCACTCTATATATAAATTATTTTAATTAGTATTCTAATAAATATACACAAGCATTTGATTTAGTTTTGCAGGCCAAAAAGAGGGAAAATAAAGAGCTGGTGTAGTAATTAATATGATTCACTTTAATAATACATATATAAAAAAAAACACATCATAATTAATAATAAATAATATGTCACTATGCACAAATATATATAACATTCATTTTGTTCTAAAAAAAAATAATAAGAATAACTTTCACTAAGCTAGAAACCAAAAAAGTATTCTAGCAAAGTGATCAGATACTTAATATTACTATAATTAATTAACACCATGTATGAGAACAAAATGAATGCTATTAATATGCAGAATGATGTATTATAGAACACATCATGAAATGAATGCTATTAGAACAAAATGAACGCTAGGGTATATAACAAAATAAATGCAGGATATATAATTAATAGCATTCATTTCATTATGTGTTCTAACAAATATTTGAGAAGAATCAATCAACATATAATTAAAATATATATAGTATTCATTTCTCTCCCAACGCTAGGGTATAAAACAAAATGAATGCTAGAACAAAATGAATGCATGGTATATAATTAATAGCATTCATTTCATAATGAGTTCTAACAAATATTTGAGAGAATCAATCAATATATAATTAAAATATATATAGCATTCATTTCTCTCCCAACGCTAGGGTATATAATTAATAGCAGAATGTCAAATGTTTCATTTTTTTAACAAATATATATAGCATTCATTTTGTTCTAAACACATCAGGATAAATTAATTTTAATAGTAAAGCAAAAAACAAAATAATTAAGCAAATGAGATTTTTTTACAGGGCAAAACCCTAACCCGAAAGCAGGAAATTACCATAGCGTTGGGAGAGAGAGATGGTGGTGGTGGCTGTGGCGGTGGGGGGTGACGGTGGCGGCGGCGGCGACGAAGAAGCGTGGTGGTCGCCAGGCGCGTTGGGAGGAGGATGGAGAGGCGAGGTGCCGCGCGCGTTGGGAGAAATGGTGGTGGTGGATGTGGCGGTGGGGAGAGATGGTGGTGGTGGCTGTGGCGGTGGGGAGAGATGGTGGTGGTGGCTGTGGCGGTGGGGGTGATGGTGGCGGCGGCGACGAAGAGGCGAGGTGGTTGCCGCGCGCGTTGGGAGGTTGATAGAGAGGTGAGGTGCCGCGCGCGTTGGGAGAGATGGTGATGGTGGCTATGGCGGTGGGGAGAGATGGTGGTGGTGGCTGTGGCGATGGGGGGTGATGGTGGCGGCGGCGACGAATAGGCGAGGTGCCGCGCGCGTTGGGAGGAGGATGGAGAGGTACTGTGTGTGGGAGATGAAAAGTTAAAAAAAAAAAAAAAAACAGAGATGGTGGTGGTGGCTGTGGTGATGGGGGGAAAGTTAAAGTAATTTTTTGTCACGCCCCGAGTTCAAAAACCAGTGTATAATTTTTTTTTTTTTTTTAAATCAGAGTTGCAAATCAACCAGGGCAATGACAGACCGCCACATATATAGAAGAGTCCCAATCCCCTATGGAATTGAGCCTTTTCTATATATGCACGGCTAGCTTGGCAACAACATCAGAGTACTAACTACGTACAACTTTAAACAAATACCACAAGTCAACTTTACAACTATCTTTACAATATATAACTGAAATACAATTTTCTTTCTCTCAACCTCTAGTACATAACTTTTCGGCTGTCCAGGGTCAACCTCTATATCGATACCTCGCCAATTCGTCCCGACATCCCAACACCCGCTTGACCTGAAAAACAGTCACCCGAGGGTGTGAGACACACCGGAGTGTATCCCAGTGGGCACGACGAGCCGAGAAATAGCAGATCATACCTACTGGTATACAATACTAGAGGATAGTAAAAAGTCACAGAGGTTAGAATAAATAGTTCAACTACATGGAGATCAACAGATATATATAATCATGAAATCACAGGTAGGATAAGCAACTCAATAATCATGATACTATAAGTAAAGGCACCATATCAAGTCTCGACATGTATAGGTGGATCATAAAACATCAAATCAAGAAATCAATGGAAATATAAAAGCTATGCATCAATCACAAGAATATCAAGTACCCAATCAATGCCACTTTTGGCCACAAGGGCCTCAGGCTAACTACAGATAATCAAACAACTAGGAAATATCAAGAAGGTGCATCAAAGGTAGAACCACGAATATACCCAATCCAATGCCACTGTTGGCCACAAGGGCCTCAGGCTAAACTGCCATGGAGCATATGACCTCAGGCTAAACCACTCTTGGTCATTGGGGCCTCAGGCCTAAAGCCATTCTTGGACACCCTGGGGCCTCAGGCCTAAAGCCATTATTGGACACCCTGCAAGCTATCATAACCCCACTGGGCTCACGGGTCGATCAGACCTCTCTACCGGTAAAGAACACCGTGACGGTGGCCAAACCGTCGGTGTGCGTGACAAAAAGCTGGCTCGACACGGCGATCATAATGCTGATGCTCAAACAATGGTCCACTGACCAACTAGACGGCAAGAAGCCGCAGAAAATCCCCACTGGGATACAAGTATAACATGCCAAGTACTGAAGTAATCTCACCTATTCTAAACATGCAGTGAAGAATAGAGACAAGTATAGAACTATGCTAGTGACCAATCAAGTATGGCATGTGTCCAGGAAATGCATATCAACTGCTGAAGAAATCAGGATATAACTCAACATGATAAACAAGCAACTGCTGGAATATAAGCATGATATGTCTCAGTAGAGTAATCAGCAACTGCTGGAATATAAGCATGATATGCAAGCAAGTAATAAGAGCAGGTATAGACTCCATAGCAATCATAATGCTAAAACTCAGTTCACGGTCGGTAGACCGGACAGACGGCGGAACGCCGAGGAAAATCCCCACTGGGATGCAATATCAGAATCAACTGAGTCTCACTCATATGCAAGAATAAGTAGCAACTAAATATCATGGATCAGATATAATCAGGAAGTACTGATAATCAGGTATATAACCTAGCAAATGACCAATCATGCAAGGTATAATCTCAAACAAAGGAAGACAGGTTCAATCAATCATCTAGGGTAAGCAAGAACAGGGGTCCAACCAATACCGTACACAGAGGGCCGAAATGATAAAGCCCGGACCGAAGATAACCCACCTGTCAAATTGCAGGCGACTAAACTGTAATCCACTGTATGCTCGAGGACCAGAGACAAATCAAGCCAACCTGGATCAAACATAATAATCAACCTCGAACTCACTAACCATAACTTAAAACCCAGATCAATTTTAAACCTCCGATTACTTAAACAATAGTGTCATTTGAGCACTGTTTTCGCTCGTTCTTTCAACTGGAAACTCATTTTAACGAGCCGTCACTTCCAGCAGGTGACTTTTAACTTGCTGAACACCGTGCTCACCATTTTGTGACAGCACGGAACCCGAAACAAACTTCGGGCCATAAAATTCTTTACTAACATAGCCTTAATGCATTTTTGTTTCTCCGGCTCTTCAAACCCAAAATCTAATGCGAGCACCGCGTCCAGTGACCCCAAATTAGCCAGGAATACACTGTCGCGGCTTCGCTAAGGGCCCGAAACTTAGTTTTGTTCCAACATTTCTTTAAAAGGTTGATTAAGCTATAACTTTTATTTTAAACTTCAAACAGGAAAACTTTGTATATCAAAGTTGATCTGGGCACTGCCAGGACCTCAGTGCTCACCCTGGTTGGAACCGAGGTGTGCTGGTTCAACCAGAACCAAGGCCATGTTCACTTAAAGGTTCACAATGCTCCAAATTTTTATCCACTCAGTTTCTGTTTGAACTGAAGTGAGCACAGAGCTCAAGGGATGTGTTTGAGCAACTTTCATTTTTACAGTGAAGCCTAATTTCATTTAAAATCTCATTGAGGTATTTAATCAAACACATGGCATGCATAATTTATTAACTACAACATAAGCTATAATGTGAATTAGATCTCTGCATTTACAGCATCTGGAGCAGATTTTCTTGGAGACAAATCTTCTACTAAGTGTCTGGAGTCTTTCTCCTCATCTTGGAGCAGACCAAATACCCAAGGTTGGCCGGCTCAAGGAAGGAGATGAAGCTCCAAATCTTGAAAATCGTGACCAACCAACCAGGAGCTCTGGGCCACATCCAATTGCACCAACAGGTGCAAAACCACCTTATGAACTTATCTGGACCCGTGCAAGCAGCGGAAGTGCGACAGCGGCGCGGGGAGCAAAGCTCCATTTTTGGAGCTTGAGCCCTCTAATGGCAACTTTTCACAGAGGCACTTGGAAGCTCTATAACTTGGATGGAAGTCTTCTTTGGGTCCGCATGAAGCTTCCCGAACCCTCTTCCCCGGCCGGAGGTGGCCAGAGCGCCGGCGGCCGCGAATGGAACCCATTTCGGTTCAAACTTGGCCGCCCGTGATCGATGCTGCATGGATGCCATGCAATGGCATGGGTGCACTCCCCTTGGTCCCAGAAAACTTTCTGGACAAGTGTAACAACCCGGACCCTTCGCAACCGCCTGTGATGACACTGTTCTGAGGTCGGTACGGCGTCGGGGATGATGGGTCGTTACAGGGGGGATTCGAGTGAGTAGACGAGGTTAGAGGAGGGGGGACTGGGAGAGAATTGAGAGAGAAGAAGAAGAAGAAGAAGAAGAAGAAGAAGAAGAAGAAGAAGAAGTTGAGACAGAAGAGAAAAGGGGGAAGAAGGAGTGAAACAGATTTGAGAAAAGACTGTAATAATTCATTCATGCCCGTTCCATACATCGCGTTCCTATTAATATCCTATTACAATTCTGTGATTGTAAAATAATACATTTAGAGGGGTGCTGAACAAAATGGGTCCATTAAGGTGGCCTAATGGCTGGGTTCTGGGCCTCTCGAGTGGCCTGTTGGATTGGTGGGCCTTGTCTCCATGGCCCGGTTGATGCCGCCCGTTCCTATTGAGGCTTGTTGGATCCTTCGCCCGGTTGATGCCGCCCGCTCCGGTTGAGGCTTGTTGGGTCCCTCGCCCGGTTGGTGCTCATTCGACCCGCTTCGGAACATCTAAGTGCTTCCCCACTGACTCCCTCGATCCTACTGCTCCTCTAGATCCTGTCGCCCTCTCCTCCTCTGCAGAGATGCCCTAGTTCCTCTCCGTCGACCGGCTCCATCCGCCTCCTCATCGGCTACTTCTTCTCTCCCCCATTTTTCCTTTAAGCTACGGTTATTCCTTAGCTATACCTTTACTCCCTTCCTACTCCTAATGAAGCTTTATTTCTTGCAGGCCTGACAATCCGCTTCCCCTTTGGACGATCCTTGTCCTCAAGGATCGAAAGTGGGAAACTGGGACTTCAAAAACTTGTAGTCCTCCCACGTTGCTGCCTCTTCGCCCAAGTTCTCCCACTTCACCAGAACTTGACTGGCCGCCTTGTTGCCCCTTTTTACCATGCGCCTCTCCACTATCCTCTCGGGCCTTGCGAGCAGTTGGCCATCCTCATCCACCCGGGGAACCTCCGGGGTTACTGTGGCTGCCTTGTCAGATGGGGGACCCTTCTTCAGTTGTGACACATGAAACACAGGATGTATCCGTGACCCCTCCGGCAGTCGTAGGCGGTAAGCGACCCTTCCCACTCTTTTTACTATCTCGTACGGCCCAAAAGAGCGGGCACAGAGCTTCAGATTGCTTCGGACGGCCACGCTTACCTGTCGGTAGGGCTGCAGCTTCAAGTATACACTCTCCCCGACCTTGTACTCTTTATCTATCCTCCTCTTGTCGGCATTTTGTTTCATCCGGTGTTGGGCTTGTAGTAGTCGCTCTCTCAGTAGCTGAGTCATTTTCTCTTGCTCCTTGCCCCACTCCTGCACCGTGGGCGACACCTCTAGGCCCAGGTTGACTACTATCCCGCTGGGGGGATGATGGCCGTAGAGGGCCTGGTAGGGTGTGGTTTTCAGGGCACTATGGTAGTTTGTATTATACCACCACTCGGCAGTAGCTAGCCATCTGTGCCATTTGCGAGGTTGGTGGAAGCAGAGGCACCTTAGGTAAGTCTCTAAACATCGGTTGAGCCTCTCTGATTGACCGTCCGTCTGCGGATGGTAGGCGCTGCTCATGAGTAACTTTACCCCCATTAGTCTGAATAATTCCTGCCACATCTGGCTGGTGAACACCTTGTCCCTGTCGGTTAGAATACTCCTGGGCAACCCGTGCAGTTTGTAGACTGTGTCGAGGAAGGCCCTCTCTACTTGCGCCGCGGTGAAGGGGTGGGCCAGTGCTATGAAGTGAGCGTATTTAGTGAGTCGGTCTATCACTACTAGCACAGTGTCCTTCCCTTCCGACCTGGGCAGCGCCTCAATGAAATCCATCGTCACCTCTTGCCACACCCGGGTAGGTATGGGCAGCGGCTGTAGTAACCCTGCATAGGGTTGGCTGTCCACCTTGTTTTGCAAACAGACCTCACAGCTCTTGGTGAGTTTCTCCACCTCCTGTCTGAGCCCCGGCCAGTAGAAGTACTGCTTCACCCTCTTGTACGTCCGTAGGGCTCCGGAGTGTCCTCCCAACGCCGAGGAGTGTAGCTGGTTTACTATGCTACTCCTCAGGTTGCCTTGACTTCCCACACAGATTCTTCCCTTATGTCGCAACACCCCTTGTTCCAGGGTGTAGTCTGATTCTTGGCGTGGCTGAAGTAACAGCTCGGCTATGATCTTCTCGCAGTGGGCATCCCCTCGGTAGCTAGCCTCCACTTCGGTCACCCAGTTGGGCACGGCCGTAGTTATGGCAGCACTTACTCCTTCTTCAATCCCCCTCCTGGACAGCGCATCGGCCGCTCTATTTTCCCTCTCGGCCTTGTAGTGTATCTCGTAATCCAGCCCCATGAGCTTGACCATCCCTTTTTGTTGCACAGCCGTAGTAATCCTTTGTTCTAGGAGGTGTTTGAGGCTTTGGTGGTCCGTCTTGATGATGAATCGTCGGGGGCTGAGGTAGTGCCTCCATTTGTTAACTGCTAGCAGCACCGCCAAAAACTCCTTCTCGTAGGTTGATAGGCCCATGTTCCGCTGATTTAGGGCTTTACTCACGTAGGCTATTGGCCTCCCGCCTTGCGACAACACAGCCCCTAAGCCCCCCCCGCACGCGTCCACCTCGATAGTGAAGGTGTCGGTGTAATCGGGCATCGCCAACACTGGGGCCTTCGTCATTACTTCCTTCAAGTTTTCGAAGGCTGCTTGTGCTTCGGGGCTCCACAAAAACTGATCCTTTTTTAACAACTCCGTTAAGGGTTTGCTCAATTTTCCATACCCCTTGATGAACCTCCGATAGTACCCCGTAATGCCTAGGAACCCTCGTAGGCCCTTGAGTGAAGTCGGAGTCGGCCAATTTATCATGGCTTCTATTTTTGCCGGGTCGGTCGCCGTTCCCTCAGGGGTAATGACGTAGCCCAGATACTCCACCCTTTGCTGCCCAAAGAAGCATTTCGACCTTTTAGCGTAAAGCCGATGCCTTCTAAGGGTACCCAGCACCCTGTCTAGATGCTCCCCATGGTCCTCTAGGCTCCGGCTGTAAACCAATATGTCGTCGAAGAAGACCAACACGAACCTCCGGAGGTAATCCGCGAAGACGTCGTTCATCACCGACTGGAAGGTCGCCGGTGCATTGGTCAGCCCGAAGGGCATAACCAAAAATTCGTAGTGGCCCGAGTGGGTCCGAAAGGCAGTCTTGTAGACGTCTTCGGGTTTCATTCGAATCTGGTGATAGCCCGCCCTCAAGTCGATCTTGGAGAAATAATGCGAGCCGCCGAGCTCATCGAGCAGATCATCTATTAGGGGTATGGGATACTTGTCCTTCACCGTCGTCTGGTTCAATTGTCGGTAGTCGACGCAGAATCTCCACGACTTGTCTTTCTTTTTGACCAATAGCACCGAAGATGCATAGGGGCTGGTAGGTGATGTGCGCCGATCCCTGGGATCGTGCCGCTCTGATACCAGTTTGTAACAACCCGGACCCTTCGCAACCGCCTGTGATGACACTGTTCTGAGGTCGGTACGGCGTCGGGGATGATGGGTCGTTACAGGGGGGATTCGAGTGAGTAGACGAGGTTAGAGGAGGGGGGACTGGGAGAGAATTGAGAGAGAAGAAGAAGAAGAAGAAGAAGAAGAAGAAGAAGAAGAAGAAGTTGAGACAGAAGAGAAAAGGGGGAAGAAGGAGTGAAACAGATTTGAGGAAAGACTGTAATAATTCATTCATGCCCGTTCCATACATCGCGTTCCTATTAATATCCTATTACAATTCTGTGATTGTAAAATAATATTTAGAGGGGTGCTGAACAAAATGGGTCCATTAAGGTGGCCTAATGGCTGGGTTCTGGGCCTCTCGAGTGGCCTGTTGGATTGGTGGGCCTTGTCTCCATGGCCCGGTTGATGCCGCCCGCTCCTATTGAGGCTTGTTGGATCCTTCGCCCGGTTGATGCCGCCCGCTCCGGTTGATGCTTGTTGGGTCCCTCGCCCGGTTGGTGCTCATTCGACCCGCTTCGGAACATCTAAGTGCTTCCCCACTGACTCCCTCGATCCTACTGCTCCTCTAGATCCTGTCGTCCTCTTCTCCTCTGCAGAGATGCCCTAGTTCCTCTCCGTCGACCGGCTCCATCCGCCTCCTCATCGGCTACTTCTTCTCTCCCCCATTTTTCCTTTAAGCTACGGTTATTCCTTAGCTATACCTTTACTCCCTTCCTACTCCTAATGAAGCTTTATTTCTTGTAGGCCTGACAACAAGTTCCCGGCGGCGAGGAGGCGCGCCGGCGCCGGAGCAGCAAGCTCGGCCAACATGAATTTATTCCAAAAAGCTAGGGCATCCATTATCTCTCAAACGGCTCGACCACAAATTCTCAAACTTTGCAGATTTGATCTACATGTTCTACAGTCTCGGCACCCCAATTTTGGTGCGTATTGGTCAAGCGGTTCATGAGTTCTCTCGCGGCGGGGCTCGGCTAGGTTTCCGGCCATCATACTCTCCCGCCGGCCATGCACTTTGCATGGGAGGATAGGGCTTTGTAGGGAGCTTCCTAAGGAACTTCTTAACCTACTGCATGTGGTCTCGGGTGCAAGAAGCCTTTGATTTAGGTTCCTTACCTTGGCCGAGCTCGGGGAAGAAAGGATGAAGCCGGGTTCCTTCTTCCTCTTCCTCGCGCAACTTCAGCAAGCCTCCAGATGCTCCTCTGGTACTGTGGAACACCACAGGAAACTTCAACTCCAACTTGGTAAAGATTTGGTCCAACCTTCCTTTCTCTTTCTCTCTCTCTTTCTCTCGAGTTCTTTTCTAATGGAATTTATGTCCCAGCCACCCAGCACTTCGGGAATTAGTTTGGGAGATGCAGAGGGTCAAGTGATGCCTCGGACTCCCCCCCTGACCCCTCGAGAATGGATCAAAGAAGCCCAAGAGTCATAGTAATTTACTACTAGATTCCTATGCAAAATAACCCCAAGCTTGGTTCACACCTAAACCTAGCATCCGAGACCTGATCAGGGGTTGCAAAATGCACCCAACACCCTGACCATTAAGTCCCTTAAACTATGGTGCATAAAATATTAGCTTTCCTTGCAATTTAGTCCATTTTTGGGTGGTTTTTACGCATTTCGAGACAATCCGATCGTCATTTTACGAAACGGACTTCGCCACGACGTCCGGCTCGTCGAGACTTGTCAAGTGGCGTATTTGCTTGGTTCGTTTGACGCCCAGATAAAAAGTTGGTCCATCATGTTTGACCAATTACAGCGCGTTGCACGCACTTCGATGCACACGGGTCGCCAAACGCGAAATCCGTCAGTGCCATTGCGTTCAGAACGTCGAAATTAGCTAGGTTTCATTACTCATACCCCTATCTTCAATTTAAAACAGTGAATCGGCCGTTAGTGGTCGCGAAGGGATTAAAATAGGGGTTACTATGCACAACTTAAGTTGTGGGGCCCACTATTTCTTCGCTGATTTCTGGAAGATCCGACCGTCAGATCGTCGACAAGTGAATATAAAATTTTCATGTTTCGACGAGATGATCGCAACGGTGATCTCGGATTTTTGAGATCAAGCCCCGATCAAAAGTCGATATTTTAGGGCCACTATTGAACTACTAATTGCCTATTTTGCCATTTAAATAATCCCGAAAATTATTTAAACTTATATTTTTGGATTTTTAAAATTCACGGTTACTACATCACTCCCTCCTTACAAGAAGTTTCGTCCCCGAAACTTAATACAACTAAACCTCTGGCAAATCTCAAATAGGTTCACAATAGTGACAATTAGTCACAAGGTATCAACAACTCTCAGGTTACTCATTTAGACCCAATCTGATTATTCCCCATTACAGGGCAGAGTATTTCTCAGTTCTTTCGAAAGTACGTTGTCGGCCGCCAACGTGCTTACCAAAAGAAAGGTGAAATACCATAGATCTGTCGCCAACAACTAGTTGGGGACATCACTCACATCTGAAGGTACGTCACATACCTTCCTTCACAGTCTCTATGCCGATGATATCACCTTTACCAAAGGTCACTACCATCACGTGGTCAGGTATGCCACCCTGTCTATTCACAAGAAACTGGAATTATATTTCAACGTTTTCCAACTCCTTATTAAATCCGACGCATAGGCAAAATTTAAATCTGTCCCTATTCAGGATTTACCAACGGCACAGAGGCCACTGAATTATGACACGGAAACATCGAAAGATCGACATTTTATTAATCTCAGGGCAAAACTGTGGGGCTGGTGCAATATTTGCAGCCATCTGCTGCTGTGCCATTAATCCAACAACGACTGAATGAACCGTGGTCAATCTTTGAACCACAAGTACTGATCTGAGCCCTCTGGCTCCACTGAAACATCAAGCCCACGGCCGAAACCATGACCGCGGCCCACAACATGAACACGAAACACTTAAGCTTCAACCGCTATGCCAAACCCAGCGCTCTCTCGTGAACACAAGTCATCCTAGGGTTCGTTCCTAGCCAAACCTAGACATCGTATTCCTATTGCTCTGATACCATCTGTGACGCCCCACTTCCCAGGGGGTCACCCATCCTATAACTACTCTAGCTTTAGCACGCTTAACTCTCATGTTCCTCTTGGATCTTGCTACCATCCAAAATGCTATAGCCGGGTTAGAGATTTAGTCCTATTATATCATTTATATAGAGGACTAATCCAAATTCCGGGGGTGTCACATTTTTTATTTCCCACGTATTTTATTTGGCGACGCAAAAGCCAAGCGTCGGTAAAATTTCGACAGTAGAAAATATTACCGACGTTTTTTAAGTGCGTCGACGTAAAAGCGTCGGTATAGACCATTTTTTTTGTAGTGAGCTTGTATGAAAATGAAAATGAAATATCAACATATGTACATAATGTAATGAGAATCTAGAATGTAGGTCAAAATGTGTGGTATCTAACTTAGATAAAATATAAGGTGAGACATAAAAATTGCAAACTCTAGGTTAAATGTGAACTAAAGAACATATTGTGTATAGTGGACATGTACTATAAGCCTTTAAGTCATTGAGCTTAGGATGTCATGATATGTTATGTTGCGACCTTTCGAAAGTGTCCTGGGAGTGCCGATCACCCTCGACTCCCTCATGTGCATTCGTTGGGCTGATCTCCTTTGACTCCCATTGTATACCATAGTGTTGATTCTCTTGACTCCGCATGTGGTACTTGGAGGTGTGATCTTTTTGGACTCTAAGCGCTTACCGATTAGAGAGTAGTATAATCTCCCTCGACTCCCCATGACGGATGTGTGTTAACTGATTGGAGAGTAGTACGATCTCCCTCGACTTTCCATGAGGTGTGTGTATTAACTGGTTGGAGAGTAATACGATTTCTCTCGATTCTCTATGAGGCTTAGTGTGGTAAATAACCAATCAATTAGATGGCTAGAGCTATGAGGTACGGGTAAACCTATAACAAGCGGCATGGTAACATATTAGATAAGCAAGGCATTATAGTTGTTGATTTATTTATCGCATTTCTTGTATAGAAATAATTGTTGGTATTAATATCTCTCTACTAATATCTCCCTTTGGATCGAGTGAGTGTAAAGCATCAATTTTTGATAGTTGCACCCACTGAGAATTATTCATAGTTCTCACTTTTTGCGGTTTACTTTTTTTCAAATCCAGGTATCGCTGGCAAGACACGTGATCGTGGCGAAGGCATCGTGGACCTAGTAAGGTCTAGATGTACCCCTTTTTGTAACAATAAAAAAACTTGTAATATTTTGAGGATTAGCTAATATAAATTTAATGAAGTTTCATTCTAGCTGAATGTTTGAATTAGTTGTAGACTTTAAATTCTTAAATTAAGTTGAGTGTTTAAAATTATTAGTTGTACTCTAATAATACATGTATTTCTATTGTTTATCTTCGTACATATTGGTATATAATTCCACTTCGATCGAATAGAAGAGACTCTATCCGTTCGGCTGATTTGTGCACATGTCTGAGCGGACTAAATTGACGGTTTCGGAGCATAATAATATCTATTTCAAATTTTTTAAATTATTACAATCAAGTCTCGTTAGTGCCAACGTGTTGTAGATACGATAGTTACATAGTAGTATCATGATCAATGTTATGGTAATAACTACGGTGCCACATTGCTAACATGTTAGCAACACATTAACATTCAGAATATTAGCATTCAATTGATTAAATTTGATTGTAAAATTTAATTACATTAACTTAGTATGTTTAAGATTAAAGTGACAACCAACTGAAAATTAGAAACCTGTCATTCACCTTATATTAATCTAAGGACAAAATATATTGCTTTATCTTTCTCTAAATTATTGGACTTCTTTTATTTAGGTCTCATGTCCGTGATATAAAAAGATCATGTCACAAAAAATGAATAAATTTCTCTCCTCTCTTTGAACATGCTCAACACATGCCTTCTTTATCTCAAGGAGAGAAACAGAAGGAAAAAAAAAAAAAAAAAAAAAAAAAAAAAAAAAAAAAAAAAACATGCTTTCTCTCTCTTTATGAAATTTATATTATATAATTTATCAAATATCGGTATATTTTAAATAATGTGCAAGATGTACATTCTATCTATTCAAGGATGGAATTTTTTTTACCAGTTATTTTAAAGTGTGATGAAAATTTGATGGATCATTCGTTATACGCTATCAATACAGATGCACAAAAAATAGAAAAAATCGAAAACCAGTAATAGAAATAAATGCAGAAAAAAAAAATTAAGATTTTTTACATAGTTCGGCAATGTAAGAAAATAATCCATAAGAGAAAGGTGAGTCTTATTTTGAACCTCACCTTTCTCTTATTTCAACAAAAAAAATTCTAAGAAAATAATCCATAAAGAGATTTAATTTTTTTATATTGTTGTTTCGAGTAATTTGATTTAAATTTTTTATATTGTTGGTTCGAGTAATCCAAACCGCTCAAGCAATTAGTCGAGAACCTCTGCTCCGCTGCCGAGTCCAACATCGCATACGAGCCGGCGTATACCTTCTCTTGCTGCTGTACAACTTCAAAAATTCGAAGTAGACCGCTAATTAATTAGCCCTCCGATGCACGTGTGTGTATATATATATATATATATATATATATATATATATATATATATATATATATATATATATATATAATGCTAATGAAGTTAGTCAAAGAGCCGATCAATATAATTAGATTAAAATTTATATGGATAGATATGAATTTTTTACCAGTAGAAATCAATTTAAAAATTATGTAATATTTTTTATAGTTTATATCATAATCAACGGTTAATTAAATTTGACTCATCCAAATAAAAAAAAAATTATAATAAAATGACTAATAAAATTTATCATATTTTAAAATAAATAAAATATAAAATACATATTTTATTTAAAATGTATGAGAAATATTTGTCTCGTCAAATATATATAGGTGTTAGCAAAACCTCCAAACTTGTGGGGGACCTACTAGCATTTAAAAAATGTTCACATGCTAAGCTCTATATAACTAGCTGACGTATTTGAAAGTCAATATTTTTGCATGATAAATTTATTAAATATATATCTGAATTATTTTTAATTAAATTAATATTTTAGATAAGATAACATTATAGTCAATTTAAAGCTTTCGTCGTTTAGTGAGGTCATGGATTAATTCCATCCCAATATATTTCATTAATATATAGACCAATATATTTCATTAATATATAGACCAGACACTTTTTTTTTTTTTTTGCCAAACTATTGAACTTTCTTTTGGCACATATTTCACAATTTTTTTTCAAATGTTAAATTACACTTTTTGTGACGCCCCACTTTCCAGGGGGTCACCCATCCTAGAACTACTCTAGCTCTAGCACGCTTAACTCTCATGTTCCTCTTTGATCTTGCTACCATCCAAAATGCTATAGCCGGGTTAGAGATTTAGTCCTATTATATCATTTATATAGAGGACTAATCCAAATTCTGGGGGTGTCACATTAAGCCCTGACGTCCACGTCAGACACACTCACAAGCACCAGGCGATGTGAGACTCGTCTCGCTAGCCTTAGCCGACCTTGTGAGGAGCTGCACTCCACTCACAATGGTCATTAGCCGGGGAGCCTCGCTCTACCCGCTATATAACCTTGGCTCAGTCTAGACTCATCTCACATTTCCGGCCGGTGAATAGCTCTGATACCAACTGTGACGCCCCACTTCCCAGGGGGTCACCCATCCTAGAACTACTCTAGCTCTAGCACGCTTAACTCTCATGTTCCTCTTGGATCTTGCTACCATCCAAAATGCTATAGCCGGGTTAGAGATTTAGTCCTATTATATCATTTATATAGAGGACTAATCCAAATTCTGGGGGTGTCACACTTTTGATCCTTAAATTTTAGTTCATTGCAATGTCTACTTCAAACTTTTAGATTATTACAATCAATTCTAGTTAATAATGATGTATCGCTGATATTAGAGTTATATAGTAATAAGTGAACGATAATACGACAATAACTATAATGCTATATTGTTACTATATTAGCGACGCATCAGCATTCACTCAATTAAGTTAGATCGATAGTTAAATTTAGATATAATAATTTTAAACAAATTGAGCTAGAAATTAGAGAAAAAATATAATTTAAAGACCAAAATATCATCCATTTTATAATTTAAGGACAAAAAAATTTAGTTTATGTTTTTTTAGTTTATTGAAATTTTGCTTTTCTAGTTTATTGAAATTTTTTTCTTCAGGTATTAAGTTGGTGATGTCAGGGAGCGTGCGTTCACAAAATGGGTACATTTCTCTTCTCTTTAGTTGGAAATCTGTTACTCGAGAGTACCAAATTTTATAAATTCGTAACTCACTCTGCTACCGGCTATTGTTAATTCGGTATTTGCTTCGGTATCGATTGTTGAAATTTTGTGACAGAAATATCAAATTTTTATAATAAATTTATCTCTTCAACAAAAATTTTTTACCATAAATCTGTCTGCTCAACAAAACCTGAAACCAATAAAATTATAAAAGAAAAAAAATCAACACAACCATAAAAGAGAAAAAAATTAAATCAGAAAATATGAATAAAAAAAAAATTCATTCACCAAAAAATAAATTACACCTTACTCTCTCCTATACACAGAGTAAATTCAACATAAGCCATCTTCCTTAATCTATCTCATACTTTTCTCGTATTGTATAAATTTAGAAGATTTCTCTCTTTGAACGTACTCATGTACTAGTGCATTTAAAATCATGAATATTTCGACCATACCATACATAAGCCAGTAGTACCACCACCACCACCAAAATAATAACACTTATACTAGATACCCAAATTCTAGTCTAATTAAATTTCTATTCTAATTAATATTTAAATTTTAATAAATTATTTTCAACATATTTCAATATTTATTCTAATCTAATTAGAATTCAATTATAAATCTAACCAAATACTACCATCTTTGAAGAGGCAAAACACATAACTCTCCTGATCTCTTTACAGAATATATTGTTGGAAAATTAAGTCTTTTCAAATAAGCTCTTTTATTAAAATAATATTTAATTGATTTAAATTTGAAATACTAGTTAATAATTTATCATGTGAATTACTACTATACTATTAATAAGAAAATAAAAAGGATTAGATGAAACCTGTGAGTCGAGGCGTGTAGATGCACTGTCCTAAAAGTAAGATTGCCTCTCCACATGCGAGGCTCCGGTAATTACTCATAGCAATATAACGACCACTGTCCACCCCGTCGGCACGACTTCGAAATGGCGCGTAGCGAACCCGTCGACTTTCAGAGATCCAATAAAAATATAGCTTGAAGTAAAAGAGGAATAGTAAAACTGTAAATCTTAGTATAAGAGTGCAATGTAAATCAGAATAGTATTTATTGTATACTGTACTTAACCAAGCTTCTCTTACTCTATATTTATAGAACCCAAAAGAGAGAGCCCATGCCAACCCTTATGTGGACAGAGTCTAACGAATAGTTTCTTAGTACTCTATATTTATAGAACCCAAAAGAGAGAGCCCATGCCAACCCTTATGTGGACAGAGTCTAACGAATAGTTTCTTAGGCAGCCCACCAGTCACTTCCCAAGGCAAGACTTTTGGGAACCCTTCCCAAGGTAGATTAAGTTAAGCAAAAAGAAAAGACAGAGCCCATGCTAATGTGGAGAGAGAGTCTAATGGATAGTTCCTTAGGCAGCCTACTAGTCACTTTTCAAGACAAGACTTTTGGAAAGTCCGAAAAGACCCTTCCCAAGGTAGGTTAAATCAAGCAAAAAAAAAAAAAAAAAGCAAATAAAAAAAATCAGGTCAAGATCGCGCGCACTGCCCGCCCGACCCAACTCAGCTCGTGCGTGTATGTTTAAAAAAAGACTCTACTCTCACTTTTTCCTAACCAACACAAGTAAGAATGAAGGAGTATATAAATAGCTACTACATATAATGAGTTCTCGATGTGGAACTAAACATTACATGTAGTTGGCTAAGACTATGGGCTCTCAGACAAAGTCCATTGCTATTGGGCCACCCAGAAAGCCCATAAATCAAAATTAAATTTAAAATCAAATAAAACTCTAACATATATCATACCTTAATTTTATAAAAGATTGTAAGGTAGGTGTTAGGAAAACTCCTAACTTGTGGGGGCCTTGCCTATTTCAATTTTAAAAAGAGTTAACATGCAAAACTCTATTTTACTAGCTGATGTAGTTGATGTTCAATATTTTTACATGCATTGAATGCATAATTTATAATATGAAAGGTGCTGATTCGATGTGAAACTTATGTACGATCCAGAAGAAACTTGTTTCTACTTTGTGAACGGATTGGGAACTCGATATGGAGAATCTATGAGGTCGTAGCTTTGCTAGATTTGATCAGATTGGAATAAATAGATTGCCTCCAATTTCTACCTGATGCCTCCTACAAGTTAATGCACGTAGCATGGTTCACTACCACGTACATTCCTACAAGTTAATGCACGTACGTAGTATGGTTCACTACCACGTACATTAATAAGATTTTTAAAATATTTTTTATGAAATGAATATTTTGGATAATAAGCTTATTTTTAACTAAAAGACAAAAGATAGCGTCACATATATACTTATCTTGTTGTCTTTTGTTGTTCTTTATTTTTTATTTTTTTTTATTATTTTTTTTTTTTGAGTCGAATATGCTGATGAAACTCTCAGTTTTGATACGTAGACAAGTAAGGTATAAGGTACAAATTGACTTTAAGGTACAATCATTAAATAAATGTATTTACTACATGTGAGAAAAATATATATGACCTGGCTCGATGGTGGTATTTCTTGTGCTCAACTGAGTACGGCTGGTACGTACATCTTTATAAACAAGCAGTTTTTCATGTTTACAAGTCATATTTGATACTAAAACTTTTGTATCAGCGACCGAGTCTATTAAATTTAATATAAAATATTTAAAATATATAAAAAATAAATTTTATAATTTTTTATATTATTTGTTCAAATAATTTAAAATAAGCAGTTGAAAATAAAATTTTATAAGGTATGATGATATGATATTAGAATTTTAGATCAAAAATATTAATCTTATTTTATATAATATAAAAAAAAAATTATCAATATTTCGCATGATTTAAATATTTCTACATTGTTAAATTTGCAAACGACTTACTACGACTTTTAAAATTATTGATTTTAAGTTTCTTCGATTACTAAGATATCAAAAAATTACGAAATATATTTTCTAGTTATTTCAAATATTCTAGATCAGATTTAACAGAATCGATCGTCGATTTGAAAGTTTCAATATCGAAAATAATTTATAAATACGGAATATTAATGCTCTATGCATATAAAAATATTCTAGCCTACCTCGCGCTCGATATATGTAAAGTTAAAGAATAATGCTACTTGTACACTTCAGTGTATATCACATACTCTACCTATCTAATGAGCGAGATGTGGTGAGGGATTATTTATAATTTGTAAAGTGATTCTTAAAAAATACTCTATTCTTGAATAATTGGGATGTATGATGATGTACACTCTCGTTAGAATATATAAATAGTATTTTTTAAAACTAAATAGGCCGCAAAGAACTTGCAGGAGAAGTACTATATATTTTGCTTTGCTTAAGGATATATTAATGAAGTCCTAATCCCATACTAATATGACCCAAATTATTGGTGCGAATTCTATTAGTTTATTTAAAATTAGGGAAATCCACAATTTGGGATCCAACGGATATAGCATATTTACTTAATGCAAACCCATTATTTCACTGAATTCTATTAGTTTATTTAAAATTAGGGAAATCCACAATTTGGGATCCAACGGATATAGGGGTTTTTTTTATTTGCCTGGGCGAGTCTCTTTTGAACTTTGCTATTCGGGTGGCTCTATATTTTATATTTGGCATTCTGGATTTTCTATTGGAGGCACACAAGTGCTGGGAAAATGTCTTGCTCTGCTGGAGGGTTCATCTGAACACATGCACTTCGAAATTCTAACCACTTGCAACCTTGGGGCTTTGCGCTAGGTGACCACCATTAACTTATGGCCGTTGGCTTCAGCATCTGGTTTAGGCAACATCTCATCTCTGTTGAGGATGGCAAGGCGCGCTGTTTGGGGTTTCTTGGATCCATCGGCAGGGAACGATACTTGGAGTTGATTTGCTGCTGATGTTTGATGGTCAAACCCTGCTGGCGCTTCCGTTCACCAGCCTTCTCATAGCAGCTCTCTTTAGATCATGTTCGCAATCAGTTCTGTTTAACATCGGCCATTTTGCCAGGACACTTCAGTACGGGCTTGCTCCAGGATATTGACGTTTGTCGTGACATCTAAGGAATGGCAGTAAAACTCTATTGGTTGCTCTCAAGTACTTCTTATAGGGTGCTTTGGGGCCTCACGATTGATCAGGATTGTAGCCCTACGACCTCGGATCCTAAGCATTGTATGGAGTGTTGAGGAACTTAAGGAGGGCGGATATTTTTTGGTATTTACAAGCTGTCTGTGGATCAACGGGTGGGAGTGTTAAGCTCAGTGTGTCCAATTTTCTTCGTTAACTCTGGGAACTGATTTAACAGATTTGACAATAGGTTGAAGTGGCAGCGGCGGGCTTCGAGACAGTTGGCTATTGGTGGTGAGATGGTTATTTGCTCAAGGATTAGCCCTCGGCAGCGATCACCGAGGATGTCTGACTGAGCATGGGTCCTCCTGACCTTGGCTGTTTGATTGACTTGGCTGATTGAATGGCCTCTTTCCTGTTCGGGCCTTCTTTGTATGACTGGATTTTTGATTGAATGGCCTTTGTGCAATCTAGCGTTGCCTCAACACCAGATTTCTGTTGACACATGTTGTTCTTTTTACACTTTGGGCACTATGGACAGCAGGAGGAGGACTGGAAGAGAGAAGGGGGGCTTCGACTCAAGATGCCTCCATAAGCGGTACTTACCGCTGTCTTTATGTTTCTTTGGTTCTCCTTCGATCCGACCTATGGGTTTTACTTTGTTCTGCCTCACTCCTGCTACCATGATCGACATCGACATCGACTGAGACTCTCGGCTTTCGTACACACTTCGGGGCTTATATACCCTCCGTCTACTACTGTGCGACTATCAACAATTCAACAGTCAACTAATTGACTCGGCCGCAATTCTGCTCTCTGAGGCTCAAGCTTTGGGACTGACGGAATTTTAATCAAACCTGCTGGGGGGACGCGCTCTGCCATATCCAACCCACTCGGCGGGACTTCTTAAGGGACTTCTTAATAGTCTCCGATGGTCAGGGAGTGGATTTACTGGTTTTTGCTTTTAACAATGTTAGTGTTTCTCTTAAAAAGGGATGGTGATACTATTTGATCTGTATGTTGTAACTAGCATGGTTGCTACGGTGTATGCTACGTAATAGTAGGGGTGCTAGTTGTTGTCGTCGTAGGTGTATTGGTTTTGGTTTCGGTTCTGTTTTTGGCTCTCTGTGTTGGGGATTTGTACTGCTTTGCAAGGGGTTTTGTACTTCAGTTTTCTTTCGTTCCTTTGGGTTGACCTACGGTCCAACTTTGTACTCAAATAGGGTTTTACCCTGTTTAATCAAAAAAAAAAAAAGCATATTTACTTAATGCAAACCCATTATTTCACTGCAGAAATATAGGTTTATAACAGTGGTTGAATCCACTGTCATTTTATCAAAAAATCATTGCTATATTTCTATAAACGGTAGAAATATCCACGGATATATATTACAATCATTATATTGTTATTATGGGATTGTGATCCGAACTTGCAGTGATATTAATCTGATCAAGTTGTCCACCAAGTCAAATATATTTTTTTGGATATGAATCAATTTCTAAATTAATTCTTGAATGCACAGCGATTCAGTTGAGAAAAAATCAGCTCAATCGAATTCTATCTCAACTTACAAATAAATGTCGAAAATTCAGAAAGAAAAGGCTCGGCTAATCGAAGATTTGGCTGAATGAGCTGAATCAATTATTGTGACGTCCCTAATAGTCTCACATCGGATGTGGATGGAATTGTAATTGGGTTTACAAGAGATATGAACACTAGTAATAATAATTAAAAGAACGTCAGGCCTAAACGGGGATTATGCGTGTGTTTGGACTGACCTAAATGGGGGAGTCTGTGACGTTCCCAATAGTCCTACATCAGATGTGGATGGAATTGTGATTGGATTTATAAAAGACATGGACACTAATAATAATAACTGGACTTAAGTATTTTGGGCTGTGGTTTGGGCCCAACGAGTTATTATTGCTAGTGTACCGGCCGGATCGTTATAATTATATTAAACAAAAATAAATCAAATTAAAATAATTTTAGAAACCGATCCGCTTGTGTAGTGGGAGAGTGCTACAACCCCGACAACCCCGACTTTACTGGCTATAAAAAATTACACTACAACAAAATTATATTATATCGATACTTTTAAGTATTTCTAAAATCTGAAAAAAGTACCGCTAATAAAAATATCGATACTTATTATTAGTGTCGCTAAATGTACAGTCGTTACGATATATAGCGATATATTATTGTAATATGGTCTAAAAATATGTCATTATAATCTAATTTTGAATATAGATAGAACATTTATACAAAAATATCATAAAAATATATTTTTTTAATTTAATTTTGTTGTAATGTTATCTACTTCACCCATGTAGACTAGGCGCATGTTCAAATAGTCTTTCACTTGGTGCTTTTTTTTTTTTTTTTTTTTTTTTTTTATGCTAACAATTATATCATCACATTTATCATTTATATAGCGTTTTCTTCTTTTTTTTTTTTTTTTTTGCATCTGTAACATTGGTGGCTCTTATTTTTGTTACAGGATTTTCTTTTTCCATTGATATATATATATATATATATATATATATATATATAGAGAGAGAGAGAGAGAGAGAGAGAGAGAGAGAGAGAGAGAGAGAGTCCGGCTAGAATACTATCGATAGCACCAAACAATTGGTATTATCAAGTTTTCTACCGTTGGATGAAAAAATATTCGGTTGAAATTATAGTGGTCCCCTAAGATTTTTACTATTCAGGCAACCACCTAGTAAACTCTAGGGGACTACTATCATTTTAACCACACATTTTTTAATCCAAATGCTAAAAACTTGATAGCACCAATAGTATTCTAGTCAGACTCTATATATATATCCAACGGCAGAAAACTTGATAGAATCAATTGTTTGGTGCTATCGATAGTATTCTAGGCTAATTATATATATATATATATATATATATATATATATATATATATATATATATATATATATATATATAATTAGCCTAGAATACTATCGATAGCACCAAACAATTGATTCTATCAAGTTTTCTGCCGTTGGATATATATATAGAGTCTGACTAGAATACTATCGATAGCATCAATTGTATCAAGTTTTCTGCCGTTGGATATATATATAGAGTCTGGCTAAAATACTATCGATAGCACCAAATAATTGATGCTATTAAGTTTTCTTCCGTTGGATGAAAAGATATGCGGTTGGGATTATAGTGGTCCCCTAAGATTTTTACTATTTAACCAACCACCTAGTAAACCCTAGGGGACCACTATCATCTTAACCACACATTTTTTAATCCAAAGGCTAAAAATTTGATAGCGCCAATGATTTGATACTATCAATAATATTCTAGTTTATATATATATATATATATATATATATATATATATATATATATATATATATAACCACATTTATTTTTGTCGAGATTTAATATATGTGGTTTGAGTGAGATTCAAATCTAAGCCTACTAGTGAGATATCGATTAAAATACAAGGCTTCTGAATCTTTAAAGGGTCCGGAATTAAATTGAACATCACCTTGTAATACTCCATAGCCATTAGCTAGTTATGATCCTTCTAAGTTTAGGTTTTGATCCCCCTCCCAAAAAAAACAAAAAAACTTACTAAAACATGAGGAGTGTTAGATAGCAAATTTAAAATTATCAGCAGTTATGTACCAATGCTTTCTAGAAAGTTTATTTTAATTTTTCATCTAGACCATTAAATGAGTGTCATTCAATTTTCTGTAACAATACGTAATAAATTCGTGCCGAGAGAATATACTTAAAAAAAAAAAAAAAAAAAACATTAGCTTCATATTAATGACACCAAAGAAACTTAAACTTGGAGACCTTTTCCAGTTAAACTTGGAGACCTTTTCCAGCATCTAGTGAGGACAAATGCTTCACACTAACTCACTGTTTAATTAATTCCTCTAGCTGTATTATACATTTCGAGTCCTTACTTAATATTTAACTATTTTCATAAAAAGATATTCCCTAGGATTATGCTATTGACATATACATCTTATGGTCCACACATTGGGTCACCATCCTTCTGGGCATAAACTTAAATCTCTACAAGGAGTGTTTGGTTTACGCTATCACTAATAAATTATTGAGAATTCATTGTAGATTAGTGTATTTGAATAATATCACTTACTACTCTGACCAGTAACTTTTTATTTCGAAAGGAATCATTTTTTTTTCTAAAAAAAAAAAACCTAATAATGTGGATAGAACAGGTATATTCAATTCTGGAGGGAGGGAAATCTGAAAATTTTTTCAAAATTTTAAAATTACCATCGGTTTAATTTGAATCACAAATTTAGATTTAAATTTAATTGCTAAATTTAAGTTTCAAATTTAAACATGCATTTTTGAATTTAAATTAAAACTTATATTTTGAGTTTAAAATTCAATTTTCTATTTTTAATTTTAGATTATAGTTTTAAATTCAAATTCAGGTTTCGTTATTTGAATTTCAAATTCAAAATCAAAATTTGAATTCAATTCTGAATTCAGATTTATATTTTGAATTCAATTTCAAATTCAAATTTTGATTTTGAATTTGATATCAAATTCAATTTTATATTTTGATTTTAAATTTTAATTTTAAAATATGAATTTGAATTCAAATTTTAAATTCAATTTTAAATTTGAAATCAAATTTTAAATTGAAATTTAGATTATGAATTTGATTCAAATCTAAATAATATTAATTTTGAAATTTAAATTTTAAATTCATATTGTGAATATAATTTCAAATCTAAATTAAAATTTTGAATTCAAATTTTAAATTTACATCCAAATTTTAAATTCTAATTTAATTTTAAAATTTAAATTTATATTTAAATTTTGAATTTAATTTTTAAATTTAAATGATAAATATGTAAATAAATAAAAAATTTAAGTATAGGAGCAATTGCGGAAAAGTATAAATATCACTATATACATTACTACTGGAGTTTTATTGTTAAATTAAATACAATAACTTTATAATCTAATAATTTTCAACAAGATTGCGGAAAAGTATATATATCACTATGTACATTAGTGGGGTTTTTATGTCTTCATCATAAGATTTAATAATTTTATAATCTAATAATTGCGGAAAAGTGAATCAAAATTTGTGATGGGTGTTCATTTTTTTAAAAAAATAAATACTATAATGAGGACATAAAAATTCCATTTTATAATGAAATTTGCCAAGGAAATCCTAATTAAGAATGCACAGAAGATTTGATTCACAAAAAATATACTGATGATCAAAACGGTGAGATCTAGACCGGCGAGAAAATTCACAATGATGATATAAGTAAAAAATTTCTTGCGATGAAGTAATTAAGCATTAAATTAAAAAAATAGTTGACTTTTTTGTAATGTTATTGAAGAAATTCTCATATAACATAATGTAGAAGAAGAAAAGAATGAGATAGACAAAAATATAGAATTAAAAATAAGGAGTTTTAGTATGGTGCAAAGCGCACACATTGAAATCGGTAAATTTAAAATATCGACTCCAAATTTTTTGATAAACCTGCAGATCTTTAAGAATGATATTGATAATCATGACTATAAGGATGATGTGAATAATCAAAACTATATGTGGCAAAGATTTCGCGTATGACAGCATTATTAGACATGTATTATGCTCCACAACTCGAACACGACAATAATGACAGCAACAGATGTTACAAAATCAAAATGCGCATTTCACAGAATTTGGAGCTTGAAAATAAAATTTGAATTAAGGGAGAATGTTGGAAATTAGAATACAAACTTATTCCAAAATGTAGTTAGAGATAGAGTACTTATCCAAATTATATTTAAAAGTTTATTTGTAATTATCTAAAGTAGAAATTAGATTTATCATCTATTATGATTTGATAGCTATATATATTTAAGCGTGGTAATTAGATGAATGGGGCCACAGTAGACATCACCACATAAGATTGTGTAATTAAATATTTATTGTTGATAGAGGATTAGTTCTTCTCCAATATTTTTTCTTCATATTATTGTATTCTAGAATTTAAATTATTGTTGATAGAGGATTAGTTCTTCTCCAATATTTTTTCTTCATATTATTGTATTCTAAAATTTTAAATTCTGAAATATATAATCGGTATCAGCGTTATCAGTGTGAATAGCGATTCCAACAATTGATATAAAAGATTTTCACACTTCCAACAATAAGATTGACATCCTCTTCGTAGGTGTAAGAGGATTGGTTTAAGCCGCTTTTGTTGTTGGCGATGGTTATTATTATTATTATTTTGGGATAGCAGCCTACTTGTAGACTTCAAATCTAGAATTTCGGACACCAACAATCAAGTCATTAACCAACTACGTCAGATATGGTCAGTAGTGATACATATTTTTTTTCTTTAAAAGAAATATAGTGAGCTGTCCATTTTGTTTATTTTTATTTATAAATGAATACGATTAGAAACATAAAATAACTAGACATCAAACTTAAAATCTCAAATACCAATCATTAAAATCTTAAGCAATTGTGCTAGGTGTAGAGTTGGCACTGATAAATATTATTAGGAAGAAATGTATAAAATTTTTCTAAACTTTAGCCCACGACTGGACTTACAACTTCGACAATTAGACCCCTCAAACTTCCATCGAATAGTTCAATAGACTTTAAAACTTTTCAATTGAAATTGTCGATTATATGATGTCGGTTTTTTTTTCTTGTATGTATTGCAAATAGTTTTATAAAGCTTGGAAACACAACAAAATTTACTTTTTATATTTTAACATATAAAAAAGTAATAAAAATTATTTGGTTCAATCATTTCTTCTTTGATCGTCAAACCTAATTATCAAAATTGGAAGGCAAAAAATATATATTTTTTAATATTTTTAAGTCTTATAGAATTGAATGAATGACATCTGATCAAAATAATAATATAATTAGTAATCACTTGAATAGAGAGAACTATTGAATTATTTTATAAAATTTAAAAAATATATTTTTTTTATTTTTGAGAGAAAGATAATCTGTTGTTACTACATTCTTTTTTTTTTTAATATACTCAGTTATGATTCAAATTTAGAATCGTAGTGTTTGGGTCAAAATGTGCCTTGGGTGGCCCTCCAGAATATATCGAAGTGCGCCGCGTGCCAACAATCAAGCAATCGGGCCGAAAAGGGATCCGCTCGGCCGGATTCTCCTCTGAAAACTCCCCGCAACCGCAACGACCGGTGACTGCTGAAGCGGGTTCGCGGAGCTAGAGAGGGATCGCTGGTTTCGACTTAGATGAGTCGAACCGTTCGTGGATAAATGTACGACTGATGAGTTGATTATAGCTTTAAAGCACACACAAATAAAGACACAACCAAGAGGTACACTCTAAATGCAAATAAATAAATAAAGACATGGTTAAGCCGGTTTACACTCTATATACAAAATAACAAAATAACACGATCCAATGGCCGGTTTACACTTTATATTGATAAAGAAGAAGGGGATACAAGTGAAAAAAAAAAAGGATAAAAGGATTAATTAAGCCTACTCCTAGGAAAGCAATAAAAAAGAAAAAAAGAAAAAAAGTTAAGTTATTCCTACTCCTAGATAAATGAAGAGCTGGGGTGGTACCGGGCTTACGAGGTTGTCGGATCTCGATCTTTTTGATGGTTCGGGTATTTATACATATACATATCCCGAACCATGGTTATTGGGCGCCGATTTCGAATTTCGAATAATCGGCGTAATCTGAGGGAGGTTATCGGAAAATCCTCAACCATTTTCTTTTGAGTCGATTAGCCTCACTGGGATAGTCGCATCTTCCCGTCCAGGTTCACCCCCTGATGGTTGCGCCAGAGCGTATTTTCTGGCGCTTTCCGTCGCTGGGCGTTGCTTGCCATTCTGAGTCTGCCCCTTAATCGTCATGCTGAAGCGTGATCGTTGGCGCTTCCCTTTACTGGATGCCACATGCCGCTTCGGGGTCTGTTACGAGATTCGCGCCTAAATGTTGCCTTTGTTACGGAATTTGTTTTGGCGTATTTCGTGAAAGTGTTAAGTCTTGAAGATTGAAGATGAAAGAAGTTTGGATCATATACCTCAATCTCAAGAAAGAAGAATTCAAAAGGATCAGGTATGTTTAACTAAAGATTTTTGGTGATCCGAATACTTCTTATAGTGTAGAAACACTTGGAAGAATTTTTAATTGCATAAAAATCAAAAACTGGACATGGGACATGTTCAGGATCCGGATCAGACTTCAATCCGGATCCCGAAGGGTGTTGGTTCATATGCAAATCCAATCCGGATCCAAGCCAATTCTGATCCGGATCCCGAACATTGGTTTTGGTGAAATGTATGAACGATCCGGATCGGGATTTCGATCCGGATCCCGAACCCTTGTTTTTCTGGAATTGTCTGTCTCGTTACGACAATCCGGATCGCAGAAATTCCGATCCGGATCGCCGTCCTGTAAAATTTCCAGAAAAGGTTAGTTTTTGATCCTTATCTTCTTCCAATGGTTTCTAACCTATAAATAGACCCTATGATTCATTTTCTAGGGCAAGAGGAATACGACCGAAAAAGAAAAATCCACATATAGAGAAGAAAGGAAATCAATAGATTTAATTCTATGTTTCTTCATCTATATTGATTGATTTGATTCTAGGTTTTCCAAACTCAGATTTTGAGTAGAATCAAATCAATGAATACTTAGATGGTATTTCCGATCTATTTCTAATCTAAGTATTCGGCGGATCATCACCACCCAAAAACAACGATTTACCCAAAATCGGCGCGTGGACTCGCGTGGCCTTGTGGATTCAAGGTGCAACCGCTCTCGTGGATTCGGAGCGAGGTACGTTCGTGGATTCGAAGCGTGCTACTGGGTGAAGACCGTGGATTCGGTCGGACGTCGTGGACTCGACGTTGGACGCTGTGGATTCAGCGTTGGGCGCAGATCGTGGATTCGAGAAGCGTCGTGGAGCGAGCGGAGAAGATCTACTAGGAGCGTATGGTAAAAGGTTGAGTCGTCTGTGAGTACGTTATATCACCTTGTACGTGTGTTAATTCTAGTGGATTTCGCCGTGTTATCGGTCCCGTGGTTTTTTACTCCGGTTTGGAGTTTTTCCACGTAAAAATCTTGCGTGTTATTTTTATTTCCGCATTGGGTTTTATTGCGCAATGATTTTTTGAGTGTTTATTGTTTACACCTATTCACCCCCCTCTAGGTGTTTTTTCCCTATTTAGATCCTTATTACATATAACCCAACAAGTGGTATCAGAGCGGGAATAGGGTTGTAAACAATGGTTGAAGGTGGAAACATCAATCGACCCCCTTTCTTTGATGGAACAAATTATGCGTACTGGAAAGTACGGATGAAAGCCTTTTTAATTTCCATCGACGAAAGGGTGTGGCAATCAATTGAATTAGGATGGTCTAATCCAACTGAAATTATTGATGATGTTCGCACCTTAAAACCTAGGTCGAAATGGACCAAGGAAGAGATAGATTCATCTTCTTACAATGGCAAGGGAATTAATGCTCTATTTAATGCTTTGTCACAAACTGAGTTCTCTCGCGTCTCGGCATGTGAGACTGCGAAAGAAATCTGGGATGTTCTTCAAGTTACGCATGAGGGAACTAACCTTGTGAAGATTCAGAAACTGCAAATGCTTACGAGCAAGTTTGACTCTATCTCTATGGCAGAGAATGAATCTTTCACTGACTATTACACACGATTGCAAGACATCGTAAACTCATGTGCTAACTTGGGAGAGAAGATTCCAGAATTTAAAGTTGTAAGAAAAATTTAAGAACTCTTCCTGAACGATTTCGCCCGAAGGTCGCAGCCATTGAAACAATTAAACACCCGGACGAAATGCGTGTAGAAGAATTAGTTGGTGCATTACAAACTTATGAAATGACATTTCCTACTAACTATTCTTCTGGAAAGGCATCCTCTTCTAAGTCTTCAGGTTATGCATTGAAAACAACAAAGAAGAAGACGCGGATTCATCCTCCTCGGACGATGACGAGAACCTATCTATGGAGGACTTTGAGAAGCAGCTCGCTCTCTTGACAAGGAAGTTTCGCCGCAACTTTCGAAGGGGTAATTCAAGCAAAACTCCATCCTTCGGAAAGTCGAAGAAAGGCAAGGGTTCTTCAAGCTACAAGTCAAGAAAGCAAGAGAACTTCTCAAAGGATAAGAAAAGTTCAGAGGGACAAGTTCAGTGCTTCAAATGTCGAGGCTACGGCCACATTGCAACGGAGTGTCCCAACAAGAATCCGGCAAAGAAGAAGGCGATGCAAGTCGTCACTTGGGATGACAACTCCACGTCAAATGAGTCATCCTCAAGTGATGAAGAAGACAACGCGACAGCATTCCACGCGTCCACATCTTCACCCTTCATGTGCTTAATGGCAAGTACATCCGATTCACTGTCCAACTCCTCCCATGTTGAAAAGATTGCAACGGACGATGAATCGAGTAATTCTGAAGGTGAAGATTTTGCTCTTGCCTACCATAAGCTTTTGAGGGATTCAAAGAAACTGGCAAAGCAAAACAAGGAGTTGAGAGGGAGATTGCAGGATCTCGAAGAAGAAGTAAAAAGGGTAACTTCTCTCTCAAACGCTCTTGAAGTGGAAAGGGATAATCTGTTAAAAGCAAATGTTTCCCTTCAAGAGTCCAATGAGCTTTTCGAGAAGAACATGAAAATTGGTGGACAAAGCGAATTACTTCTTGAAGCTCTACGGCGAGGCTCGACAGGAAAAATTGGAAATGACGAAGACCATACTCCAACTAAAGGATGACTTAAAGAGATTTTCTTCTGGAAGGAGTAAGTTGGACAGCTTCTTGGTCTTGGTCAAACAAATAAGTTCGGCCTCGGATACACTCAAACTGGAGACATTCCAAGTTCGAGTGGGACAGTTTTTGTGCCTCAGTCGGTATCTCCTCCTCCGACACCGGAATTCACGACAAGCAACGACAACAAGCCTACTTCATCCTCTTCGGGATCGTCAAGATCTAAGGTATGTTTTCGTTGTGGCATTTCAGGGCACATAAGGAGAAATTGCAAGATGGGAGCCAAACGCACACCTCAAGCACCTCTTGCAATGACTACCAAAAGGTGATTCCTCAGAAATCAACTGCAAATCATTCAAAGGAAAAGAGCCTTGGTAGTTCACCGCTCAAGACGACATCATCAAGGAGCAGCAATCTTCAACAAGACGCTTTCACCTAGGAGAACAACTTCACGACCATTACCGACGCATTCCAAAAAGGTTTGGGTGCGCAAAGGTGAAATTTTCCTTGTCTTGTTACTAATGTTTCCTTGCATGCATATGATAGTTCGTCTTGGTATCTGGATAGCGGGTGTTCCCGTCACATGACCGGTGACAAAAACTGTTTTCAAAATTTTGAGAAAATCTCCGGAGGACTTGTTGTTTTCGGAGATGGTCGGTCTTCCAAAATTGTTGGAAAGGGAACGGTAGCTATTCCAGATGGCCCGGTTCTGAATAATGTGTTATTTGTTCATGGCCTTAAGACTAACCTCATAAGCATAAGTCAACTTTGTGATAATGGTTATTCAGTTAATTTTTCATCTGATGAATGTACTGTAACTGACAAGAACCATGCTTTCTTTTTAAAGGGGGTTAGATCAGAAAACAATTGTTATGTAGTTCCTACTAAAATTTCTGAAAAATGTAACCTAGCATCTTTGAAAAATGAAACACTTTGGCATGAAAGGCTAGGTCACATAAACTTTAAGGAACTTGCTAGAATTTCAAACAAAGATGTGGTCAAGGGGGTTCCAAAACTTTCTTTTGAACAAAACATTGTGTGTGGCGGTTGCCAAAAGGGAAAACAGTCTAGGACTGCACACAAGAACTTGAACCACATAGGTACAAAACGGCCTTTGGAACTTTTGCACATGGATTTAATGGGGCCAACTCGTCAACCATCTTTGGGAGGTAAATGGTATATTTTCTTATTGGTTGATGATTTCTCTAGATATACTTGGGTAGCATTTTTAAAAGAGAAAGCTGATACTTTTGATTCTTTTCACGAGATTTGCCATCGTATTATGATTGAAAAGAATGAAAAGATTACTCGAGTTAGAAGTGATAGAGGTGGAGAATTCATAAATTCTAAATTCATTGATTTTTGCACTTCTAACGGCATTAAACATGAATTCTCAGCACCCTATACACCTCAACAGAATGGTGTAGTCGAGCGCAAAAACAGGGTCGTACAGGAGATGGCACGTGTTATGCTTCATAGCCGGAACTTACCGTTATATTTTTGGGCTGAAGCGGTGAACACTGCTGTCTATGTTATTAATCGAGTGTATTTGCGCCCGGGGACTTTAAATACACCATATGAACTATGGTTTTGTAGAAAACCTAACATCAAATATTTTCGTATCTTTGGGAGTCGGTGTTTTATTTTACGTGATCGCGAAAATCTTGGAAAATTTGACTCTCGAAGTGACGAAGGGATTTTCTTAGGTTATTCTACAAACAGTAGAGCATATCGAGTTTTTAACTTAGAATCTAAGACGATCGTAGAATCGATAAATGTTAAGGTAGATGAAGCTTTTCACTTTGAATCTGAAAAATCTACCCTCGATATCTCTCTTGATGATGATACACCTGCTAATGCATCTTCTTCTAACAATTCTTTCGATAATAATGATGCATCTAACGGTTCTTCAAGTTTATCTGATGTGCAGGAATCATCTCGTGTACCTCCGACTACTCCTTACCTCAAACGTTACGCATCTCCAAGGATCATCCTGAATCGAACATCATTGGAGATCCACAAGAAGGAGTTAGAACTCGGAGACAATTGGTTTGCGGATTCGCATGCTATGTATCTCAAATCGAACCAAAGAATGTTGATGAAGCTCTTCAAGATGACTACTGGATTGAAGCAATGCAGGAAGAGCTCCATCAATTTGAGCGAAACAAAGTCTGGGAATTAACGAAGCCTCCGAAGCAACACAATGTGATAGGTACCAAATGGATTTTCAAGAACAAGAAAAATGAAGATGGTACTATCATCAGGAACAAAGCAAGGTTAGTTGCTCAAGGCTACTCTCAAGTAGAAGGTATAGACTTTGATGAAACTTTCGCCCCTGTAGCTAGACTCGAGTCCATTCGTATCTTATTTGCGATTGCTTGTCATTTTAAAATCAAATTATTTCAAATGGACGTTAAGAGCGCCTTTTTAAATGGGTTTTTAAATGAGGAAGTTTATGTGGCTCAACCGAAAGGTTTTGTGGACCATAAACTACCTAACCATGTTTTTCGTTTGAAAAAGGCTCTTTACGGTCTGAAACAAGCACCGCGAGCATGGTACGAAAGGTTGACAAAGCACCTTTTGGAAAAGGGCTATACTCGAGGGGGAGCTGACAGGACTCTCTTTGTGAAGCATTATCAAAACAATTTCATTGTTGCACAAATCTATGTCGATGACATTGTATTTGGTGCAACAAGAGATAATGATGCTTCTAAATTCGCGGAGACCATGGAAAGCGAATTTGAGATGTCCATGATGGGCGAATTGACTTATTTTCTTGGATTACAAGTTAAACAAAACGATGAAGGAATTCACTTGTGTCAATCCAAGTATGCAATGGAGTTGGTCAAAAAGTTTGATTTAGAAAATTCTAAGGATTTTCCGACTCCAATGGGAACTAGCCATAAGGGACTTGGAAGTGAATCACATAGTGAGAATGTAGACGAGAAACTGTATCGCAGTATGATTGGAAGTCTACTATATCTCACGGCTAGTCGCCCGGATATATCCTTCAGTGTTGGGATTTGCGCGAGATATCAATCAGCACCGAAGGAGGTTCACCTGAAAGCGGTGAAACGGATCATCCGGTATATCAAAGGTACAATCAATTTCGGAATTTGGTATCCTATGGGAACAAGTTTGGATATTGTTGGATACTCAGATGCCGATTGGGCTGGATCAGTGGATGATCGGAAAAGCACGAGTGGTGCATGCTTCTATCTTGGCCATTGCCTTGTTGCATGGCACAGTAAAAAGCAAAACTGCATAGCACTCTCGACTGCCGAAGCGGAGTATATTTCAGCAGGAAGTTGTTCAACCCAATTGATTTGGATGAAAAGCGTGTTGAGCGATTTCCGGATTTCAGCAACTTCGGTAACCATTCTTTGTGACAACACTAGTGCTATAAACATTTCTAAAAACCCTGTGTTGCACTCTAGAACAAAACATATTGAACTTAGATATCATTTTCTTAGAGAGCTAGTTGAATCAAATATTCTTCAACTGTCATATATTTCAACTGAGGATCAATTAGCTGACATTTTAACAAAACCTTTGGATCAAAAACGTTTTATTCACTTGCGTAAAGCAATTGGAATGCTTTCCTTGAAATAATCTCTTTTTGAAACCTTTGCTTAGGTTAGGTTTTGTTTTTGTTTTTGTGTTTGTTTGTACATAGGACATTAATTGAGCATTAATCATATTGACTTTAATTGCATCTTTTCATGCATTTAGAAATTTATTATGCTTTTGATATCATAATATTTCAATGTTGCAATGATCATTTATGTTAATTAAGTCATCTTTTAAGTGATCAAAGTCAATTTCTCTCTCAATGATCTCTTGGTATAGTCATTATCTTATTTGATTGCTTAGTCGAGTATGAATGCGAGATCAATTTTTGGTTGAATACCTTATATATTAAATAATTGATAGCCAATTGAGGGGGAGTCAAAGAAATGTAATATGCTCAAAAGATGTGGAAAGAGTTACATCCCAATGAGGAGTGTGAAAACTACCACCACATGGAGGAAAGAGCTAACCTCGGTCGTCCGAGTACTGTGTGCAGCTACCACATGTATACCAAGCATGGTTTTTTAAAATTGATTGATAAAATGCATATTGAAATACTTGACTCTGTCAAATTTCAAGGTTGGTATAAGGTGGGATTTTTAATGAAAGATGCTCAAAGAGCCACTCTCTTCAACAGATTGTCTAGATATATTATCTAACTTATCTGGGATTTCAAACATCTATTGATCTTGGTATTTCATTTTCTTTACCAAATTGATGATTTGATAAAGGCATTACGCATAAGATCATGTTAGATGTGATTGAAGTTGTTCAACTTTAAGGGTTTTAATTTTCATAAATTTTCGTTTCATTTTTGAGTATTTTTGATAGATTTTGTATAATCTATTTCTTGTTGTATGAAACGATGATTTTTGTTTAAAGTTGATATGCTAAAGTGCTTACATACTTTTTCTGGATTTTATGGAATTTTTCTAAAGAAAAAGTTGGAGCCGATCCGGATTGGACAAGTGATCCGGATCCCGAACGCAGGTATTTCCTGCGGGTAGCCGATCCGGATCACATTCTCGATCCGATCCGGATCACGGCTAGGGTTTTATAAGAACAAAGGGTTTGATTTCTTTTACCCAATCTTTTGTTCTTAAGCTCTAGAGTTTCTCTCTCTAGAATTCTTGCTTTTGGAGCTTCCAAACTCAAGTTCTTCGATTCAAGTAAGTTTTATTGATCAAAATCTCGGTTTTTCATGTTTTTCTTCAAAACGTGAGTGAAAATCATGGATCTTTTTCGTTTGTGAATGGTTTTTGATCAAATTTCTTTTGAAATAAGAACTCTGGGTAGATTAGTTTTGATTATATGCTAGGTTTTCTGATTAACGAATTTTTGGGCTTCGATTTCTAAAAATTCGGTTTTAGGGCATATAAGAGGAATTTTTGAAAATCATGGAATTGATCTATTTTTAAAATTTTTTTTTGTAAAACTAATTTGATTCTTAGTCTCTCTACATGGTTATGATTGTTTGGGTACAATTTTTCAAATTTTTGAAAATTAACAATTTTTCATGTTCTTGAGTTCTTCACAGGACACTTCTTAAAACTCAAAGCACTAGCAGCAATGGCATTCTCTGGATCATTTTCCTATTAGTTGCAATGGTGCATACAAGAGCAACAAATAAATTGAAGATAGCAAAGAAACCTTTCAAAAAGGGAAAATGCGTTCATCTTGAAGATTCAGAGTCTGAACAGGAAAAAGATGAAGTGAATTGGGACGAGTTGTCAGATGATGAAGCATTGCCTGGTAAATCGACACAGAAGACCCCTGTTTCATCAAAAGGAAAGACATCCATGGACAAAGGAAAAGCTCCAATGACTGCTCCAACCATCTCGGTGAAAAGGAAACGACTAGCTCGACGCTTTGGACAAGCACGAGATGTTGATGTTAGCAAGCCAATAGTTCCTGATTCTCCGCCTCGCCAGGAAGAAGTGCTCGTCAACACTGATCGCCTTAGAGCTTTTGAACATCGTGAATGCATCGGCGAACAACATGTTAATATTGGTGCTCTCCGCGATCATTCACCAGAGTTTGGGACTTTAATTGAACAAGCTAATCTTCTTCAAGTTTGCCGATTTCCGGAATTACTCGGATATTGTTTGCATCGAGTAAGGACTTTTATACAAATGCAAGACATCTTCAAGAAGATGAACATGGCTCAATGCAGTTCTACACAAATATCCAAGGGATGAGACTTAAAATCACTCCGCAGTTAATCGGCGAAGTCCTTGGAATGGAATCCAACAGATCGGGGATCAATTATTTGACGGGAAGAAGTCTAACGAGTACCTTGTGGCAAACTGTTTTGAACGGAATTTGTTTGGAAGGAACTGAATCGCAAGATGGTAAAATTGTTAAATCCAAACAACTCCGACTTGAATACAGTTTCTCAACTTCATTACTTGCTACAACATTCTCCCAAACATGCAAACAAAGGTGTGAGATGGGATAGAATGCTATTCTTATATCTTCTAGGGCATCCATCTGAAGCAGTTGGTTTGAACATGAACATCCCGTACATTATTTGGAACAGAATGTCGAGATATGTTGAGCATCCTCACCCCTCCGAAAGACTTCCGTTTCCGTTGATAATCATGAGGATTCTGAAAAAGTTTCAGATTGACATCACCGCAACATCTTATCAACATTGCTTGGGGATGATAAATGAATCCACCATTGTGAAGTCCCTTCACAAATTACCTCATGTTACTCCAACTCCGTCATCCGGAAAGAAACCTGGTGTCAGCACCTCTGCCTCGCCATCACGACAAGCACCCGGAGCAGATGATGAAGCATCGGTGACATCAATTTTCAAGCAACAACAACGCCTATCGTTTGAACAAGAACAGATAACCAAAGAACAGAGGCGAATCTCCGAGGAACTTGAGATTATCACGGCATCTCAGATCACATTAACTAAGTCAGTCAATTCGATGAAGAAATTCATGAAGAAAATGTTCTCGCAGATGGGATGCAGTGCTTCTGATGAGTCCGACTCGGATGATTAATTTTTGCCTAACCTCTGTCATCTTTTTGTGCAGTTTTTCTTGCAGGTTTTCAGTTTTTAGAATTTTTAGTTCAGTTTTTAGTTTCCTTTAGTCTTAGTTCTCAGGTTTTTCATGTTTTTAAAACTTTTAACTCTCCTTACATTTTGTAATTTTGGCTTTGTTTTGTGACAAAAAGGGGGAGAGTGGTTTAGAGAACTTTGAACAGTGAGAGAACAATGCTCTGTGAGTGATTGACAATGCTTGAGAGTGAGAAGAATGTTTGAACTTGAAGGTAAGTATCAAACTTAAAGGTAAGTATCACAACTTCAACTTTGGTTTTATCTTGTGATTTGATGCATGTCCCTACTAACTATTCGACTAACTATTTGGGCATGTAATATGACTAACAAGTTGATGTTGGACTAACATTTTTTGACATTTGGTTTTCTATTGCTTAGAAGATATGTTGGTTTTAATTATGATTCTCTTACATATCTGAATTTTTAAATGTCATGATGAGTATAAACTCTATCTCTGCTAGGTTTTGAATGTTTCAATTCTTGAGGTATCTAACGATTCTTTTGTCAAGAATGATTTCTTTTGCAGAGAGTACAGATGTCTAAGTCTAGAGTCTGTTTTAGGAGTTTATCTCATGTATTTAAATTTTGGATCTCCATTGTAAATTTTTGTTGTATGGTGATAGCAACAAAAATATCTTTTTGAATTTTCTTTGTGGATTTGTGTTTTGTCACGAAACCGCCAAAGGGGGAGATTGTTACGGAATTTGAGTTGGCGTATTTCGTGAAAGTGTTAAGTCTTGAAGATTGAAGATGAAAGAAGTTTGGATCATATACCTCAATCTCAAGAAAGAAGAATTCAAAAGGATCAGGTATGTTTAACTAAAGATTTTTGGTGATCCGAATACTTCTTATAGTGTAGAAACACTTGGAAGAATTTTTTATTGCATAAAAATCAAAAACTGGACATGGGACATGTTCAGGATCCGGATCAGACTTTCAATCCGGATCCCGAAGGGTGTTGGTTCATATGCAAATCCAATCCGGATCCAAGCCAATTCTGATCCGGATCCCGAACATTGGTTTTTGGTGAAATGTATGAACGATCCGGATCGGGCATTTCGATCCGGATCCCGAACCCTTGTTTTTCTGGAAATTGTCTGTCTCGTTACGCAATCCGGATCGCAGAAATTCCGATCCGGATCGCCGTCCTGTAAAATTTCCAGAAAAGGTTAGTTTTTGATCCTTATCTTCTTCCAATGGTTTCTAACCTATAAATAGACCCTATGATTCATTTTCTAGGGCAAGAGGGAATACGACCGAAAAAGAAAAATCCACATATAGAGAAGAAAGGAAATCAATAGATTTATTCTATGTTTCTTCATCTATATTGATTGATTTGATTCTAGGTTTTCCAAACTCAGATTTTGAGTAGAATCAAATCAATGAATACTTAGATGGTATTTCCGATCTATTTCTAATCTAAGTATTCGGCGGATCATCACCACCCAAAAACAACGATTTACCCAAAATCGGCGCGTGGACTCGCGTGGCCTTGTGGATTCAAGGTGCAACCGCTCTCGTGGATTCGGAGCGAGGTACGTTCGTGGATTCGAAGCGTGCTACTGGGTGAAGACCGTGGATTCGGTCGGACGTCGTGGACTCGACGTTGGACGCTGTGGATTCAGCGTTGGGCGCGGATCGTGGATTCGAGAAGCGTCGTGGAGCGAGCGGAGAAGATCTACTAGGAGCGTATGGTAAAAGGTTGAGTCGTCTGTGAGTACGTTATATCACCTTGTACGTGTTTAATTCTAGTGGATTTCGCCGTGTGATCGGTCCCGTGGTTTTTTACTCCGGTTTGGAGTTTTTCCACGTAAAAATCTTGCGTGTTATTTTTATTTCCGCATTGGGTTTTATTGCGCAATGATTTTTTGAGTATTTATTGTTTACACCTATTCACCCCCCTCTAGGTGTTTTTTCCCCTATTTAGATCCTTTAATACATATAAACCCAACAGCCTTCATTCTTTTCAAATTCTTTCCTTCGGGGAGCCTCGGGCAACCGAGGATTAACCTTGATTTTGTCTCTTCCGTCGCTTGATTGAGACGATCTGGTATCTGTCTTCATATGAGCGACGGCAATTGCTCGGGTGACCTCCTCTCCTGTCAGCTGCTTCTCTTATCGGTCGATTCCCTTATCGGTTGTTGCCTTAAAGCCTTTGTCAAGCCTTGTGCTCTTTTGTGGCCGAAATCGATCCGGACCGGAATGCGGGCCCTTCTTCGGTTGAGACGTGCGCCTTGTACTATATCGCTACACATCTAAGACCAGCCTGAAACAAAGTACGGTTCTCTTCTTCTTTGGTTTGATCGATCGAAGGTTGATTTCGACTCTATCTGCGTCGTCGGCTGTTCGGGGCGGTCGAATGCCTCATGGCCGTTGAAGCTAGTCCTGGCCGAGGCATTGGTACTCTTTGCTTTTCCTATCGGGTGATACCTTCAACCGATAGCGTATCGCATGCGGTATGCCTCCGTATTCGGGGCTGGTGTGATGACCCGGATTTCTGCGAAGGTCTTACGGAGTGAATTGTGACTTCTGGAGGCCTATGATGTGTGTTGGTGATGGTTGCGCGCAAATCGGACCTCAGAATTGGACCCAACATAAAATTTGGATTAAGAATACCTGTCCGGATGCCTTCGACAAATTTTAGAAGTGGAAATTGACAAATCGGACATCGGATTTGGATTCAGCGCGCGAAAACGATGAAAATAGACTATTTACATGTATTTTTCGAAACCCGGATGCCAAAACATGGATTTCGAGGCATTTGTTACTGTTCCGGCAGGCTAGGGTAGCGCCGGCGGCGACGGGCAGCGGCAGAGCGCGGTGGCGCGGGCGCAGGCAGGCGCGTGCACGGCGGCGGGCAGACCGGTCCACAGGTTTTGGCGTGCACCGGGACAAGCCAACGAAGGGCATGCCACGTGTCACACGGTGATTGGGCGGTCAACGCACGCGTGGGACGCCGGGCGCGGCGCACCGTGGACCCCTCCAGGCCACGTGTCGCCCGCCCATTGGCGGGCGCAGCGACCCGGCTGCCCCGCTGTGAACCGCGGACCACGGTTCCCGCCGTGGACTGCGCTGCCACGCGGCGCGCCGCAATTGGCGGGCGAGCGTGCGCCGGGCGCACGGGGCGCGGAGCGGGCCACGTGGCGCACTGTGGGCATTTCGGGCGCCCACAGTGTTGGGCCGGGCCGGATTCGGGCGCCCGATTCTTGCACTCGAATCCGAGGCCTCCCTTTGGTGGGCTTGGGCTATAAATAGCCCCTTTTCTTGAGCCTTTGGACCTTTTTCCCGAGCCCAGCTGCGACAGAGCCCTCAAGCAACCTTGTTGATCATCTTGTGCTGCATCTCTTGAGGGAGTTTCGGAATTTTTGGAGGGCGCGGCATCGACGGCTTCGGTGATTCGGCGCAGTGCAATATTTCTTCTTCGGTGGCCCATTTCCGTCTCGTTTCGGTCCACAAGATCCACAGAGCTACTCCGAAGGAATTTTTGGACGATTTTTGCGGCGTCGGTTCCACGAGAGGCAGATCTTCGTTTTTCGTGTTTTCCGCTCCTATCAGTTTTGGGTTTTTATTAGGGTTTCTGGTACATCTTTAAGCCCCTATTTTGCTGGTAGTTTTCCTGGGCAGCAGCACAGTGTTGGATTTTTATCTCTGCACTCGAGTATCGGATTTTGATGTGTGAGGACTCGATTGACATCTACGCTTCACGAGGATCGCCTTTGTATTTTTATTGGAATTTTTGGAGTTTATCTCACAGGTGGTATTTGCGCATCTTCAGGACTGATTTTTCAGCAGTTTGTAAACTTAGAAATTTTGTGTTGATTACAATGTTTGGACCATACCTTTGTACCCAGGAGGTGTTTTTGGGTGATTTGACCCGTTGGAATCGTGGGAATCCAAGGATTTGTCCCCGTTCAGTTTCAGCATTTTTGGATCTTGGATTGACGCGCGCTCAGGTGGGTTGCTTCGTCTTCAAAATCGATGGACAGTTCATTAACTCTATTGAGTAGGGAACATGCATGATTTTGAGATGTATTAGGAAGCATGCTAGAAAGAGAAAATTGATACTCCTTGTGTTGCTATGTTGATCAGTGTTGATTTATTACTCCCTAAATATGTTAAATTATTGTTATTATTGAAACTTGACCTAGCACCCTATTATATGATGTATGTTCAACCAGACTAGTAGAAAACTTTCACTTGGGCTACGTTTATTATTGCTTTAGACATCCACACTTTACATTCTATCCCTGGACATAGTGTTTTCCTCGCCCGGGTAGTGGGCTGAGTGGTCGGGATTTCTCTTAGTGTGGGATGCATGTTACACTTGTGCTTGGGAGCAGAGTGGAGTCTGGTAGATGTAGCTGGTCTTTTATCTGTGGCGGGAGCCGTTTGAGTGAACGATGGTCCCGGGATGTCTTGTTTCTCTGTTTTATGTGTCGCCACTGTGTTAGTGGCAGTAGTATACCAGTGATAGCAGGTGTGAGTACCCGAATCCCCACTTAAGAGTTTATTGATGGATTAGTGGCTTCTGGGAGTGTTTTTGCGTGTGTCGGACCCCAGAAATGAATTCCTGGTGTAAATGGGAGCAAGATTGCTTAACAGGAGGCCCATATTGGGTGATTGAGGTTTTTGCGCGCATATTGGAACCGAGGAATTGACCCAATACGAAAAATGGATCAAGTTCACTTTTCCGGGAATTTTCGATAAATTTTAGAAGTGGAATTGGGCCAAACGGACATCGGATTTGGATTCAGCGCGCGAAAACGATCGAAATGGGCTATTTACTTGTATTTTTCAGAGCCCGGATGACCCGGCACGGATTTCGAGGACGTGGGTACTGTTCCGACGCCGGCGGGTAGCGACGGAGCGCGGCGGCGTTGGCTCGGGCAGGCGGAAGAGCGGCCGCGGGCAGGCGCGCGGGCAGGCGCGCGGACGCGCGGACAGGCGCGCGGTCCACGGGGCCTGCGTGCACCGGGGGGCAGGACACGTGGCTGCTTCCTGTTGGCCGGCGCAGCAGGCGCGGTCCACGGAATTTGGCGTAGGTGTACGGTGGATCGAGGGGTGGCCACGTGGCGGCTCGTGGTTGGCGGGTCCTGGTGTGCGCGGTCCACGCAGCGGCTGGGGCAGGTGGCCGTACAGGCAGGGCGACGTGGGGGCGCCACGTGGCGCCCCGCGGTTGGCCGGGCGCAGCCGCGCACGCCCGCGTGTCTAGACACGCAGCGCTGCGCGGTTGGCGGGCGCGCGTGCGCCGGGTGCGGGCAGTGTCGGCGGGACGCGTGGCGTGCTCTCGGGATTTCGGGCGCGCACAGTGTTGGGCTAGGCCCAACACTGTAGCGGCCCGAATGTTCCGGGCGCCCAGTTTTGGGCCCGAAAGTCCAAAGTTGGAATTTTTTTCGGGCTGGGCCTATTTAAGCCTTTCTTTCACCCCGAGTTTGGGGTTTTTCCCAAACTCTTCTGCCCTTGGACCCTTCAGTAAAGTTGGAGATCTTCCTGTTGCGCATCTTTTGGCGGAGGCCCGAATTTTTTGGAAGCCGCGGCATCGGCGACTTCGGCATCGTAGCACAGAGCGACGATCTTTCATCGGAGGCCCATTATCGTCACAGTTCGGTCTGAGAGGTCCACAGAGCTACTCCGATAGTATTTTTGGACGATTTTTGTGGCATTGGATTTCCGAGAGGTACGCCTTCGATTTCTGTGTTGATCACCTTGCTTGATTTTGAGTTCGTGGCATGATTTTTGAGACATTTCTAAGGCACTATTTTGCTGGTGGAGTTTTTGGACAGCAGCCCCTTGCCGAAATTTTATCTCCGCGCTCGAGCGTTGGATCGAGACGAGCCTTCAAACGTTTTGCATCTACTCGTCGCGAGGATTATCATCATATTTTTCTGGGATTTTTCTGAGGCTTTCCCGAAGGTATGCTGTGTCCCCTTTCATTGTGCAGAGTATTACAATTGTGTGGTTGTGAGTTTTTGCGCACCTGTACTGTGGAATTTGTAACTCGGCCTATGAGGCTCGGTTTTGGACGTGCAGATACCCGTTTCGAAGGTCTCGACGCGATGATCGCAGCAGTATTTTTATTGGATTTTTTGGAGTATTGTTTACAAGTGAAAAATGCGCATCTTTGGAACTGTTCCAGCAGATTGCTTGTACTTGGGTTTTTGGTGGAATAAAGTGTAATCATGGACTTTTTGTTGTACCCAGGGGTATTTGCGGGTGTTTGTGAACCCGTTGGTGTTGAGGATCTGTGGAGGTTGTTGCTCCTGGTGTTTTCAGCTGTGAAACCTTGGACAGTTAGCGTTCTCAGGTGGGTGGCCCTGTCTCCAAGATTGATGGACTGTGCATTAAATCTGTTATTGTAGGACTATACATGATAGTGAAATTCTTGTGTAGCATGCTAGAATGTAGGAATTGCTATTCCTTGTATTATCTGATGATCTTGTCATCACCTTGCTTTCTATCATCTGTAAAATTATTGTTATCTTGGAACTTGACCTAGAACCCCCGTCATATGCTGCATGTGTAACCAGACCAGTAGAAAACTCCAACTTGAGCTAGGTTTATTCTGCTTTAGACATCCACACTTCTTTTCTTCCTGGACATAGTGTTTTACTCGCCCGGGTAGTGGGCCGAGTGGTCGGGATTCTTTTAGTGTAGGATGCATATTACACTCGTGCTTGGGAGCAGAGTGGAGTCTGGTAGATTTAGTTGATCGTTCATCTGTGGCGGGAGCCGTTTGGGTAGACGACGACCCCGGGATGTGTTTTTTTCTTGTTTTATTGTCGCCACTGTGTCAGTGGCAGCTGTATACCAGTGTCAGCAGGACCTTGAACCCAGAACCCTTTTTGGACACACATATGATTTTAGTCAACCAATGTTTTCTTCCAAGCATCGTAGGGTCGCCTGAGTCTGTTCTTGTTTGATTGGACGGAGGCATTAGCTCTTCGAGGTTTGGATATAAAACTTGTTTTCAATTGTTTTTCCTAAAAAGAACTAAAAATCATTAAATATGGATTCTTCCAGATCAAATGGCTTTCAGTAAGAAATGTCACCTTTTTCCTATAAATTTAACCACTCGAGATGATTTGAGTGGTCTGGGTTCTAAAGTCTGCTTTTTTCTTTGGGACGAGAACAACGAGAGGCTATGCCTAGAGCCTGTTCTTGTTTGATTGGGTTGTAGGTTCTAGTCTTTCGGGGTTCCGGACCCTTTATTGTGCCTGTTGTGGAGTTTATCCTGTCAGTGAGTCTGCAGGTTGGGTTGATGTTCTGTTGTTGGGAACCGTTGGAGTTGACGGTGGTTCAGGGTCGTTGAGTGTTGTCCGACCAGTTTTGTTAGCCCTGAGTTGTGGGTCGATCCTGACTGTGGAGTATCTCCAGTGTAGGACCCCGGAACCCCATGCAGCTTTTTCCCGTGAATCCACTGTGCAAACACCTGTTGATGGTGTATTTGGCCTATAGTGCATCAAAGGGATGCCACAGATAGACCCTGTGAGCTTTTGTTAGCTGGGTTGGCCTTCGGCTGCTTTTGCTGAATTTTAGAAAAGGTTTTAGGCCAAACGGAGGTTGGATTTGGATTCAGCGCGGAAAAATGCTTGAAAATGGCTTTTTGTTTGCTAAATTCTGAGTCCGGATGCCCAAAAACGGACTCCCGGAAGTTTTACTGAATTCTGGTGCATGGGGGAGCCGTGGACCGGTGGGGGTGCCACGTGGCGCCACCTGATTGGTCGGCGCACGCGGCTGGGTCCACGGAAGGTTTGATCTGTGACCGGGGTGCACGGCTGGGGGCGTGGACCGGCGGTTGTCCACGTGGCAGCGCCTGATTGGGCGGCCCACGCGCGCTCGGTCCACGGGCACGCGCAGGGAGTCGTGGACCGGGGGCGCGCCACGTGGCAGCTCCGGATTGGCGGGCTCACGGGCGCACGGTCCACGCAGCGCGCGGGGCAGGTACCAGGGCAGGTACCATACCGCAGGGGGGCAGGCGGGGCAGTTGGGTGCGCCACATGGCGCCCGCTGATTCGCGGGCGCCAACCACCGCGTTGACCGCGGTTGGGGACACGTGGTGCTTCCCGCGGGGGCTTGCACGGCTGCTGTAATGTACCAGCTTTATGGTATATAAATAATATAAATAAAAATGGTATGAAATACTATTTTTATTGGATTCGGAGAAAAGTGCTAAATTATGGTTTATTCAAAATGGGGGAGAATGTAGTACACCGATTTCCGCGAAAAGGCAAAGTTCAGCAAAAATACTTGTAACACATTTCAAATGTAATTACAAGTGAGTTGGAAGCATTTCGAATCGATGCAAAAGTCATCGAGTCGAAAAGTGAGTTGGAGTTGAGAATTTAAAGCTTCAATTGTGAAGCTTAGGTCATTGTTTGGCGATTTCCGCGAAAAGGACGAAATTCAGCAAAAATACTTGTAACACATTTCAAATGTAATTACAAGTGAGTTGGAAGTATTTCGAATCGACGCAAAAGCCGTTGAGTCGAAAAGTGAGTTGTAGTTGAGAGTTGAAGCTTCAAATTTGCAAAATTTAAGTCCTCGTTCGCCGAATTCGCAAAATGGTAAAATGCGGCGAAAATACTTGTAACATATTTTAAATATGATTATAGTTGAGTTCGGTGCGTTTCGGACCGACGCAGAGAGCATCGGGTCGAAAAGTGAGTTGAAGCCCGAGGACTTAGCAAAAATCCAGAAATTCTGAATTTTGTGATCACGAAGCATTTTCGGAGCCCTGTTTCGGAGACTTAGAGTAGCCCAAAAATTTAAAAGAAATAGTGGGGTGTCTCACAAATGTTTTCTGATTAAAAGGGGTGAAGAACCTAGGTGAGCGATTAAGGAAAAATTGGAGAACGAAGCGAAGAAAAATGCTTCGTGAATTCTGAAACTGCAGTTTTTGACAGTGCAGTTAATCGCGAAGCTTTTTCGGGGCTCTCTTTCGAGAGCTTAGAGTAGTCCAAAAATTTAAACAAAATCGTGAAGAGTTTAAGAAAAATTTGTAGATTAAAAGGGAGAAGGAAAAATACGATTTCAATTTCCCAGTTGACGGCAAAACGCGGAGAAAGAGGGGTATCCGAATTTGCTCACTGCAAGTGCAAAACTGCAGAATTGAGGCAGTTTTGGGAATTTCTTTAGTAAGTTGGGGCATTTTGGTAAAATCACCTTCTCTCCCCAACTACCCCCTGCAGAGACATTTAATTCTCTCTCTCTCTCTCTCTCTCTCTCTCTCTCTCTCTCTCTCTATCTCTCTCTCTCTTTTCTGCTGGAGCAAGAAACGAAAGAAAGAAAGAAAGAAGAAGAGGAAGGAAAGAGAAAGAGAAGAAGAAGCAGAAGAAAAAGAAGAAGAAGAAGAAGCAGGAAGTGTACCTCTCTCTCCCTCCCTCCCTCTCAGTTTTCTAAAAGGGTGCTCTTCTCTCTCTCTCATTTCCTCTCTATTGCACAGGGAGCTGCTGCCTTGGCAGCTGCATGAAGCAGCTGCCTTGGCAGCTGCTTGGCTGCTGCTTGGCAGCTGCATTGGGCAGCTGCCAAGCAGCAGAAATGGCTGCAGCTGCTGCTGCCTATGGCAGCAGCAGCTGCCTAAGCTGCCTAGCAGCAGGAGTTTGACAAGAAAAAGAAAGAAAAGAAGAGAAGACAAGGAAGAAGAAAGAAAAGAAAAGAAGAAAAGAAGAAAGAAGGAAAAATTTCTTCTTCTATTTTCTCCAATGTGAAGGAAAAAATGCAATTTCTTGATTTTGCCATTGTGCAAAATCGGTAATTGGAGGGAATTACTCAAATTGGGTTCTCTCCAATTTTTGAATGCAAATTATGGATTTTGCCAAATGTGCGAAATCGGTAAATTGGGGAAATTGCTCAAATTGAGCTTTTCTCAAATTTTTGAGAGCATTTTGACCCCGGATCGAGTTGAGCAAGTTCCTTTTTGGCAACATGCCATGGGATGATTATTCTCCTCTCATTTTCATGAACCAATCAAAAATTAGCCTTTTGGTGGGGAAAATGACCAAATAGGGATTTTTTTCCTTTAAGTTGTCAAAAGGGGATTTAGCTTTGAAATGTTTATGGATTTAGTAAATCATGAGAATCAATCGTTCATGATTTTTCTTTCCTTACAATTTAGGGAAAACCTCGGAGATCAAAAGAGCGAAATTCGTCTCTTTCAAGAACAGGAGAAAACATCGAGGTGGGGGATTCTGCCGAAATTGGGTGACCTCTCCCCTTGCTCCTTTGCTTTTCGATCCAGAAGCATGATAGTAGCCTGTTAGAGGCGTTAGGGAATTATGATAGTAATTGCATGCGTAGAAGTAAACAATTAATTATTATTGTGATCATATTAGGGTGTAACCCTAGGAATCATGTGAAAGCATAAGGGAAAAGAAATGCATGTTGGTAGTGAGACTTAGGAGAAAACCTAGATTTAGGTTTAACGAGTGGCATGATGACCTAGGAGGTACACCTAGGTGGACGAGTGGCATTAATTTAGGGAATAATCTAAGGTTAAGAATAGAGTGTTAAACATAGAGTCAGAGAACTCTAGGTTAAACATGTTATGGAACTTGGGTAAAGGAACCTAAGATGAACTAATAGGGTTAAACTCTAGTGATGAAATAGAGTTAGTGCAACCCTAGGTTAAACATGGAACAGAAAAAATAGAGTTAGTAAAACTCTAGAATTCAGTGAGGAATCAGGAAAAAGGGGGATTAGATTCCCAAGTTAAAGAATTAAATAATGTAACCCCAGAAAGTCATAGGACGTCTGGGTAAATGGACAAATAATTTAACTTCAATCTGAGTTAAATAAAGGAAAGGGAAAATTGGGAAATAGAGTTAATAAACTCTAAGTTAGATAAAATTGATAGTAACTAGTGTCCTTGTGACGTAGTGTAACCTTAAGGGTATTTGAGAACAAGCAAAGGAAAGTTTAAAAGGGGCTAGGATACTTAAGATATTGCCGAGTGGCAAAATAAGTGGAACGTAAATGAATAAGTTGTTCAAACTTAAATTGGTGTTATAGACACCCAAATTATCCTAGAGTAAAGAACTTAGGATAAAAGAAATAAAGCTCGAGAGAGAGCTAAAAGTGATTAATGATCAAGACAAGCAAATTGCTTGAAATAAAAGAGAAAAGTAAAAGAGAAGCATTGAGGCATAAATGCTAACGGGAGGGTTGAGCATATGTCACTCCCGGGTGGATGAGTGCCAAGGTGCCTTAAACTCATCTGAACATAAAGTGTAAAGAGAATGGTTAAAGAAAGAGAATGATTAATGAAAGGTAAAAAGGATAAGATAAAATGTATTGGGCTGAGCACTACGGGAGGCGATGCTACAACCTGTTCTTGTTTGATTAGGGTTGTAGGCATTCGTCTTTTGGAACCCTCGGATCCTGTGACAGAAAAGCCTAAATGGCCCTTGGGAGGGTTGAGCACATGTCACTCCCAAGTGAATTAAAGAATTAAAGCTAAGTTGTCAACGGGAGGGTTGAGCATATGTCACTCCCGGGGGAAGTGTGTGAGCAAGACTCAGCTTCCCAAGTAAAGGCAAAGCAAAGAGCTAAAGGCAAAGAAAAGATAAAGATAAAACGGGCGGACCTACGGAGTGAAACGCGGCCCAGGTTGGAGCAGTTGGCAGTGCCCCTCTCCCGGGTAGAGACCCGTTCGGGACGTTTCTTTCGTAGGACGGGGTAACACTTGCGGGTGTTATCGGCAACCTTAGAAATCTTATCTTATGGTAGCAGGACTACCGGGCTGGGGCCCGTTGGATAAGAATTTCTGAGGGTTAACTTGAACTAAAGCACCAGAATTTAAAGAATAAAGAGAAATTAGAGTGGCCAAGGTGGCCGGGTTAGTTTGACCCTGTATACAGCGGCATAGTGGCCGAGTTGGTGCTTAGCAGCCTAGTGTGGCTAGACAGAGTAGTGCTGGGTCGAGGAGTATACACAGATAGTGTAGTCATATATGATATTGCGTAGCAGCATACTGATATTGAGGATTTTAGTTTCCTAGCACTATTATTATTGCTTCCATTGGACCAAGTGGTGTAGGACACTTTTTCTCGGTGGTTGAACCCACTGGGAACTCTGTCGGAGTTCTCACACCCCTTGGGTGACCCCCCCCCCAGGTTCGAGCATGGATGCCGCGGTCGAGACGGAGACAGGTGCAGACAGCGAGGCATTCGACAGGGGCAAGTGCCCAGCAGCATAGAGACCTAGAGGGTCTAGCAGAGGTATCCCTTTTTATATTTCTTGAGTGAACCTTGTATGGTGAGGAATTTATGTAAAAGAATTGTAATAATTTTATTAACAAGTTCAGAGATGTAAAGTGTAATAAAGTAATGCATGGTTCACTCTTGTATGCTTTCATTTCCGCAGTAACTATTTGTTATTAAATGAAAGTTTTAAATTTGTAGTGATTTTTAGTACTCTGATATTGAGCTTCCGCATACACTGGTTGTGTTATCATGGATGTTACCGTTCCAACCGGGTAGCGAAAGGTCGTACCCGATTGGCGGGTCTGTTGGCGTGCCCGAACCGTACAAATTGGCGGACTCGGGGCGTGACAGCTGCCGCCTGTTCGGTGGACGCGTGGCAAGCCCCGGGGCGGGTCGGACGGCGCGGGATCGGGTCGGACGATCCCGTGCGGGGCGCGGATTGGGCCGGGCCGCACTGTGCGCGCCCGAATTCGGGCGGGCCGGGCCGCACTGTGTGCGCCCGAATCTTTCGGGCGCCCGAAAGTTGGGACACAATGGAAATTTTTCCAATTGTTTCCCTCAGCCTATAAATAGGCAGCCCGAGCCCTCTTCTTTGGTTTTTTCCTCTCAGCCCAAGCTTGATCTCCCTGAGCTCCCTTTAGATGAATTGTTCTTCTCTAAGTTCTTGATCATCCTGCAGTATTTTGAGATTTTTGGGAGCACGTATCCCGAGGTTCTGGATTTTACGGCGCGGTGCGATGTTGCATTTCAGGTGTTCCTCTTCGTCGCTGCTCGGTGTAAATTTTCCCCTGGGCTACCCCGACCTTCTTTTTCTGTGATTCTTGTGCCGGCAGACTCCTAAGAGGTAGAGCTTCATCTTTCATTTGATTGCGCTTTCCCATTTCGAGTTTTTGGCACGGATCCCGAGGCAACACAGTGACCCATTTTCTGTGTAGATTTTGAGACAGCAGCAGAGTGTTTTGGCCATATCTTCGCGGACGAGCGTCAGACGGAAACGTGCTTATACAACTTTTTCATCTACAGATCGCAAGAAACGCGCTCGTATTTTTCTTGGATTTTTCAGAGATTTATTTCGAGGTGAAAATCCCTGTTTCCCTGTGTACAGTGCTACAGTATTTTGATACAGATTTTGTTTGAGTGTACCACCTTGCCGAATTTATATCTTGACTTACCGAACTCAGATTTGGGCGTGCAAGCAGCCGTTTCGAAGGTATCGACGCGAGGATCGCTGTGATATTTTTCTGGGAATTTTCTGGGCATTTTTAGCAGGTGAAAATTAAGCATCTCTGGGACTGATGTTGTATGTGATTGTAAGAGCAGTTTTGGGAATATATGTGTAATTGTGGACTTTGTATTGTGCCCAGGAGAGTTGCGGGAGCTACTGGACTCATTGGAGTAGGAGATTTAGATTTATTTGGTATTTTCAGCTGTTGGGATTTGGACAGTTAGAACTTCAGGTGGGTGGTTGTTGTACTCCTCTCCTTTGGTATGCCCACTAGGAACATCAGAGTGTCCCCTGTTATTGATGCTAAACTTATTGTTGGTAGCCTTGCAAGCTCTAGGAAACTAATTAATGGTTAATTAATCCATGATGATATTGTTGATAGCATGATTACCTTATTTTGTCGCTTAATTATTCTGGACTGCATGTTTAGGGGCAGGATAGTAATTGAGGACTGTAAATTGATGATCATTCAAATGAGACTGTCACCTTAGCTCTTGTTGCTCTAAATTGATTACTCTTGTAAAATAGACTAAAGCACTGGGACAAATGCATGCTTAAACTGGTCACTTAGCTAAGTCACTTTTTACTGCTACACTATCTTTTGGGACTTGACTTAGGAGAAACCATGCTTTTATTCTTTACTTTCTCCTATTATGTAGACTTGAGACACAGTTGCTCGGGTTCGAGCGGGGGTTAGATGGTGTAGTCAGGTGCTGGAGATTTGGGACAGGTTGGGCTTTTTGACAGGGGATTGCGGCAACCACGGATTTTGGGTGGTTGACCGGGTTATACTGTTGCATCAGATTGGGTGAGGGGGATCGGGCTATCTTTTGTGGAGGGTTTTCCCACTTGATTTGAGTCATGATCCAGTCCTGCTATATCAGGTTACTTGTGGTTACTTACTTTACTTGTGTGGGTCGCTCCCCTCGAGTGCCACTCCGAAGTGTGCGACCGGACGGATAGAGGCCGGTCTACTACTACTTTAGGGTGCGATCGGACGGGCAGAGGCCGATCTACTACTTACCTTTGGATACGACCGTACCGGGCAGCAGTCGGTCAGTACTCCCACTGATGAGTTTAGCAGGCAGTGCCAGTTTTTACTGGTCGTCAGATTGGGTTTATGCGGTCAGGCACATGTACGGATGCATTCATATAGTTTATATCCTGACTCTGCATATAGAGGCATATTAGCGGTAGCACTTTTATCAGTTGTCATACTTAGCTTTTCCCCTTTTTGCCTCTGTTTGACCTGGTGGGCATGTCTGAGCTGAGGCTTTACCCACTAGGGGAGGCTACTGTTTATAGTAGTACTTACCCCCACTGTCTTTTCTTTGTTTCTTTCCCCCCTGTTTTGCAGAGTCCTCTGCGGGAGTTGCTGGGCCGTCAGCAGCTGATCGAGGTAAGAGGATTGCGGATTAGATAGCGAGCCACCCGAGGGATGTAGCTGGAGTTTTGGTGTACCCGTTTTTCTCAGACAGCTTTTTACTATTTTTTTTTGGGGCTGGCTTTTGCCAGCTGTTTGTAATATTTGTGGTGAGTTGGGAGAGATGTTTGTATTTATTTTTACAGCTGTACTTTTTACTTTCAGCTTCTGTCTGAGATACAGTAGTTTTAGTTCAGCTCTGATTTTTATGCTCTTTTATTATTATCTCTTATCCAAGAAGGTTACCGACGCTTCATGCATGCGGGAAATACCACATGCACGGCGAATCTGTAGACGGGCCCGGGTTCTGGTTTACACCCGGGGCGTGACATCCAGCCAGTGTGCTTTGTGTTGTGAGTTGTTGGAGAGGCTAGTATCTTGTGTTTCGAGAGAGCTGATCAGCTGAGTCGTCAAGAGTGCTCCGACCGTTGTTCGAGATGTTTGAGGATCCTGAGTCTTTCCGTTCAGAGCGTGAGCGTGGATTTTGGACTATAGCCTGCAATGCCACCTGAGCTCGACAGAGTGCGCGGATACCTTTGTCCTCGTTGGGGTCGCTCCCCTCGAGTGCCACGTCCGGGGTGGGTCTGCACTTTGGTATCGCGACTTATCGACGCCGTCCCTCTGACTAAGCCAGTTTTGGCAGTTACGGACACAGTCCCTCTGTCTAGGCCAGTTTTGGCAGCTACGGACGCCCTACGTCAGTCCGGTCCTCCGTGGATGTAACGGCAGTAGGTAGGCGCAGGTTTGACTAGACCCGAGAAGGCAGTCTGGTAGATTGGGTGATCTGAGTTGAGGGTTAGTATATTGTGACGCCCCCAATAGTCCCACATCGGATGTGAATGGAATTGTGATTGGATTTATATGAGACATGGACATTAGTAATAATAACTGGGCTTAAGCATTTTGGGCTGTGGTTTGGGCCCAACGAGTTATTATTGCTAGTGGGCCGGGTCGTTACATTCCCACTTCCCAGGGGGTCACCCATCCTAGAACTACTCTAGCTCTAGCACGCTTAACTCTCGTAACCTCTTGGATCTTGCTACCATCCAAAATGCTATAGCCGGGTTAAGAGATTTAGTCCTATTATATCATTTATATATAGGACTAATCCAAATTCCGAGGGTGTCACATTCTTCCCCCCTTTAAGCCCTGACGTCCACGTCAGGCTTAAGCACACTCACAAGCACCAGGCGATGTGAGACTCGTCTTGCTAGCCTTAGCCGACCTTGTGAGGAGCTGCACTCCACTCACAACGGTCATCATTAGCCGGGGAGCCTCGCTCTACCCGCTATATAACCCTGGCTCAGCCGAGACTCATATCACATTTCCGGCTGGTGAAAGTCTCTAATACCAACTGTGCCGCCCCACTTCCCAGGGGGTCACCCATCCTAGAACTACTCTAGCTCTAGCACGCTTAACTCTCATAACCTCTTGGATCTTGCTACCATCCAAAATGCTATAGCCGGGTTAAGAGATTTAGTCCTATTATATCATTTATATATAGGACTAATCCAAATTCCGAGGGTGTCACATATATGCACCATGTTTCCATCTGTCCCACTTTTTGAGCATCTAGATAGGGGCATAGTAGCTGTAGAGTTATTCTTTTCCAGCTCTTTCCTTCAGTATTGCATTTGTTTCTTCATGCCTCTAGTAGACTTAGTGGGCAGACCGTTGGGCTTGTTGGCGGCACCCACTGAGAACTACTGTGGGATGTAGTTCTCACACCCGTCGTGGTGTCTTTTTCCCCAGGGACTTCTACTCCTATTCCTGCTGCTCCAGCTGCTGCTTCTTCAGATCGAGGTAAGGGAGTCGCGAGCTAGATCACTACCAGTCGTCGTCCAGAGAGTAGATGTACCCTTATTATCTAAATTGAGAGTTTCTTGTTGAGAGACCTTTGTAGTGAGGTATAGAGTTGTACTTTTCTTTTATTGCTGAGAGAGACTTTTGTATTTTTTGGTGAGGACTTTATTGTATCATTTGGACTTGTATTTATTTTTATTTCAGATTATACTTTTCAGCTCTGATATTTGTTTAGTATAGTATCTTTCTTTTGCAGGTTAATCGCTTCGTCTATACGGGGTTCACCGTATGGGTGGCGGATCTGTTGGCTAGTCCGCGTCGCAGTTTCAACCCCGGGGCGTGACAGCAAGACCTTGAACCCAGAACCTTTTGGACACACACATGATTTTAATCAACCAATGTTTTCTTCTAAATATCGAAGGGTCGCCGGAGTCTGTTCTTGTCTGATTAGACGAAGGCATTAGTCCTTCAGGGTTTGGGTATAAAAACTTGTTTTCCAACTGTTTTTCCTAAAAGAACTAAAAATTATTAAAAATGGATTTTCGTCAAATCAAGATGGTTTTTCAAAAAGGAACTACTTTTAGTCCTCACCCCGCGTGGGTTGAGTGAAAAATGGTTTTCAGTAATAAATGTCACATTTTTTCCTGTAAACTTTTCTACTTGAGAGGATTCGAGTGGTCTGGGTTCTAATGGGCTGCCTTTTTCTTTGGGTCGAGAACAACGAGAGGCTATGCCTAGAGCCTATTCTTGTTTGATTTGGGTTGTAGGTTCTAGTCTTTCGGGGTTCCTGGACCTTTCATTGTTGTCGGCTGTGGAGTATACTCAGCTAGTGAGTTTGCTTGTTGAGTTGATGCTCCTATTTGGGGAGCCGTTGGGTTGACAGCGGTCCCGACAGTTCGAGTGATTCCTGTTAGTGAGTTAAAGAGGTGATTTGGGTACTGTTGATCTTGTTGATCGTGGATTGGACTATAATCTGCATGAGCCGCATTGAGGTCGACAGAGATGCGCAGATACTTTCCTCGCGACTTGTCGACGCAGTCCCTCTGGCTGGGCCAGTTTTGGCAGTCACGGACGCCCTACGTAAGTCCGGTCCTTCTTGGATGTAACGGCCGTAGGTGGGCGTAGGTTTGACTGGACCCTATGTGGCAGTCAGTGTAGATTGGGTGATTGTATTTGAGAAATAGTTGATGCATCATGTTTCCATCTGTATCACTCCTTGAGTATTTAGATAGAGACATAGTAGCTGTAGAGTTATTTTCCAACTCTTTTCCTTTCAGTATTGCATTTGTTACTTTATGGCTCTAGCAGACTTAGTGGGCAAACCGTCGGGCTTGTTGGTGGTACCCACTGAGAACTACTGTGGGATGTAGTTCTCACACCCGCCGTGGTGACCTTTCCCCTTGGACCTCTACTCCAGTCCCTGCTGCTCCAGTTGCTGATCCTGCTGATCGAGGTAAGGGAGTCGCGAGCTAGATCTCTACCAGTCTTCTTCCAGCGAGAGTAGATGTACCCTTTTGGTGATGTACTAGTACTGTCAGTGATTTTGGGATGTATCATGTACTTTTTACTTTTGAGAGTTTTAGTTTTGGAGTGACTTATGTATTTGTGAGGACCTGCCATGTACTATTTGAGGAGTTGTATATATTTATTCAGTAGTTTACTTTTCAGCTCTGATATCTGTATAGCTATAGTATACTTCTTTTTGCAGGTTAGACGCTTCGTCTATTCCGGAGTTTTCTGTATGGGCGGCAGATCTGTTGACGGGCCCGGATCGCAGTTTCGATCCCGGGGCGTGACAGCTGGTCTCAATCGAGATGCAAGTCCTCCCTTATTGACTCAAAACTCCTGCCGGCTGATGTCTTTCAACCGACGGTTGGTGCCACGTGTCACTTCCTCTCGTAGCAGAAAATTTTGGCCTCAACACGTAGTTACCGATCATCAAACATTTTGCTATAGACAATGATAAATATATTTTGCTATAGACAATGATAAATGTAGAGAGGCTTTTATGTTTTCTAACTTCCCAATACCTTTTACGATGGACCAATTAAGTTAGTGCTTCGTTAGGTTGCGTTTGACAACCGGTAAAAGACAGGGGGATAAGAGGGTTATCCCTCCCTTTGTACCCAAATGCGTTTGGTTATAGATGAAAATAGCAGTTCTCGTTTTTCTGGAATAAGCTGGTATGAGACTGGAACTACTGTTCCAGTCTTTTCCTGGAACAAGACTTGTTTCCATTTGAGAATAAGCTTAATTAAATTAAATATAATTTTAATTATTGTATCAACTCTTTAATTAATCTAATATTTTAATTAATTTAATTATTTTATTAACTAATTATTTAAGTAATTAGATAATTAAATTATTAAATTATTAAATTATTACATTATTTATAGTTAATTAAATTATTTATTATTAATAATACTCATTCTTGTTAATATTTTATCAATTAATTAAAAATAAGTTTAATTAAAATAAATATAATTTTAATTATTATATTAACTCTTTAATTAATCTAATATTGTAACTAATCTAATTATTTTATTAACTAATTATTCGAGTATTTAAATAATTAACTAATTAAATTATTAAATTATTAAATTATTTGTAGTTAATTAAATTATTAATTATTAATATTACTCATTATTGTTAATTATTTTATCAATTAATTGTGAATACGCTTAATTAAAGTAAATATAATTTTAATTATTGTATTAACTCTTTAATTAATCTAATATTTTTACTAATCTAATTATTTTATTAACTAATTATCTAACTATTAGATAATTAACTAATTAATTTATTAAATTATTTGTAATTAATTAATTAAATTATCTATTAGTAATACTCATTATTGTTAATTATTTTATTAATTAATATTCAGGGTTATCTAGTAATAGTTAATTAAATAAATTAAATTATTATTTAATTAATATTTTATATTAATTATTTAGATAAAATATTATTATTTAAAAATTATAATTACTCTTATTCTCACTATTCTAATCTAACTATCCAAACGCTATTTTTCTTATTCCTAGGAACAACTCAATTTTCATCCAAACGTAAAATTGATTTTATTCCTACTTGTTTCGAAACTTATAGCTATTTATGAAATAAGCAGTTTAAGCTTATACCTGAACCAAACGCAGCCTTAAGAAATAAGTCTAGGGTTATCCCACCTTTGTTCTTCAGACAAAAAAATAAAGAGGTAGGAACAAATGTTCTTCTTTTGATGGAACAAGCAAGTATAGGTTTGAAATTATTGTTCCACCCTTTTTTAGAATAAATTTATTTTTACTTCAGAATAAATTTAATTAAAGTAAATATAATTTTAAGTATTGTATTATTTTTTAATTAATCTAATATTTTAACTAATTTAATTATTTTATTAACTAATTATCTAACTATTAAATAATTAACTAATTGAATTATTAATTTATTAAATTATTTGGGATTAATTAAATTATTAATCAACAAATACTTATTATTAATTATTTTATTAATTAATATTTAGAATGTAGTCAATTAAATAAATTAAATTATTATTTAATTAATATTTTTATATTAATTAATTAATTATTATTATTTTAAATTTATAATTATTTTTTATTTTTATTATTTCAATATAACTATTCAAATACTTATTTTTTTTATTTTTAAAAATAATTTAATTTTTATCTAAAATTAATTTTATTTTTGCTTATTTTAAAAATTATACCTATAATACGAATGAGAATAAACAGTTCTTATTTATTGTAGCGAACCATAAGAAACGCACAAACACCTAAAAGATGGTAAATGTAGAGAGGGCCTTTATCTTGCTATGATGGAAGAGCAACTACAGAAAGAAAACCCACAAACACTTAGAATGGAGTCTTTCCTTGCACGCTTCAACTTCAACCACTCTTTTCCTTTATCATTTATTCTATATAAACAATATATATATATATATATATATATATATAGAGAGAGAGAGAGAGAGAGAGAGAGAGAGAGAGAGAGAGAAAAGGAACCAATGTAATTGACAAAGCTTAATTAATTAGATTTGTGATTTCCATTGGAACAAGCCTTATAAATTTGGACCACAAAAGGACAACATAAATATGCCCGAGAGAGAGAGAGAGAGAGAGAGAGAGAGATCCATTGCTTCATCAAAACCCCACTGCTTATAATTAAATACCAATAATAATATGTCTCCTACCCTATCTCTATCCTCAACCTCTACTCCCAAAAGCACTTCAGAAGCTGCAGCTTCTTCCTCAACCATGGGAAATTGCTTAAACAGTACTAGTTCACAAAAATCGCTTCCTATCGACACGCCCTTCAATTTCCCTTCCCCTCTACCAACATGGCCCTCAGGTAGGTACAATCACAAATTTTGATTCACTCTACTTTTTTTTTTTTTTGTGAATTATGATTTTAATAATTTTATTTTGTCATTTATGAAAATTTTCAAATCTCATTAGAAATAAGTTTTATTTTTCCTGCAAAAATTAGTTTTATGCATATATCATATAGTTCTCACACAAAAACATGCGATAATAGTTGCGTATGATGTTCATACATTTGCTTTTTTTCTAAAAAAAAATATAATTTTGGGCATCTATTTATAATAATAATTGATATTATTACTGTTTTTTAGAAATGAAAAATCTATACAATGTAAATTTTATATATTCTTAAAGTTCATATAAACTCAGTTTTTTTAAAAAAATTTACAAAATAACTAAATTTTTATTTTTTAAAAAACTATAAGAAATTTATTATGTATTTTAAAAAGATAAAAAATGTATAGATCCCCTCAACTTTTCTTTTAAGTTTATTAAGAAAATTATTATTTTTATCCTTTACTTGGGTTCTAATTTTTTTATTTGAGTTTTTACACTTGGTAAAAAAACTATCAATTTTAATGACTCTATTAGTTATTAACTATTAATTAATCTAACTTTATTTACTAAACATTATTAAATTAATTGAATTTGATAAAATTAAAAATAAATTTTATAAAATTTTTAAATTTTTTGTTTAAAATTATCTAATTTTAAAAAATTAGAAGCTGAGGGGCATAGATATTTAAAAAAGAAACTTACTTTGGATTGTACTCCTTTTAACGCTAGTAATCCAAAAGTCATCTTTCTCCAATATAAGTTTTATCATTTTTTATTAAAATTTACTTAATTAATTTTATTTTTTATTAATACAGATTAATTTTATAAAAAATAACTTTGAAAACTTACGTCTACTTAACTTAGCCTTAAAATATATATATATATATATATATATATTATATATATATATATATATATATATATAGCTTAGGGCTACTATATTTTTACGAGTATAAACTCTTTTATACTTATAATTTTTTTACTCTTGAATGAAGGAATGTGCGGTTAGTATGATAATTGTCATTCTAGGATTTACTAGGTTGTTGGAGAAATAGTATAAATTTTAGGGACTACTATAATCCTAACCGCACATTTCTTCATTTAAGAAATAAAAATTTATGAGTATAAAAAAATTTTACTCGTAAGAATAGTAGCCGGACCATATATATATATATATATATATATATATATATATATATATATATATATATATAATTAAAAATAATAATTAAATATTTATGACACTATTCTAACGTTACTATTTCAACATGTGGATGACCCACTTGTTAAAACCATGACGTTTTATCCAATAATATTTTTTAATCAACACGAATTTTTAAAATGTTAGCCAATAGTTGAGGGGTCTTCATATATTTTTTTTATTATTATTATTATTTTAGTAATATTATCTATACATTCAAAATTGATTGTATAATTTACATTCCATCCATTTCAGAATAAAAATTTATTCACTAGTTATTTCGAAGTGATTAGTAAAATTCACTCTAAGAATAAGTGGGTGTAAGATATACTTTTATTTGAAATATATAAAAAGTATTTTTTTTTTAATTTACAAATAGTTAATTTATTTTTCTATTTCCATATAATTATTATAATTTTGGAAAATAAAAATGATTAGTTTATTAATTATCCATTTTAATTATTATTATTATTATTATTATTAGGTGGGGGATTTGCTACGGGGAGCATAGATCTAGGGGGCCTAGAAGTGCGCCAAGTGACCACATTCACCAAGGTGTGGGCCACATTAGACGGCGGCCCAGGCGATGCCGGCGCCGGATTCTTCAATCCCACGCAAATCCCCGCCGACTTCTATTCACTAGGGTCCTACGCCCAGTCCAACAACCGCCCCCTCAACGGTTGGGTCCTCGTCGCGCGCGACACACAAGAACTCGGCATCCTCGCGAATCCCCTCGACTACACCCTCGTGTGGAGCGCCGAATCCACCTCCGTCAAAAGAGTCGGCGACGGCTTCTTCTGGTTGCCGACTCCTCCCAACGGCTACAAAGCCGTTGGACTGCTCGTCACCGACTCCGCCCAGAAGCCCCCGCTCGACGGAGTCCGCTGCGTCCGCGCCGACTTCACCGGTCCATCGGAGCCCGACACATCGCTCTGGTCCACCGACGACGGAAGCTTCAGTGTGAGCTCACTGCGGCCGTCCGATCGGGGCGTCCAGGCCCGCGGCGTGTGCGCGGGCACGTTCGCGGCGGCCCAATCCAACGGCTCTCCGTCGTCGGCGACTTTAGCTTGTTTGAAGAATCTCAGCGCCGAGTTCACCTCCGCAATGCCGAGTTTAGCACAAATAGAAGCTTTAATGCAAGTGTATTCTCCTGCGATATATTTTCACCCTGATGAGCAATTTTTTCCTTCTTCGGTAACTTGGTTTTTCAGCAACGGAGCGTTGCTGTACCAAAAAGAAAATTCAAATTCAAATTCAAATTCAAATCCGACCGTGATCGCTCCCGATGGGTCGAACCTCCCCCAGGGAGGGTCGGACGACGGGGAATACTGGATAGACCTCCCAGGAGACGGCAGACTGAAAGCCAAAGTAAAAGCAGGCGATCTAGACAGCGCAAAAGTGTACCTCCACGTCAAGCCCATGCTCGGGGGCACATTTACCGATTTAGCCCTGTGGGTATTCTACCCCTTCAACGGCAACGCTAAGGCAAAAGTGGAATTTCTGAACATTTCGCTGGGGAGGATAGGGGAGCATGTGGGGGACTGGGAGCACGTAACGCTGAGGGTGAGCAATTTCGGCGGAGAGCTGCGGACGGTGTACTTCGCCGAGCACAGCTCCGGCCAGTGGGTCGACGCGTCGCAGGTGGAGTACGATCCGTCCGGCGGGAATAAGCCTGCGGTCTACGCGTCGCTGCATGGCCACGCGGCGTACGCCACGGCCGGGTTGGTGCTCCAGGGCAATACGAAGCTGGGTATAGGTATACTGTTAAATAATATGAAACAACTGTATAATACGAGAAAAGTGTGTTATAATATTTATATATATATTCATTCGACAGGTATAAGGAACGATACGGCCAAGGGGAAGAAGATGGATACAGCGGGGAGGTGGGAGTTGGTGGCAGCGGAGTACGACGTAGGGGAGGCGGTGGCGGAGCCGGCGTGGTTGGAGTACATGAGGGAGTGGGGGCCGAAGATAAGCTATGACATCGCGAAGGAGCTGAAGGACGTTGAGAAGCTGCTTCCGAAGAGGCTGCGGAGGGCGCTCGAGAAGCTGGTGGCGGAGCTGCCGGCGGAAGTGCTCGGCGAGGAAGGGCCGACTGGACCCAAGGAGAAGAGTAGTTGGACTATGGATGAGAAATAATAATTAACAAAAAAAAAAATTTGTCAAAGTCAAATTTACTGAGACTTCTCAACTGCCGGTCATTCTGAAGTCGCCCCTGAATTGGTTTGTTTGTTTTTTGTTTTTTTTTTTTTAAATTGAGATCCATTCAACATCTAATAATTTAGAATTGAATAATTGTAGTTTAAAAATTTTTTAAAAATTTATTGATAATTTTTTCAAAAATTTAATGAGTTTAATTATTTTTTAGTGAATAAAAGTTATTAAATTTGATAAAATCTCTAAACTAATTATGTATAAGAATTCAAATAAAAAACAAAAAATTAAGAGGATTTCAATCCAAAAAAAAAAATAATAATAATAAAATAAAATAAAATTGAGGAGCTACTCCAAAATAACCTATAAGGGGTCTTCACATATTTTTACCAAAATATATGGAGTGTATGGTGGTAGCATTGTTCAAAAAAAAATTTATGGTCAAAATATATGGAGAACCCTAGACTATGAAATATTTTTAAATTAATGATCTCCTAAGCTTTATTTTTTTTATTTTTTCTGTTAGCTTTTAATTTTTAGAGTTGAGGGATTGTATAGCTTTGTAAGTTTGGAGTATTCATCAAATTCATTAATAATTCTATTAAATTTGATGACTTTGGAAGCTTTGTAACAGATATACATAACTATTGTATTAATAAAAATTTTCATTTAACTGACTAAAATAATTTAATTAAAAAAAATTAAAATTAAGAAGTCCAGGATCAATAAAGAAAAGTTAAGCTTAGGAGCGCGTCTTTCCAAACGGGCCTATAGTTGAGGGTGTCTCAATACAATTCTACCAAAAATGTATCATCCCATCATAGCATTGTTGGTTTATTTATTACTAGTTAAACATCCGCGCATCACTGCAGTAATAAAAAAATAATTAAATATTAGACATAATTTATTATATTTGAAAGTTAAAAATAGTTAAACATATTACATTTAATTTAAATTAGTTTTTCGAAAAAATATCTAATATTAAAAAAATAAACTGTATGGAGGACAACCGGTAATTCTCCATTTGCTCTCTCTCTATTAGATGGGTTTGCTTCATCAAACCTACCATCAATGTAAATAATTTGATATCATAAATAAATTATAATTATATATATAATAGTAAATGATTAAGTAGCAAAATTAATTTAGATTAGATATCTTACGTAAGTAGAATGATGATCGTGTTCTTTATCTTTAATTACCTTATTTATTTCAAATTTCAGGTAAAATATACTGAAAAAATTAGTATTTATAAAAATTTTAGGAATAGAAAAAAAAAGTAGCTATGATAGCAAATCTAGAAATTTTAGGGACAGAAAAAGAAAGCAGCTATGATAGCAAATCAGCCATAATGTGACAAAATCTGCTCGAAATCTTTAAGAATTAATCATTTTCGAAAGTATCACACCAATCAAATCAATGTTTATAGAGATGATGAGTATATATTTATAGTAATCTTAGACTTTATAATGATTTTAGAGATAGGAAAAGAGAGGAACATACTATCCTAGGGACAGAAAAAAAAAGAATAGTTATGATAGCAAATCTGCTATAATCTGACAAAATCTATTCAAAATATTTGAAAATTCATTATTTTCAAAATTTGCATATATTAAAATTTTTAAAAGGGTTTTCGTTCGCGCCAAGTTAAATAAATAAATAAATAAAATTAATAAATACTAAAAAAAGAATAATAATAATAATAATAAATAATGAGGATTTTAAATTTTACTCCAAAACCCTCTACTTCTGAGTGTGCACAATATGAATACTAATAATAATTTTACAAAATCTATGAAAATTTTCAACAAAAATCTTTTTCTAGATTTCCAACATATTTTTGAAAATGCTAGTAGATTTGCTATCATAGTTGCTCTTTGTCCTAAGTTACTTGATGTGTTATTTACTAATTCCTCACAGTTTATGGCAGATTTGCTATCATAGCTATTCTTTTTTTATGTTCTCAAGAATTCTACCAATATATATGCAAATAAATAAATTCTAAGCAAAAATCTTCTAAAATTTATATGTTATCATCTTACAAAATCTATTATATATATTTATAGTAATCTCAGACTCTATAATGATTTTAGAAATAGAAAAAAAGAGGTTGATAGTAGAAAAATGCTACGATAGTTGTTATAATCCCTAAAGACATGTTCTAACCGGTGATATCAATTCTTGGAAACAAAAAAAAGAGAATAGCTATGATAGCTATGGTAGGAAATCTACCATAGCTAAACCTTATTTATTTAGGTAGAATTCTTGGGAAAAAAAAAAAAAAGAATAGCTATGATAGCGAATCTTTCATAAATTGTCAAAAATCTATTAAAATAATTTGGGATGAAAGACAATGATAGGAAATATATAATATTTTTAGACTTATAAATAATATTTTTAAATATATAATATTTTTAAACTTATAAATAATATTTTTATTCCTAAATTTTAGAAGATTTTCAAAGATTTTGTAAAACATCTTCAAAATATTTTGTTAGAATTCTTGGAAAAAGAAAAAGATAGCAGATATGATAGCAAATCTCAATTATACCAAAATCTGACATAATCCCTAAAGACATGTTCTAATCTATGATAGCAATTCATGGGAACAAAAAAAAAAAAAGAATAGCCATGATAGCTATGATAGGTTTGATTATTATTTATAGAATTCTCTCTCAAAAAAAATTATTTATAGAATTCTTAGGGACAGAAAAAAATAGTAACTATGATAGTGATTTTAGAAATAGGAAAAGAGAAGAACATACTATACTAAGAGAATCATTATTTATAGAATTCTTAAAAACAGAAAAAAATAGTAACTATGATAGCAAATCTATCATAATCTGACAATCTGTTCAAATAATAAAATACAAAATCTGATTTCAAACTTAAACTCAACTTTGAATTGAAATTAAAATACAAATTCAACATCAAATTCACAATTCAAATAATAACTTATATAATTCAGAAAATTTAAAATTTAAAATCTTAACTGAAATTTTAATATATTAATTTTAAATAAAAATTTTAACACAACTATTTTAACTCAACTGAAATTTTTATATATTAATTTAAAGTTTAAATTTACAAATAAAGAATAGAAACAGAAATCTTAGGAAGTAAGAAAAGCAAGTATGATAGGAAATCTCTTAGAATCTGACAAAACCAGCACAATATCACATCACATCAAACAAAAATGTTAGAAATAGGAAAACCAAGTAGGTATGATAGTAAATCTGTCAGAATCTGACAAACTTTATTCTAAAATCTGTTGAAAATCTTTTGGAATTAACAGAAATCTTAGAGATAGCAAAACCAAGTAGGTATGATAGCAGATCTGTCAGGATCTGACAAACTTTATTTCAAAATCTGTTGAAAATCTTTTGAAATTAAATGACACCAAATCTAACATAATCATACAAAATCTGACAAAATCCAATACAGTGGCATAATGATGTAGTGAAAGAATTCATATTTATAGAAATCTTAGGAAAGAAAAAAGAGATAGCTATCATAGCAAATCTATCGTAATCTGTGAAAATCTAGCTATATTAGGTACAGAAAAAGAGAGCGATTAGATAGTAATGACAAAATCTCATAAAAATTTTTTGGGAATCAGCTTTTTTGAAAATATCATATCAATCAAATCACATCACATATTGAAATATTAATCTTAAAAAATTTTGTATATAAAATATTTATTTATTTATAAAGAAAAAAAAAAGGGATTATGATAAAAAAATCTCTTAAAAATCTTTTGGGAATGGACTTTTTTAAAAATGTCACATCAATCAAATCACATCATATATTGAAATATTAATCTTAAAAAATCTTGTATATAAGATATTTATTTATTTCTGTAAAATACTGGTAGTAATGAAAAAATCTCTTGAAAATTTTTCGGGAATCAAATTTTTTGAAAATATCACATCAATCAAATCACATCACATATTAAAGTATTAATCTTAGAAAATTTTGTATATAAGATATTTTTTATTTCCAAAGAAAAAGAAAGAGGTTATAAGATAAAATCTCTTGAAAATTTTTTGGGAATCAACTTTTTTTTGAAAATATCACATCAATCAAATCACGTGAAATATTAATTTTAGAAAATCTTGTATATAAGATATATTTATTTATTTCTAAATTTTTTATTTACAAAATCTTAGAATTAGAAAAAGAGAGTAGCCATGATAGCAAATATGTGAAAATCTAGCTATGTTAGGCACAGGAAAAGAGAAGGGTTATGATAACAAATCTCTTGAAAATTTTTGGGAATTAACTTTTTTTTTTTAGAAATATCACATTAATCAAATCACATCACATATTGAAATATTAATCTTAGAAAATCTTGTATATAAGATATTTATTTATTTCTAAAGAAAAAAGTGTTGAAATATTAATCTTAGAAAATCTTGCATAAAAGATATTTATTTATTTCTAAAGAAAAAAAGAGGGGTTATGATAAAAAAAATCTCTTGAAAATCTTTTGAGAATCAACTTTTTTGAAAATACCACATCAATCAAATCAAATCACATATTGAAATATTAATCTTAGAAAATCTTGTATATAAAATATTTATTTATTTCTGCAAAATACTCTTGAAAATCTTTCGGGAATCAACTTTTTTCGAAATATCACATCAATCAAATCACATCACATATTGAAATATTAATCTTAGAAAATCTTGTATATAAGATATTATTTTTTTTAAAAAAAAATAGAAGGGTTATGATAAAATCTCTTGAAAATCTTTTACAAATTAACTTCTTTGAAAATATCACATCAATCAAATCACATCACATATTGAAATATTAATTTTACAAAATTTTGTATATAAGATATATTTATTCATTTCTAAATTTCTCATTTATAAAAATCTTAAAATTAGAAAAAGAGAATACCCATGATAGTAAATATGTGAAAATCTAGCTATGTTAGGCACAGAAAAAAAGAAAGGTTATGATAACAAATCTCTTGAAAATCTTCGGGAATCAATTTTTTTTTAAAATACCACATTAATCAAATCACATCATATATTAAAATATTAATTTTAGAAAATCTTGTATATAAGATATTTATTTATTTCTAAAGAAAAAGATATGAGTTATGATAACAAATCTAGAAAATACTGGTAGTAATGACAAAATCTCTTAAAAATCTTTCGGGAATTAATTTTTTTGGAAATATCACATTAATCAAATCACATTACATATTGAAATAATAATCTTAAAAAATCTTGTATATAAGATATTTATTTATTTCTAAATTTTACATTTATAGAAATCTTAGAATTAGAAAAGAGAGTAACCATTTTAGCGAATCTGCTAGACAAAATCTTGAAATAATATATTTATTTTAATATCTTAATTTCTAGGAATCTTTGAAACAGAAAAAAAGAGTAGTCATTATAGCAAATCTGCCCGTCAAAATCTAGAAGATATTAGGGTCATAATTTATAGAAATCTTGAAAATAGAAAAAGAATTAGGGACAGGAGAAGAGAGCACATATGATAGCAAATTTGCGATAATCTGACAAAACTGACATATATTTTTAGCCTTTCTACAAAATCAACCTACATTAATATATAAGATATTTATTCCTAAATCTTAACTGGTAGAAAATTTTTTCAATAATCTTTAGAAATTCTTCATATTTAACTATAAATGAGATATTCATCTATTAACTAATCTTATATATATATATTTTTGTTTTTAAATCCTAGCTAAAATTTTCATATATTCATTTAATCTTACAAAATTCTATATATAATCTTACAAAATCTTTTTTTTGTCTATTATTATATAACAAGGAATAAATTTTGTTCTAACTAATTTTAAACAGATTTTATTGATTTCCCTAAATCTTAATAGATTTTGTTGATTCTCTCTTTAAAAATTTTATCTATTAATTAACCCCACAAAATTTTATGTAAATATTTTCACATGAAATATATATATATATATATATATATATATATATATATATATATATATATATATATATATATATATATATATATATATATATATATATATTAATTATATTATATAATAATAAATTAATTTTGACTCTGAATTCAAATTTAAACTAAAAGCGGAATTTGAATTATATATTTAAAATAAAATTATATGTAATAAAATAAAAGCATATTTAATCAAATAAAGTACAAATTCCAATTTTTTTAATATTTTCATAACAAAATATATTTATAATTATCTTAACTGATATATTAATAATAGAAATTACATATTTAACTAAAATTAAATTCTAATTTAAACATTAATTTAAAAAAATTATAATTATAATTTAGACATCAATTTAGAAAGTTTTAGAATTAGAATTTAGACAATTATTTTAAAATCGTAATTTAATATATTTTAGAATTATAATGTAGGTATTAATATAAAAAGTTTTATAATTACAATTAATATTAATTTAAGAGTATTAGAATTACAATTTAGTCATTGATTTATATCAATATTTTTTTAAAAAATTAAATATAGATTAATAATCAAATTCAACATATTTAATAAGTATAAAGAATAAAGAATTTTAGAATTCCTCTAATTTAGAAAGGGATAAT
>CM054932.1:22488174-22608561 GCA_029168755.2 Tillandsia fasciculata
ATTTATTTATGATATCAAATTATTTACATTGATTGGTAGGTTTGATGAAGCAAACCCATCTAATAGAGAGAGAGCAAATGAAGAATTACCGGTTGTTTTCCATACAGTTTACTTTTTTAATATTAGGTGTTTTCTCGAGAAACTAATTTAAATTAAATGTAATATGTCTAACTATTTTTAACTTCCAAATATAATAAATTATGTCTAATGTCTAATTATTTTTTAATTACTGCAGCGAAGTGAAGGTGCTTAAGTAGTAACAAATAAACCAACAATGCTATGATGGGATGATACATTTTTGGTAGAATTGTATTGAGACACCCTCAACTATAGGCCCGTTTGGAAAGACACGCTCCTAAAGCTTAACTTTTCTTTATTGATCCTGGACTTCTTAATTTTAATTTTTTTTAATTAAATTATTTTAGTCAGTTAAATAAATTTTTTTATTAATTCAATAGTTATGTATATCTGTTACAAAGTTTTCAAAGTCATCAAATTTAATAGAATTATTAATGAATTTGATGAATACTCCAAACTTACAAAGCTCTACAATCGCTCAACTCTAAAAATTAAAAGCTAACAAAAAAAATAAAAAAAAAATAAAGCTGAGGAGATCATTTAAAAATATTTCATAGTCTAGGGTTCTCCATATATTTTGAACATAAATTTTTTTTTTGAACAATGCTACCACCATACACTCCATATATTTTGGTAAAAATATGTGAAGACCCCTTCTTATAGGTTATTTTGGAGTACTCCTCAAGTTTTTTTTTTTTTTTTTTTTTTTTTTTGGTATGAAATCCTCTTAATTTTTTGTTTTTTATTTGAATTCTTATACATAATTAGTTTAGAGATTTTATCAAATATAATAACTTTTATTAGTCACTAAAAAATAATTAAACTCATTAAATTTTTGAAAAAATTATCAATAAATTTTTTAAAATTTTTTAAACTACAATTATTCAATTCTAAAATATTAGATGTTGAATGGAACTCAATTTAAAAAAAAAAAAAAAAACAAACAAACAAATTTCAGGGGCGACTTCAGAATGACCGGCAGTTGAGAAGTCTCAGTAAATTTGACTTTGACAATTTTTTTTTTTTTTGTTAATTATTATGTCTCTCATCCATAGTCCAACTACTCTTCTCCTTGGGTCCAGTCGGCCCTTCCTCCGCCGAGCACTTCCGGCCGTCAGCTCCGCCACCAGCTTCTCCGGCGATCCCTCCGCAGCCTCTTCGGAAGCAGCTTCTCAACGTCCTTCAGCTCCTTCGCGATGTCATAGCTTATCTTCGGCCCCCACTCCCTCATGTACTCCACCCACGCCGGCTCCGCCACCGCCTCCCCTACTTCGTACTCCGCTGCCACCAACTCCCACCTCCCCGCTGTATCCTCTTCTTCCCCTTGCCGTATCGTTCCTTATACCTGTCGAATGAATATATATATAAATATTATAACACACTTTTCTCGTATTAGACAGTTATTTCATATTATTTAACAGTATACCTATACCCAGCTTCTTATTGCCCTGGAGCACCAACCCGGCCGTGGCGTACGCCGCGTGGCCATGCAGCGACGCGTAGACCGTAGGCTTATTCCCGCCGGACGGATCGTACTCCACCTGCGACGCGTCGACCCACTGGCCGGAGCTGTGCTCGGCGAAGTACACCGTCCGCAGCTCTCCGCCGAAATTGCTCACCCTCAGCGTTACGTGCTCCCAGTCCCCCACATGCTCCCCTATCCTCCCCAGCGAAATGTTCAGAAATTCCACTTTTGCCTTAGCGTTGCCGTTGAAGGGTAGAATACCCACGGGCTAAATCGGTAAATGTGCCCCCGACATGGGCTTGACGTGGAGGTACACTTTTGCGCTGTCTAGATCGCCTGCTTTTACTTTGGCTTTCAGTCTGCCGTCTCCTGGGAGGTCTATCCAGTATTCCCCGTCCGTCCGATCCTCCCTGGGGAGGTTCGACCCATCCGGAGCGATCACGGTCGGATTTCAATTTGAATTTGAATTTTTCTTTTTGGTACAGCAACGCCCCGTTGCTGAAAAACCAAGTTACCGAAGAAGCTAAACAAAATTGCTCATCAGGGTGAAAATATATCGCAGGAGATAAACTTGCATTACAGCTTTTATTTGTGCTAAACTCGGCATTGCGGAGGTGAACTCGCGCGCTGAGATTCTTCAAACAAGCTAAAGTCGCCGACGACGGAGAGCCGTTGGATTGGGCCCGCCGCGAACGTGCCCGCGCCACACGCCGCGCGCCTGGACGCCCCGATCGGACGGTCCGCAGTGAGCTCACGCTGAAGCTTCCGTCGTCGGTGGACCAGAGCGACGTGTCTGGCTCCGATACCAGTGAAGTCGGCGCGACGCAGCGGACCCCTCCGTCGAGCGGGGTCTTCTGGGCGGAGTCGGTGACGAGCAGTCCAACGGCTTTGTAGCCGTTGGGAGGAGTCGCACCAGAAGAAGCCGTCGCCGGGTCGACTTTTGACGGAGGTGGATTCGCGCGCTCCACACGAGGGTGTAGTCCGAGGGATGATCGCGAGGATGCCGAGTTCTTGTGTGTCGCGCGCGACGAGGACCCAACCGTTGAGGGGGCGGTTGTTGGACTGGGCGTAGGACCCTAGTGAATAGAAGTCGGCGGGGATTTGCGTGGGATTGAAGAATCCGGCGCCGGCATCGCCTGGGCCGCCGTCTAATGTGGCCCACACCTTCGTGAATGTGGTCACTTGGCGCACTTCTAGGCCCCCTAGATCTATGCTCCCCGTAGCAAATCCCCCACCTAATAATAATAATAATAATAATTAAAATGGATAATTAATAAACTAATCATTTTTATTTTCCAAAATTATAATAATTATATAGAAATAGAAAAATAAATTAACTATTTGTAAATTAAAAAAAAAATACTTTTTGTATATTTCAAATAAAAGTATATCTTACACCCACTTATTTTTAGAGTGAATTTTACTAATCACCTCGAAATAACTAGTAAATAAATTTTTATTCTGAAATGGATGGAATGTAAATTATACAATCAATTTTGGATGTACAAGATAATATTGCTAAAATAATAATAATAAAAACAAATATATGAAGACCCCTCAACTATTGGCTAACATTTTAAAAATTCGTGTTGATTAAAAAATATTATTGAATAAAACGTCATGGTTTTAACAATATATGAAGACCCCTCAACTATTGGCTAACATTTTAAAAATTCGTGTTGATTCAAAAATATTATTGGATAAAACGTCATGGTTTTAACAAGTGGGTCATCCACACGTTGAAATAGTAATGTTAAAATAGTGTCATAACTATTTAATTATTATTTTTAATTTTATTTTTTTTTTATATATATAAATATATATATATATATATACTATATATATATATATATATATATATATCTATTTTTATTTTTTTATTTTATTATATATATGTATCCGGCTACTACTTTTACGAGAAATTTTTTTTTTGTACTCATAAATTTTTATATTTTGAATGAAGAAATATGCGGTTGGAATTATCGTAGTCCCTAAAATTTATACTATTTCTCCAACAACCTAGTAAATCCTAAAAGGATCATTATCATCCTAACCGTACATTCCTTTATTCAAGAGTAAAAAAATTATAAGTATAAAAAAGTTTATACTCGTAAGAATACAATAGCGCTACGCTATTACAATAGCGCTACGCTATATATATATATATATATATATATATATATATATATATATATATATAAAATTGTAATATTAAGGCTAAGTTAAGTAGACGTAAGTTTTCAAATTTATTTTTTATAAAATTAATCAGTATTAATAAAAAATAAAATTAATTAAGTAAATTTTAATAAAAAATGATAAAACTTATATTGGAGAAAGATGACTTTTGGATTACTAGCGTTAAAAGGAGTACAATCCAAAGTAAGTTTCTTTTTTAAATATCTATGCCCCTCAGCTTCTATTTTTTTAAAATTAGATAATTTTAAACAAAAAATTTAAAAATTTTATAAAATTTATTTTTAATTTTATCAAATTCAATTGATTTAATAATTTTTAGTAAATAAAGTTAGATTAATTAATAGTTAATAACTAATAGAGTCATTAAAATTGATAGTTTTTTTTACCAAGTGTAAAAACTCAAATAAAAAAATTAGAACCCAAGTAAAGGATAAAAATAATAATTTTCTTAATAAACTTAAAGAAAAGTTGAGGGGGAAATTTTAGAACGGCCTCTAGTTGAGGGGATCTATACATTATTTATCTTTTTAAAATACATAATAAATTTCTTATAGTTTTTTAAAAAATAAAAATTTAGTTATTTTGTAAATTTTTTTAAAAAAACTGAGTTTATATGAACTTTAAAGAATATATAAAATTTACATTGTATAGATTTTTCATTTCTAAAAAATAGTAATAATATCAATTGTTATTATAGACTGAGAACTATATGATACATGTATAAAACTATTTTTTGCAGGAAAAAAAAAAACTTTTTTCTAATGAGATTTGAAAATTTTCATAAATGACAAAATAATATTATTAAAATCATAATTCACAAAAAAAAAAAAAAAAAATGTAGAGTGAATCAAAATTTGTGATTGTACCTACCTGAGGGCCATGTTGGTAGAGGGGAAGGGAAATTGAAGGGCGTGTCGATAGGAAGCGATTTTTGTGAACTAATACTGTTTAAGCAATTTCCCATGGTTGAGGAAGAAGCTGCAGCTTCTGAAGTGCTTTTCGGAGTAGAGGTTGAGGATAGAGATAGGGTAGGAACATATTATTATTGGTATTTAATTATAAGCAGTGGGGTTTTGATGAAGCAATGGATCTCTCTCTCTCTCTCTCTCTCTCTCTCTCTCTCATCTCTCTCTCTCTCTCTCTCTCTCCCCTCTCTCTTGGGCATATTTATGTTGTCCTTTTTGTGGTCCAAATTATAAGGCTTGTTCCAATGGAAATCACAATCTAATTAATTAAGCTTTGTCAATTACATTGGTTCCTTCTCTCTCTCTCTCTCTCTCTCTCTCTCTCTCTCTCTCTATATATATATATATATATATATATATATATATATTTGTTTATATAGAATAAATGATAAAGGAAAAGAGTGGTTGAAGTTGAAGCGTGCAAGGAAGACTCCATTCTAAGTGTTTGTGGGTTCTCTTTCTGTAGTTGCTCTTCCATCATAGCAAGATAAAGGCCCTCTCTACATTTACCATCTTTTAGGTGTTTGTGCGTTTCTTATGGTTCGCTACAATAAATAAGAACTGTTTATTCTTATTCGTAATATAGGTATAATTTTTAAAATAAGCAAGAATAAAATCAATTTTAAGATAAAAATTAAATTATTTTTTAAAATAAAATAAATAAGTATTTGAATAGTTATATTGAAATAATAAAAATAAGAAAGAATTATAAATTTAAAATAATAATATTTAATTAATTAATATAATAATATTAATTACATAATAATTTAATTTATTTAATTGACTACCGCTAGATAATTCCAAATATTAATTAATAAAATAATTAACAATAAGTACTTTGTTGATTAATAATTTAATTAATCCCAATTAATTTAATAAATTAATAATTCAATTAGTTAATTATTTAATAGTTTGATAATTAGTTAATAAAATAATTAGATTAGTCAAAATATTAGATTAATTAAAAAGTTAATATAATACTTAAAATTTATTTACTTTAATTAAATTTATTCTCAAGTAAAAATAAATTTATTCTAAAAAATGGTGAAACAATAGTTTCAAACCTATACTTGCTTGTTCCATCAAAAGAAGAACATTTGTTCCGACCTCTTTATTTTTTTGTTTGAAGAACAAAGGTGGGATAACCCCAGACTTGTTCCTTAAGGCTACGTTTGGTTATGGTATAAGCTTAAATTGCTTATTTCAGAAATAGCTATAAGTTTCGAAACAAGTAGGAATAAAATCAATTTTACGTTTGGATGAAAATTGAGTTGTTCCTAGAAATAAGAAAAATAGCGTTTGGATAGTTAGATTAGAATAGTGAGAATAAGAGTAATTATAATTTTTAAATAATAATATTTTATCTAAATAATTAATATAAAATATTAATTAAATAATAATTTAATTTATTTAATTAACTATTACTAGATAACCCCGAATATTAATTGATAAAATAATTAACAATAATGGGTATTACTAATAAATAATTTAATTAATTAATTATAAATAATTTAATAAATTAATTAGTTAATTATCTAATAGTTAGATAATTAGTTAATAAAATAATTAGATTAGTAAAAATATTAGATTAATTAAAGAGTTAATACAATAATTAAAATTATATTTACTTTAATTAAGCGTATTCACAATTAATTGATAAAATAATTAACAATAATGAGTAATATTAATAATTAATAATTTAATTAACTATAAATAATTTAATAATTTAATAATTTAATTAGTTAATTATCTAAATACTTAAATAATTAGTTAATAAAATAATTAGATTAGTTAAAATATTAGATTAATTAAAGAGTTAATATAATAATTAAAATTATATTTATTTTAATTAAACTTATTTTTAATTAATTGATAAAATATTAACAAGAATGAGTATTATTAATAATAAATAATTTAATTAACTACAAATAATGTAATAATTTAATAATTTAATAATTTAATAATTTAATTAGTTAATTATTTAATTAGTTAATTATTTAATTACTTAAATAATTAGTTAATAAAATAATTAAATTATTTAAAATATTAGATTAATTAAAGAGTTGATACAATAATTAAAATTATATTTAATTTAATTAAGCTTATTCTCAAATGGAAACAAGTCTTGTTCCAGGAAAAGGCTGGAACAGTAGTTCCAGTCTTATACCAGCTTATTCCAGAAAGACGAGAACTGCTATTTTCATCTATAACCAAATGTGTTTGGGTACAAACTGAGGGATAACCCTCTTATCCCTGTCTTTTACCGGTTGTCAAACACAACCTAACGAAGCACTAACTTAATTGGTCCATCGTAAAAGGTATTGGGAAGTTAGAAAACATAAAAGCCTCTATACATTTATCATTGTCTATAGCAAAATGTTTGATGATCGGTAACTACGTGTTGAGGCCAAAATTTTCTGCCACGAGAGGAAGTGACACGCGGCACCAACCGTCGGTTGAAAGACATCAGTCGGCAGGAGTTTTGAGTCAATAAGGGAGGACTTGCATCTCGATTGAGACCAGCTGTCACACTCCGGGGTCGAAACTGCGACCTGGGCTCGCCAACAGATCCGCCACCCATACGGAAAACCTCCGTATAGACGAAGCGTCTAACCTGCAAAAAGAATGATACTATAGCTATACAGATATCAGAGCTGAAAAGTAAACTACTGAATAAATATATACAACTCCTCAAATAGTACATGGCAGGTCCTCACAAATACATAAGTCACTCCAAAACTAAAACTCTCAAAAATAAAAAGTACATGATACATCCCAAAATCACTGACAGTACTAGTACATCACCAAAAGGGTACATCTACTCTCGCTGGAAGAAGACTGGTAGGGATTTAGCTCGCGACTTCCTTACCTCGATCAGCAGGATCAACAAATGGAGCAGCAGGGACTGGAGTAGAGGTCCAAGGGGAAATGTCACCACGACGGGTGTGAGAACTACATCTCACAGTAGTTCTCAGTGGGTACCGTCAATGTGGAGACTGTAAACCCCGCATAGTTTTTCCGACTGAATCTGCAGTTGAGAACACCTATTGTTGGTGTATCTGGCCCAAGGTGCATCAAAGTGGTGCTACTATTGGACCTGAGTGATATCTGTTACTGTTTTGGCCTTCGGCTGGGTTTGCCGAAATTTCGGGAAGGAGTTTGGCCAAACAGAGGGTAGCATTGGATTCAGCACGGAAAAACACTTGAAAACGGCTATTTATTTGCCCAATTTGGAGTCCGGATGACCAAAAACGGGCTACCGGAAGTTTCGGGGAAAAACGGGTGCATGGGGGGTGGCCGTGGACCGGCTGGTGCCACGTGGCGGCTCGGGATTGGTCGGCCCACGCTGCTGGTCCACGGGAAAGGTGCGCGGGTGCATAGACCGCGGGGCGGGCCACGTGGCGCATGCGGATTGGCGGGTGCGCGCGGCTCGGTCCAGGGAAAATTGCGGAGCGGCGCGTGGACCGGGTGCAGGACACGTGGCAGCGCGGCATTGGCGGGTCCACGCGCTCCCGGCCCACGGGTCCTTCAGCGGTGAGCGGGGGCGGCGGGGCGGCTGACGCGTGGCACGGCGCCACGCGTCGCCACCCGCGTTGCCCCGCCGCTGTAGCGGGGACACGCGGCGCGCGCCGGAGGGCCCCCGCACAGCTGTTTGCTGTTTGGGGGTACGTGGCGGCCGGAGGGCCGCGACGGTCGGACGGGGGCGGTCCGACCCCCTTTTGGCGGACCGGGTACAGTAGGGTACCCGGATCCGTTAAGAGGGATTTAACCTCAAATTGAGGTTTGAGGGGTCATTTTTCACCCTTTTCTGGGTGGAATTTCGCAGTGAGGCCTTAAGAAGATTTCTTCCCCTGCCAGAGATCTCTCCATCGGTGGCTTTCCGGAGTTGTGGTGGTGCACGGTTTCCGAGGTTGGCCGTTTTCCGTCGAGGCGCGCTTAGTTCATCTTCGACCCGTTTTGCGTCTTCTCGGTGCGCAGACTCTCCTGGCTTTATCCGACACCCGATTTCGACGATTTTTGCGCCGTTGGACTCACGACAGGTAGGGCTTGGATTTTGATATTCAAAGTTTTCCCAAATTAATTTCGGATTTTGGAGGTATTTGAGCTTTCTGTTGCCCCTTTTTCTTTGCGGATTTTTGGACAGCGACACAGTGTTTTGGCCGTATCTTTGCGTACAGACATCGGATCGGAGTGATTCAAGAGCCTAAATTCATCTACTCTTCGCGAGGAATCTGCTGTATTTTTCTCAGGACTTTAGGAGACTGTCTCGAAGGTGAGAATCTTCTCTCTTTCCGATGTTGATCTGGGGAAATTTCTACAGTTGGGTTGGAGGTTATTTTCTTGCCGGATTTATTTCTCAGCGTAGAAAGCTCGGATTTGGACGTGCAGGTAGTCGTTTCGAAGCTATCGACGCGTAGATCGCGGGGATATTTTATTCGGATTTTTCTGAGGACTTAGCAGGTGATTTTTGGCCATCTTTGCAGCGGAATTCCTATATGTTAAATCCGACAGTTTTGAGAGGAATATTATGTAACAACAGTGTGGTTTTTGTACCCAGGAGCAGAGTGGACTGTGTTGGACCCGGTGGACTCTGTGTAGCTGCCATCTTTGGTATTATCAGCTGTGGGACTTTCGACAGCGCGACAGTTCAGGTGGGTGGCCTCGCTCTCAGGATTTACGATCTGCACACTAATTCTAGCTGATTAGGGATGTGTTTGTATTATTGTTACCTCCAGTACAGCATGTTAGAGAGCATGAGTTGGGATGCTTATTTGTTCAGTTTAGCATGTGTTTCATATCAGTATTCTCCACATCCTTATTTATTGCTATCTTTGGACTTGACCTAGCACCCCTGTCATATACAGCATGTTCAACCAGACTAGTAGAAAACTCCAACTTGGGCTAGGTTACTTTATTGCTCTAGACACTCCACAGTCATCACTATTTCATCTGGACTTTGTTCCTTCCTCGCCCAGATAGGGGGCCGAGGGGTCGGGTTATTAGTGGGGTGCATTTACACTCGTGTCAGGGGACCGAGTGGAGTTGATAGTCAGTTCATTGATCAGAGTGTCTTTGGGAGTTGTCTGAGTGACAGTGGGTCTCGGCTGTGTTGTGTTCCAGCCAGTGAGTGAGACAGGGTTCCTTTGATTACAGTCGATCTTGTTGATCGTGGATTTGGACTATAGCCTGCATGGGCCACATTGAGCTCGACATAGATGCGCAGATACTTGCTCGGTGGGGTCGCGCCCCTCGAGTGCCACTCCGGAGCTAGGCGGGTTACTTGCTATTGCGGCTTTGTCGATGCAGTCCTTCTGGCTGGGCCTGTTTGGCAGCCACGGACACCCTACGTAAGGCCGCTCCTTCGGGACGTAACGGCAGTAGGTTGGCGCAGGTTTGACTGGACCCGATGTGGCAGTCATTGTGGATTGGGTGATTTGAGTTGGAGTCAGTAGTGGTATCAGTCTTCTTCTGTTTCACTCCTTGAGCATCTAGTTAGAGGCATAGTAGCTGTAGAGTTATTTCATCAGCATTTCTTTCCAGTATTTCATTTGTTACTTTATGCCTCTAGTGGACTTAGTGGGCAGACCGTCGGTCTTGTTGGCGGCACCCACTGAGAACTACTTGGGGATGTAGTTCTCACACCCGTCGTGGTGTATTTTTCCCCAGGGACCTCTACTTCTGTTCCAGTTGCACAGGTTGCTGATCCAGCTGATCGAGGTAAGGGAGTCGCGAGTTAGATCCCTACCAGGTGTCTTCTGAGAGTAGCTGTACCCTCACCTTTTGAGAGTTGTTTTGAGTGATCTTGTAGTGAGGATCGAGTTGTACTCTTTTTATTTTGGAGTGACTTATGTATGTATGTGAGGACTTGGTCTGTACATATACTTAGAGTTGTTTTATTTCAGTTCAGTATTTTCGTTTCATCTCTGATACCTGTATAGTATAGATGCTCATTTGCAGGTTAGACGCTACGTTTCTACGGGGCTTCCCGTAGGGACGGCGGATCTGTTGGCGGGCTCGGATCGCAGTTTCGATCCGGGGCGTGACAGATTAGAGTGGTATCAGAGCCTAGGTTGTAGGTCAGTGAGGACTTAAAAACCCTAGGCTTGTGGTTGGACCCTAGGATGACTTACGTGAGAGTCGTAACTCTGTTGCGAGAGTCTTGATTGGGTTTTATACTCTCCCAGTGGATGGGGTGAGAGACTGACATATTTTCCTTCTGTGGCGACTATGTTGGCTGCAGACAACATAGTGCTATCGGGAAGGGAGATATGCCTGAGGACTTTCGCGAGATTGGGTCGAGTGTGATTTGGAGGTTCTGACTGTTCTTTCTTCCTTCTCAGGGAAGTGATGCCTCCGCGACGCGGGATGCCTACGCGTTCGCAGCCTTCCTTCCTCGGTGCCTGAGCAGGAGGGCTCGGGACCAGGACGTCAGGATGAGGTACAGGAGCTCCGAGCCCAGATGGCACAGATGTCGGAGGTTATCCAGCGCCAGGAGGAGACCTCTCGTCGTCAGGAGGAGGCCTTGGGCAGGATGATGGCTTTGTTGGAGCAGAGGTCGCAGCCTGAGGTGGCACCCCGTGAGAGTGCGCCTGTACCTTCTCCCCCAGTTGTGGCACCCCCTGTTGTTCCTTCAGCACCGGCAGTTTCCGTGGAGCCGGTTCCTAGCAGACCAGCATCGGGGGCGACGGGATCGCTGACTTCAGCTGAGCAGCGGATGGTGGTGGAGTTGTTGATGAGGTTTCGCCAGTTGGACCCACCCCGTTTTTCTGGTATGGGAGCTGAGCCGTGGGAGGCCGAGACTTGGGTCACGGCCATGGAGCGTCATTTTGAGAGTTTATTTATCGAGGATCGCTTCCGGGTCCTTTTGGCTTCTCATTTCCTGGAAGGCAACGCCGAGGCGTGGTGGCGGCGTGTGCGACCGGCTGGGCCGCCGGGGACGCAGCTTCTCTCATGGGCGGAGTTTCGCAGTCTTCTTTTGGGAGCCTTCTTCCCCGAGAGCGTCCGACAGAGACTGGAGGAGCGGCTGAGGACTCTTCGTCAGGGAGATCGTCCCGTGCAGGTGTACATAGCCGAATTTAACCAGCTGTTGGCTAGTATGCCTCACGTGGCCAGGGACGAGGCACATCAGATCTACATGTTTGAGCGAGGGTTGCACCGGGATATTTATCAGCATGTTCGTTCCAGCAGATCGCAGACTCTTGAGGCTTCGATGGAGCAGGCACTATATGTCGAGTCTGGAGAGACAGTGATGGCGGAGGTGGCGCCAGCCCCAGCAGTGACTCCGGGGGCAAAGCGCCCAGCACCAGTGGATGAGGGGCAGTCAGGTGGACAGGGACCCCCGAGACCTCCGCGACCTCCTTCGCAGGGTCGTGGGCATCAGGGGCGCCAGAGATCAGGAGCACCCCGTCCGTGGCAGCAGCAGCGTCGACCATCTCGGCAGCAGTCCTCTCAGCAGCAGCAGTCGCAGCAGCAGCAGCAGCCTCGACGACAGCCACGATCAGACCGGTGTGTCATTTGTGGAGGGCCACACTCCCCGCCTCAGTGTTCCCAGAGTCAGGGCCGTTGCTTTCGATGTGGACAGGCTGGTCATCTCCAGAGAGCGTGCCCCAGAGCAGGTCCTCCAGCTCCTTCCTCGGCTTCGGCACCTACTGTTCCGTACCAGTCAGCTGGGCCTTCTGTGGCCTATGGTAGGCCTGATCATGCCTCATCTTCCTCTCGACAGCCAGATCGACGACCACCAGCACCGAGTGGGCGAGTTTATGCGGCACAGGTGGAGGATGCTACCGCCGCGGAGCATGTCGTCGCAGGTATCATTTTGATTTCAGCAGTTCATACTCGAGCTCTTTTTGATACAGGCGCATCGCATTCATTCATTAGTAGAGAGTTCGCATCCCTACATGGTATAGAGGTAGCACCTTTATCACATGCATTAGAGGTTCAGATTCCAGACCATGTTCTGCATGTTGTGGAGTATTGTAGGGAGTGCCCTGTACAGTTGGGACCCTGGATTCTGCCGGCAGACTTGCTCGTGCTGCGGCAGCTCCGGGATTTCGACGTTGTACTGGGTATGGACTGGTTATCTCGGTATTGCGCCACTATAGACTGCAGGGAGAGGACTGTGACTCTTCGTGAGCCAGGACAGGAGGAGTTCGTATTTAGAGGCTGTCAGAGTACCCTGTTTGCGATGACTATCTCGTCGTCGAGAGCTCGGCGGATGTTGAGTAGGGGCTGTACTGCTTTCCTGGCGACGGTCGTAGAGGTGCCTACGGCGGCACCGGGACTCGAGGATATCCCTATCGTCCGCGAGTTCCCGGATGTGTTTCCCTCTGAGCTATCGACCTTGCCGCCGGAGAGGGAGGTTGAGTTTGTGATTGATGTGGTTCCAGGGACCGCACCAATCTCGAAGGCACCTTATAGGATGGCCCCAGCGGAATTGAAGGAATTGAAGGCTCAGTTGCAGGATTTGATGGATGTAGGCTTTGTGAGACCCAGTGTATCTCCGTGGGGAGCGCCAGTTTTATTCGTGAAGAAGAAGGATGGATCACTCCGCTTGTGCGTGGATTACCGTGAGCTAAATAAGGTGACCATCCGGAACAAGTACCCGCTACCACGGATTGATGATCTGTTCGATCAGTTGCAGGGTGCATCAGTGTTCTCAAAACTGGATCTTCAGTCAGGTTACCACCAGTTGAGGGTGAGGGCCGAGGACATCCCCAAGACGGCTTTTAGAACCCGGTATGGGCATTATGAGTTTACAGTCATGCCTTTTGGACTAACTAATGCCCCTGCTGCATTCATGGATTTAATGAACCGGGTGTTTCAGCCGTACTTGGATCGATTTGTCGTTGTGTTTATAGACGACATTTTGGTCTACTCCCGGAGTGAGGTAGAGCATGAGGAGCATTTGAGGATCGTGCTACAGCTTCTGCGAGAGAAGAAGCTGTTTGCCAAGCTGAAAAAGTGTGCATTTTGGCTTCGGGAGGTTGCTTTTCTAGGCCACGTCATATCAGCCGCAGGGGTGGCAGTGGACCCGACGAAGATTGAGGCAGTTCGGGATTGGCCTAGACCGACGACGGCTACGGAGGTCCGTAGTTTTCTTGGATTAGCGGTTATTACCGTCGATTTGTAGAGGGTTTTGCGAAGCTCTCTACTCCCCTGACCAGTCTGACGAGAAAGGGGGTGAAGTTTATTTGGTCTGAGCGGTGCCAAGAGAGCTTTGAGGAGCTTAAGAGGAGATTGATCTCAGCGCCAGTTTTAGCTCTACCCGTGATGGGCGACGGATTTGTGATTTACAGTGATGCTTCACACAGCGGCTTGGGTTGTGTCCTGATGCAGCATGGTAGGGTAATTGCCTATGCTTCACGGCAATTAAAGGATTATGAGAAGAATTACCCTACTCACGACTTGGAGCTCGCCGCTGTGGTGTTCGCCCTGAAGTTATGGCGGCATTATCTCTACGGGGAGCACTGTGAGATTTATACAGACCACAAGAGCTTAAAGTATCTATTTACTCAAAAGGAGCTGAACTTGCGGCAACGCCGGTGGTTGGAGCTTTTAAAGGATTATGATTTGAGTATCCTTTATCACCCCGGCAAGGCCAATGTGGTTGCAGACGCTTTGAGCAGGAGATCAGCACAGAGCTTGAGCATGATGATTACTCAGCAGGCACCACTTGTGGAGCAGTTGAGGCGTCTACAGATAGAGGTAGTGTCCCCTGGGGTCTCTGCTAGACTCTTGTCCATGGTCTTGCAGCCCACTCTGTTGGACAGGATTGGTGAGGCACAGAGTGAGGACCCCTACTTGACGAGGATCAGATCGCAGCTTCAGGCAGAGCAGTTAGGGGATTTTTCAGTGGATAGCTCGGGAGTACTGCGGTACAGGGACCGAGTGTGTGTGCCTACTGATTCGGAGATCAGGGATCAGATTTTGAGAGAGGCTCACTATACACCTTATACCGTCCACCCTGGAGGTACTAAGATGTATAGGGACCTTAAGGCACACTTTTGGTGGTCTGGAATGAAGCGGGATATTGGAAGATTCGTGGCTCAGTGTTTAACTTGTCAGCAAGTGAAGGCAGAACATCGGGTACCTGCTGGCAAGTTGCAAAGTCTTCCAATTCCTGAATGGAAGTGGGATCGCATCACCATGGATTTTGTGACTGGGCTACCGAGATCACAGAGTGGAGCCGACGCAATCTGGGTGATTGTTGATAGACTTACCAAGTCAGCTCATTTCCTGCCTGTGCAGATGACTTGGTCCATGGAGCGCTTGGCACAGCTTTATTTGGCTGAGATTGTTAGGCTGCACGGAGTACCAGCGTCCATTGTTTCAGATCGAGACCCGAGATTCGTGTCACGGTTTTGGGGGAGCTTACAGTCAGCCATGGGTACTCAGCTTAGTTTCAGCACGGCATTCCACCCACAGACAGACGGCCAGTCAGAGCGCACCATTCAGACGCTTGAGGATATGTTGCGTGCGTGCGTCATGGATTTTGGAGGAGGTTGGCACCGACACTTACCCCTGGTTGAGTTCGCGTACAACAACAGCTTTCAAGCGAGCATTAAGATGGCTCCGTTTGAGGCGTTGTACGGACGCAAGTGTCGGTCGCCCCTTTATTGGAGTGATGTGGGTGAGAGGAGGACGCTGGGACCAGATTTACTGTTGGAGGCGGAAGAGAAGGTCCGAGTTATACGTCGGCACTTGGAGACGGCCCAGAGTCGCCAGAAAAGTTATGCAGATGTTCGGCGGCGAGACCTTGAGTTCCAGGTTGGGGATCACGTCTTCTTAAAGGTCTCGCCCTCGAAAGGGGTCCGGAGGTTTGGAGTGCGGGGGAAGCTCAGTCCCCGTTTCATTGGACCCTTTGAGGTGCTCGAGAGGGTAGGCCCTGTGGCGTATAGAGTTGCTCTACCTCCCCGTTTGGCTGGTGTTCACGATGTCTTCCATGTTTCGGCCTTGAGGAGATATGTATTCGATCCGTCTCATGTCATCGACTTCGCATCCTTGGATATCGGCGAGGACTTGGTTTACGAGGAGCGCCCATTGCGGATTCTGGCTCGTGAGGTGAGGGAATTGCGCAACCGGGCAATACCTTATGTGAAGGTCCTTTGGAGCAACCATGAGGAGCGAGAGGCCACTTGGGAGCTTGAGACGGCGATGCGGGATACCTACCCTTTCCTGTTCGAGATTCCTGATTGAGGTACGCAGGTTTACTTTCCTTTTGTTTCGAGGACGAAACTCCCTTTTAGTGGGGGAGGATGTGGAGACCGTAAACCCCGTACAGTTTTTCCGACTGAATCTACAGTTGAGAACACCTATTGTTGGTGTATCTGGCCCAAGGTGCATCAAAGTGGTGCTACTGTTGGACCTGAGTGGTATCTTTTACTGTTTTGGCCTTCGGCTGGGTTTGCCGAAATTTCGGGAAGGATTTTGGCCAAACAGAGGGTAGATTGGATTCAGCACGGAAAAACACTTGAAAACGGCTATTTATTTGCCAAATTTGGAGTCCGGATGACCAAAAACGGGCTACCGGAAGTTTCGGGGGAAAACGGGTGCATGGGGGGTGACCGTGGACCGGCTGGTGCCACGTGGCGGCTCGGGATTGGCCGGCCCACGCCGCTCGGTCCACGGAAAGGCGCGCGGGTGCATGGACCGCGGGGCGGGCCACGTGGCAGCGCGGATTGGCGGGTGCGCGCGGCTCGGTCCAGGGAAAATGCGGAGCGGCGCGTGGACCGGGTGCAGGACACGTGGCGCAGCGGCATTGGCGGGTCCACGCGCTCCCGGCCCACGGGTCCTTCAGCGGTGAGCGGGGGCGGCGGAGCGGCTGACGCGTGGCACGGCGCCACGCGTCGCCACCCGCGTCGCCCCGCCGCTGTAGCGGGGACACGCGGCGCGCGCCGGAGGGCCCCGCACGGCTGTACCCTGTTCGGGGGTACGTGGCGGGGGCCGCGGCGGTCGGACGGCGGCTGGTCCGACCCCCACCGGCGGACCGGGTAAAGTTGGTACCCGGAACCGTTAAGCCTTTTAACCTAAATTTGAGGTTTGAGGCCCATTTTTCACCCTTTTTGGGGAATTTCGCAGTGAGCCTTAAGAAGAAGTCTTCCTCTGCCAGAGACCTTTCCAACGGTAGCTTCCGGAGTTGTGGTGGTGCACGGTTTCCGAGGTTGGCCGTTTTCCGTCGCGGCGCGCTTAGTTCATCTTCGACCCGTTTTGCGTCTTCTCGGTGCGCAGACTCTCCTGGCTTTATCCGACACCCGATTTCGACGATTTTTGCGCCGTTGGACTCACGACAGGTAGGGCTTGGATTTTGATATTCAAAGTTTTCCCAAATTAATTTCGGATTTTGGAGGTATTTGAGCTTTCTGTTGCCCTTTTTCTTTGCGGATTTTTGGACAGCGACACAGTGTTTTGGCCGTATCTTCGCGTACAGACATCGGATCGGAGTGATTCAAGAGCCTAAATTCATCTACTCTTCGCGAGGAATCTGCTGTATTTTTCTCAGGACTTTAGGAGATTGTCTCGAAGGTGAGAATCTTCTCTCTTTCCGAATGTTGATCTGGGGAAATTTCTACAGTTGGGTTGGAGGTTATTTTCTTGCCGGATTTATTTCTCAGCGTAGAAAGCTCGGATTTGGACGTGCAGGTAGTCGTTTCGAAGCTATCGACGCGTAGATCGCGGGATATTTTATTCGGATTTTTCTGAGGACTTCCAGCAGGTGATTTTTGGCCATCTTTGCAGCGGAATTCTATATGTTAAATCCGACAGTTTTGAGAGGAATATTATGTAACAACAGTGTGGTTTTTGTACCCAGGAGCAGAGTGGACTGTGTTGGACCCTGTGGACTCTGTGTAGCTGCCATCTTTGGTATTATCCGCTGTGGGACTTTTGACAGCGCGACAGTTCAGGTGGGTGGCCTCGCTCTCAGGATTTACGATCTGCACACTAATTCTAGCTGATTAGGGATGTGTTTGTATTATTGTTACCTCCAGTGTAGCATGTTAGAGAGCATGAGTTGGGATTGCTTATTTGTTCAGTTAGCATGTGTTTCATATCAGTATTCTCCACATCCTTATTTATTGCTATCTTTGGACTTGACCTAGCACCCCTGTCATATGCAGCATGTTCAACCAGACTAGTAGAAAACTCCAACTTGGGCTAGGTTACTTTATTGCTCTAGACACTCCACAGTCATCACTATTTCATCTGGACTTTGTTCTTCCTCGCCCAGATAGGGGGCCGAGGGGTCGGGTTATTAGTGGGGTGCATTTACACTCGTGTCAGGGGACCGAGTGGAGTTGATAGTCAGTTCATTGATCAGAGTGTCTTTGGGAGTTGTCTGAGTGACAGTGGGTCTCGGCTGTGTTGTGTTCCAGCCAGTGAGTGAGACAGGGTTCCTTTGATTACAGTCGATCTTGTTGATCGTGGATTTGGATTATAGCCTGCATGGGCCACATTGAGCTCGACATAGATGCGCAGATACTTGCTCGGTGGGGTCGCGCCCCTCGAGTGCCACTCCGGAGCTAGGCGGGTTACTTGCTATTGCGGCTTTGTCGATGCAGTCCTTCTGGCTGGGCCTGTTTGGCAGCCACGGACACCCTACGTAAGGCCGCTCCTTCGGGACGTAACGGCAGTAGGTTGGCGCAGGTTTGACTGGACCCGATGTGGCAGTCATTGTGGATTGGGTGATTTGAGTTGGAGTCAGTAGTGGTATCAGTCTTCTTCTGTTTCACTCCTTGAGCATCTAGTTAGAGGCATAGTAGCTGTAGAGTTATTTCATCAGCATTTCTTTCCAGTATTTCATTTGTTACATTATGCCTCTAGTGGACTTAGTGGGCAGACCGTCGGTCTTGTTGGCGGCACCCACTGAGAACTACTTGGGGATGTAGTTCTCACACCCGTCGTGGTGTATTTTTCCCCAGGGACCTCTACTTCTGTTCCAGTTGCACAGGTTGCTGATCCAGCTGATCGAGGTAAGGGAGTCGCGAGTTAGATCCCTACCAGGTGTCTTCTGAGAGTAGCTGTACCCTCACCTTTTGAGAGTTGTTTTGAGTGATCTTGTAGTGAGGATCGAGTTGTACTCTTTTTATTTTGGAGTGACTTATGTATGTATGTGAGGACTGGTCTGTACATATACTTAGAGTTGTTTTATTTCAGTTCAGTATTTTCGTTTCATCTCTGATACCTGTATAGTATAGATGCTCATTTGCAGGTTAGACGCTACGTTTCTACGGGGCTTCCCGTAGGGACGGCGGATCTGTTGGCGGGCTCGGATCGCAGTTTCGATCCGGGGCGTGACAGTTAACAAGTTTGGACTTCTGCCCACTAAGTCTACTAGAGCATCAAGTAACAATGCCATTACTGAAGAAAAGAGTTGAAAATAAACTCTACAGTTACTATGCATCTACTAAAATGCTCAGGAGTGATACAGATGGAAACATGATGCATCTACTATCTCTCAAATAACAATCACCCAATTCTACACTGACTGCCACATAGGGTCCAGTCAAACCTGCGCCCACCTAGTCGTTACATCCAAAGGACCGGACTTCGTACGGCGTTCGTGACTGCCAAACTGGCCTAGCCAGATGGCTGCGTCGACAAGTCGCGATAGCAAAGTAACAGCCCAACTCCGGAGTGGCACTCGAGGGCGCGACCCCACCGAGGAAGTATCTGCGAATCTCTGTCGACCCTCATGCGGCTCATGCAGGCTATAGTCCAATCCACGATCAACAAGATCGACAGTACCCAAATCACTCTCTACTCACTATAGGAACCACTCGAACAGTCGGGACCGCTGTCACCCAACGGCTCCCCAAATAGGAACATCAACTCAACAAGCAAACTCACTAGCTGAGTATACTCCACAGCCGACAACAATGAAATTCCGGAACCCCGAAAGACTAGAACCTACAACCCAAATCAACAAGAATAGGCTCTAGGCATAGCCTCTCGTTGTTCTCGACCCAAGAAAAAGGCAGCCCTTAGAACCCAAACCACTCGAATCCTCCGATGGGGAAGTTTACAGGAAAAAATGTGACATTTATTACTGAAAACCATTTTTTTCACTCAACCCACGCGGGGTGAAGGACTAAACGTAGTTCCTTTTTGAAAAACCATCTTGATTTGAGGAAAACCCATTTTAAATGATTTTAGTTTTTTAGGAAAACAGTTGGAAATAAGTTTTTTATACCCAAACCCCGAAGGGCTAATGCCTTCGTCCAATCAGACAGAACAGACTCCGGCGATGCTTCGATATTTGGAAGAAAAATTGGTTGACTAAAATCATGTGTGGTCCAAAATATTCTGGGTTCAAGGTCCTGCATCACTGGTATACTACTGTCCTAACCAGTGGCGGCACATAAAACAGAGAAACAAAGAATTCCGGGACCAAACCGTTCACCCAAATGGCTCAATGGCTCCCGCCACAGATAAAAGACCAGCCACATCTACCAACTCCACTCTGCTCGCAAGCACGGAGTAACATGCATCCCACACTAAGAGAAATTCCGACCACTCAGCCCCTACCCGGGCGAGGAAACACTATGTCCAGGGATAGAATGTAAAGTGTGGATGTCTAAAGCATAAATAACCTAGCCCAGTGAGAGTTTTCTACTAGTCTAGTTGAACATACATCATATGACAGGGTGCTAGGTCAAGTTTCAATAATAATAATAATTTAACATATTTAGGGAGAAAAATCAACACTGATCAACATAGCAACACAAGGAGTATCAATTTTCTCTTTCTAGCATGCTTCCTAAACATCTCAAAATCATGCATGTCCCTACTCATAGAGTTAATGAACTGTCCATCGGTTTGAAGACGAAGAAACCCACCTGAGCTCGTGTCAATCCAAGATCCAAAAATGCTGAAACTGAACAGGGACAAATCCTCGGATTCCCACGATTCAACGGGTCCAAAATCACCCAAAAACACCTCCTGGGTACAAGGTATTGTCCAAACATGCATCAACACAAAATTTCCAAGTTTACAAACTGCTGAAAAATTAGTCCTGAAGATGCGCAAATACCACCTGTGAGATAAACTCCAAAAATTCCAATAAAAATACGACGGCGATCCTCGCGAAGCGTAGATGTCAATCGAGTCCTCACACATCAAAATTCGATACTCGAGTGTAGAGATAAAAATCCAATACTGTGCTGCTATCCAGGAAAACTACCAGCAAAATAGGGGCTTAAAGATGTACAAGAAACCCCAATAAAAACCCAAAACTGATAGGAGCGGAAAACACAAAAAACGAAGATCTACCTCTCGTGGAACCGACGCCGCAAAAATCGTCCAAAAGTTCCTTCGGAGTAGCTCTGTGGATCTCGTGGACCGAAACAAGACGAAAATGGGCCACCAAAGAAGAAACGTCGCACTGCGCCGAATCACCGAAGCCGTCGATGCCGCGCCCTCCAAAAATTCCAAAATTCCCTCGAGAGATGCAGCACAAGATGATCAACAAGGTTGCTTGAGGGCTCCGTCGCAGCTGGGCTCGGGAAAAGGGTCCAAAGGCTCAAGAAAGGGGGCTATTTATAGCCCAAGCCCACCAAAGGGAGGCCTCGGATTCGGGTGCAAGAATCGAGCGCCCGAATCTGACCCGGCCCAACACTGTGGGCGCCCGAAATGCCCACAGTGCGCCATGTGGCCCGCTCTCCGCCCCGCGCGCCCGGCGCACGCGCGCTCGCCAATCGCGGCGCGCCGCGTGGCAGCGCGGTCCACGGCGGGAACCGTTGTCCGCGGTTCACAGCGGGGCAGCCGGGTCGCTGCGCCCGCCAATGGGCGGGCGACACGTGGCCTGGCCGGGTCCACGATGCGCCGCGCCCGGGGTGCCGCGCGTGCGTTGACCGCCCAATCAGCGCGCAACACGTGGCATGCCCTTCGTTGGCTGGTCCCGGTGCATGCCAAAACCTGTGGACCGGCCTGCCCGCCGCCGCGCACGCGCCTGCCTGCGCCCGCGCCGCCGCGCTTCGCCGCTGCCCTAGGCTGCCGGAACAGTAACAAATGCCTCGAAATTCATGTTTTGGCATCCGGGTTCCGAAAAATACATGTAAATAGTCCATTTTCATCGTTTTCGCGCGCTGAATCCAAATCCGATGTCCGATTTGCCAAATTCCTCTTCTAAAATTTGTCGAAGGCATCCGGACAGGTATTCTTAATCCAAAATTCATATTGGGTCCAATTCTGAGATTCGATTTGCGCGCAACCATCTCCAACACACATCATAGGCCTTCAGAAGCCACAATTCACTCCGTAAGACCTTCGCAGAAATTCGGGTCATCACACCAGCCTCGAATACGGAGGCATACCGCATGCGGTACGCATATCGTATTGAAGGTATCAGCGATATGAAAAAGCAAGAGTACCAATGCCTCGGCCAGGACCAGCTTCGACGGCCATGAGGCATTCGACACCCGACCAGCCGACGACGCAGATAGAGTCGAAATCAACCTTCGATCGATCAAACCAAAGAAGAAGAGAACCGTACTTTGTTTCAGGCGGTTTTAGATGTGTAGCGATATAGTACAGGCGCACGTCCAAGAACCGAAGAAAGGCCCGCATTCCGGTCCGGATCGATTTCGGCACAAAAGGGCACAAGGCATGACAAAGGCTTTAAGGCAACAACCGATAAGGGAATCGGCCGATAAGAGAAGCAGCTGACAGGAGAGGCGGTCACCCGAGCAATTGCCGTCGCTCATATGAAGACAGATACCAGATCGCCTCAATCAAGCGACGGAAGAGGCGAAATCAAGGTTAATCCTCGGTTGCCCGAGGCTCCCCGAAGGAAAGAGTTTGAAAAGAATGAAGGCGAGATTTAGGCGCGAATCTCGTAACAGACCCCGAAGCGGCATGTGGCATCCAGTAGAGGGAAGCGTTAAAGATCACGCTTCAGCATGACGATTAAGGGGCAGACTCAGAATGGCAAGCAACGCCCAGCGACGGAAAGCGCTGGAAAATACGCTCTGGCGCAACCATCAGGGGTGAACCTGGACGGGAAGATGCGACCATCCCAGTGAGGCTAATCGACTCAAAAGAAAATGGTTGAGGATTTTTCGATAACCTCCCTCAGATTACACCGATTATTCGAAATTCGAAATCGGCGCCCAATAACCATAGTTCGGGATATGTATATGTATAAATACCTGAACCATCAAAAAGATCGAGATCCGACAACCTCGTAAGCCCGGTACCACCGCAGCTCTTCATTTATTTTTAGGAGTAGGAATAACTTAACTTTTTTTCTTTTTTTCTTTTTTATTGCTTTCCTAGGAGTAGGCTTAATTAATCCTTCTATCCCTTTTTTTTTCACTTGTATCACCTTCTTTTTTATCAATATAAAGTGTAAACCGGCCATTCGATCGTGTTATTTTATTATTTTGTATTTAGAATGTAAACCGGCTTAACCATGTCTTTATTTACTTATTTGTATTTAGAGTGTACCCCTTGGTTGTGTCTTTATTTGCCTTTGTGTGTGCTTTAAAGCTATAATCAACTCATCAGTCGTACATTTATCCACGAACGGTTCGACTCATCTAAGTCGAAATCAGCGATCCCTCTCTAGCTCCGTGAACCCGCTTTAGCACTCACCGGTCGTTGCGGTTGCGGGGAGTTTTCAGAGGAGAACCCGGCCGAGCGGATTTCTTTTCGGCCCGATTGCTTGATTGTTGGCACGCGACGCATTTCGACATATTCTGGAGGGCCACCCAGCAGGGGTCGTTCGCGCCTAAGCCATTTTTTGACCCAAACACTACGATTCTAAATTTGAATCATAACTGAGTATATTAAAAAAAAAAAAAATGAATATAGTAACAACAGGTTGTCTTTCTCCCAAAAATAAAAAAAAATATATTTTTTTAAATTTTATAAAATAATTCAATAGGTCTCTCTATTCAAGTGATTACTAATTATATTATTATTTTGATCAGATGTCATTCATTTAATTCTATAAGACTTAAAAATATTAAAAAATATATATTTTTTGCCTTCCAATTTTGATAATTAGGTTTGACGATTAAAGAAGAAATGATTGAACCAAACTTTAATTTTTATTACTTTTTTATATGTTAAAAATATAAAAAGTAAATTTTGTTGTGTTTCCAAGCTTTATAAAACTATTTGCAATACATACAAAAAAAACCGCCATCATATAATCAACAATTTCAATTGAAATGTTTTAAAGGCTATTGAAGTTTGAGGGTCTAATTGTCGAAGTTATAAGTCCAGTCGTGGGCTAAAGTTTAGAAAAAATTTATACATTTCGTCCTAATAATATTTATCAGTGCCAACTATATACCCAGCACAATTGCTTAAGATTTTAATGATTGATATTCGAGATTTTAAGTTTGATGTCTAGTTACTTTATATTTCTAACCGTATTCATTTATAAATAAAAATAAACAAAATAGGCAGCTCATTATCTTTCTTTTAAAGAAAAAAAATATGTATCACTACCGACCATACCTAACATAGTTGGTTAATGACTTGATTGTTGGTGTCCTAAATTCTAGATTTGAAGTCTACAAGTAGGCTGCTATCCCAAAATAATAATAATAATAAACCAATCCTCTTACACCTAAGAAGAGGATGTCAATGTTATATCAATTGTTGGAATTGCTATTCACGCTGATAACACTGATACCGATTATATATCTCAGAATTTAAAATTCTATAATACAATAATATGAAAAAGAGATATTGGAGAAGAACTAATCATTTATCAACAAGAAATATTTAATTACACAATCTTATGTGGTCATGTCTACTGTGGCCCCATTCACGTAATTACCACGTCTAAATATATATAGCTATCAAATCATAATAGATGATAAATCTAATTTCTACTTTAAATAATTACAAATAAATTTTTAAATATAATTTGGATAAGTACTCTATCTCTAACTAAATTTTGGAATAAATTTGGATTCTAATTTTGCAACATCCTCCCTTAATACAAATTTTATTTTCAAGCTCCAAATTCTGTGAAATGCGCATTTTGATTTTGTAACCTCTGTCGCTGTCATTATTGTCGTGTTCGAGTTGTGCAGCATAATACATGTCTAATAATGCTGTCATACGCGAAATCTTTGCCACATGTAGTTTTGATTATTCATAGCATCCTTATAGTCCTAATTATCAATATCATTCTTAAAGATCTGCAGGTTTATCAAAAAATCTGGATTCGATATTTTGAATTTACCGATTTCAATGTGTACGCTTTGCACCATACTAAAACTCCTTATTTTTAATTCTATATTTTTGTCTACCTCATTATTTTCTTCTTCTACATTATGATATATAAAAATTTCTTCAATAACATTAGAAAAAGAGTCAGCTATCTCTTTAACTTAATGCGTAATTACTTCATCGCAAGAAAATTTTTTACTTATATCATCATTGTAAATTTTTTCGTCGGTCTAGATCTTCTGTGCATTCTTAATTAGGGTTTCCTTCGCAAATTTTATTATAAACTGAAGTTTTTATGTCCTCATTATAGGATTTATTTTTTAAAAAAAATGCACACCCATCACAAATTTTGATTCACTTGTACATAATTATTAGATTATAAAATTATTAAATCTTATTATGAAGACATAAAAACCCCAGTAATGTACATGGTGATATATATGCTTTTCCGCAATTTTGTTGAAAATTATTAGATTATAAAGTTATTGTATTTAATTTAACAATAAAACTCCAGTAGTAATGTATATAGTGATATTTATACTTTTCCCCAATTGCTCCTATACTTAAATTTTTTATTTATTTACATATTTATCATTTAAATTTAAAAATTAAATTCAAAATTTAAATATAAATTTAAAATTTAAAATTAAATTAGAATTTAAAATTTGGATGTAAATTTAAAATTTGAATTCAAATTTTTAATTTAGATTTGAAATTAAATTCACAATATGAATTTAAAATTTAAATTTAAATTTAAATTTCAAAATTAATATTATTTAGATTTGAATCAAATTCATAATCTAAATTTCAATTTAAAATTTGATTTCAAATTTAAAATTGAATTTAAAATTTTAATTCAAATTTAAAATTGAATTTAAAATTTGAATTCAAATTCATATTTTAAAATTAAAATTTAAAATCAAAATATAAAATTGAATTTGATATCAAATTCAAAATCAAAATTTGAATTTGAAATTGAATTCAAAATATAAATCTGAATTCAGAATTGAATTCAAATTTTGATTTTGAATTTGAAATTCAAATAACGAAACCTGAATTTGAATTTAAAATTATAATCTAAAATTAAAAATAGAAAATTGAATTTTAAACTCAAAATATTAGTTTTAATTTAAATTCAAAATGCATGTTTAAATTTGAAATTTAAATTTAGCAATTAAATTTAAATCTAAATTTGTGATTCAAATTAAACAGATGGTAATTTTAAAATTTTGAAAATATTTTCAGATTTCCCTCCCTGGAGAATTGAATATACCTGTTCTATCCACATTATTAGGTTTTTTTTTTTAGAAAAAAAAATGATTCCTTTCGAAATAAAAGTTACTGGTCAGATTAGTAAGTGATATTATTCAAATACACTAATCTACAATAAATTCTCAATAATTTATTAGTGATAGCGTAAACCAAACACTCCTTGTAGAGATTTAAGTTTATGCCCAGAAGGATGGTGACCCAATGTGTGGACCATAAGATGTATATGTCAATAGCATAATCGTTGGGAATATCTTTTTATGAAAATAGTTAAATATTAAGTAATTGTTGTCTGACTCAAAAATGTATAATACAGCTAGAGGAATTAATTAAACAGTGAGTTAGTGTGAAGCATTTGTCCTCACTAGATAGATGCTGGAAAAGGTCTCCAAGTTTAAGTTTCCTTTAGTGTCATTAAGAGCTTGAAAACGAGCTAAATTAAGACAAGTTAAAGTTTATAAAGAAACTTAACTAATACACTTTATTTGTGCATATTTGTTATTTGGATATGTTACGTACAAAAGTGATAGGTGGAAAAAATTCATCACATCATATATACATATGTCGAAATTCTAATTTATATTAATATGAAGCTAATGCTTTTTTTTTTTTTTTTTTTTTTAAAGTATATTCTCTAGTCACCAATTTATTACGTATTGTTACAGAAAATTGAATGACACTCATTTCATGGTGTAGATGAAAAATTAAAATAAACTTTCTAGAAAGCATTGGTACATAACTGCTGATAATTTTAAATTTGCTATCTATCACTCCTCATGTTTTAGTAAGTTGGGAGGGGGATCAAAACCTAAACTTAGAAGGATCATAACTAGCTAATGGCTATGGAGTATTACAAGGTGATGTTCAATTTAATTCCGGACCCTTTAAGGTTCAGAAGCCTTGTATTTTAATCGATATCTCACTAGTAGGCTTAGATTTGAATCTCACTCAAAGCACATATACTAAATCTCGACATAAATAAACGTGGTTATATATATATATATATATATATATATATATATATAATATATATATATATATATAAAAAAAATTATGCTAGAATACTATCAATAGCACCAAGTCATTGGTGCTATCAAGTTTTTAGCCTTTAGATTAAAAAATGTGTGATTAAGATGATAGTGATCCCCTAGGGTTTACTAGGTGGTTGGTTGAATAGTAAAAATTTTAGGGGACCACTATAATCCAAATCGTATATCTTTTCATCCAACGGCAAAAAACTTGATAGCTGGTGCTATCGATAGTATTCTAGTCGGAATCTCTCTCTCTCTCTCTCTCATCTCTCTCTCTCTCTCTCTCTCTCTCTCTCTCTCTCTCTCTCTCTTATATATATATATATATATATATATATATATATATCAACAAAAAAAAGTCCTGTAACAAAATAAGAGCCACCAACAGATGCAAAAAAAAAAAAAAAAAAAAAAAAAAAGTTCAAACCGTCAGAAAAATTGTTGCTGTATAAATGTGATGATGTAATTGTTAGCATTAAAAAAAAAAAAAAAAAAATAGCACCAAGTGATAGACTATTTGAACATGCGCCTAGTCTACATGGATGAGGTAGATAATATTATAATAAAATTAGATTAAAAAAATATATTTTTATAATATTTTTGTATAAGTGTGCTATTTATATTCTATCTATATTCAAAATTAGATTATAGTAATATATTTTTTGAACACATTACAATAATGTATCGCTATATATCTTAACGACCGCACATTTAGCGACACTAATAATAAGTGTCGATATTTTTATTAGCGATACTTTTTTTAGATTTTAGAAATACTTAAAAATATCACTATAACATAATTTTATTGTAGTGTAATGATACATGATGCACTAAGAGTCAGAAAAAAAATTCATGAAGATGAGAAATCTTTAGGTGGGAACAATTGTAAACGTAAGGTGTAATTTTTATAGCCAAGTAAAGTCGGGGTTGTAGCACTCTCCCACTACACAAGCGGATGGGTAATCTATCTGACATAAATAATATAAATAATATTTTTTGAAGCCTACAATAAAGGGTTTACACACATTGAAAAGAAAATAATATTTTTTGAAGCCTACGATAAAGGTTTTACATACATTGAAAAGATCACTTTTGTTATTTTTCTGTCACATATAAATTTTTTCTAAAATTAGTCTAATTTGTAATTTTTTTATTTTTTTAAAGGAATAGTCTTAATCTTAATTTGATTTAATTTTGTTTAATATAATTATAACAGTTATTGGGCCCAAAGCACAGCCAATAATAATTTGTTGGGCCCAAAGCACAGCCGAAAATACTTAAGTCCAGTTATTATATCTCTTATATAGTCTTAATCTTAATTTGATTTATTTTTGTTTAATATAATTATAACGATTAAGACTAGATTAAATAGTCTTAATCTTAATTTGATTTATTTTTGTTTAATATAATTATAACGATCCGGCCAGTCCGCTAGCAATAATAATTCGTTGGGTCCAAACCACAGCCCAAAATACTTAAATCCAGTTATTATTACTAGTGTCGGGACTATTTGTGTCCAAACACACGCACAACCCCCGTTTAGACCTGACGTTCTTTTAATTATTATTACTAGTGTCTATATCTCTTATAAGCCCAATTACAATTCCATCCACATTCGATGTGGGACTATTAAGGACGTCACAATAATTGATTCAGCTCATTCAGCAAAATCTTCGATTAGCCGAGCCTTTTCTTTCTGAATTTTCGACATTTATTTGTAAGTTGAGATAGAATTCGATTGAGCTGATTTTTTTCTCAACTGAATCGCTGGCGCATTCAAAAATTAATTCAGAAATTTATTTATATCCAAAAAATATATTTGACTTGGTGGACAACTTGATCAGATTAATAGCACTGCAAGTTCGGATCACAATCCCATAATAACAATATAATGATTGTAATATATATCCGTGGATATTTCTACCGTTTATAGAAATATAACAATGATTTTTTGATAAAATGACAGTGGATTCAACCACTGTTATAAACCTATATTTCTGCAGTGAAATAATGGGTTTGCATTAAGTAAATATGCTATATCCGTTGGATCCCAAATTGTGGATTTCCCTAATTTTAAATAAACTAATAGAATTCGTACCAATCATTTGGGTCATATTAGTATGGGATTAGGACTTCATTAATATATCCTTAAGCAAAGCAAAATATATAGTACTTCTCGCGCAAGTTCTTTGCAGCCTATTTAGTTTTGAAAAATACTATTTATATATTCTAACGAGAGTGTACATCATCATACATTCAAATCATTCCAGAATTGTGATGACCTGGATCTCTGCAGAGTTGTGGTAGGGTCATCGGTGACTTCGGGGGAGCCTGTTCTGTGTTTCGGGAGGTGTTGGTGCATGATTAGATACAAGTGTTGAACCTCGAGCTTTATTGGATCACTTGGATAACCGGAAGACCCCGTCGGATGTTTAGAAGTGTTTTCGCGCAAATCGGATATCAAATTTGGACTCGGCGTGGAATTCGGATTGAAAATACCTTTCCGGGAGCCTCCGGCAAATTTTAGGATTGGAATTTGGCAAAACGGACGCCGGATTTGAAATCAGCGCACGAAAACGGTCAAGATGGGCTATTTACTTGAATTTTTCGGAGCGTGCTACAGTGTTTTTACTGTTCACGGCCGGAACAGTAGCTCCGGCGATCGCCGGCGGCGGCGGGCAGCACCGGCGGGCGACGGCGCGGCCTCGGGCAGGCGCGGGCAGCGCGCAGGGGCGCGGGCAGGCGCGCGGTCCACGGCGGCGGCCGTGCACCTGGGCGGTGCCACGTGGCGGATGGTGAGTGGAGGGCTCACAGTGCGCGGTCCACGGAATCATTCGGGTGCACGGTGGACCGACTGTGGGACACGTGGCGGAATGTGATTCGTTGGTGTTGTGGATCCGGTCCACGGGAAAATCTTGGTGCACGGTGGACCGACAGGTAGGACACGTGGCAGCATTTGATTGGGTTGGTGTTGTGCTCCCGGTCCACGCAAGCCGTGGAGTGGGTGCCGTACGCGGGGCAGGTGACCGACCGTGCGCGGTCCACGGGCGGTGCACGGTGGTTGGGGCCACGTGGCGCGCCACCATTGGGGCTCACGTGCACCGGGCGCAGCAAAAATTTCCGGGACATGTTGGGTATTTTCTGAAAAGATTTTTCTGGTTTCCCTTATGTTTGCAACCCGAGGCTTGGGGAGGAGTTTTCGACCCCTTCGAGCCTTCTGCTCGAAGGGGGGTGAGAGGAAGATTTCTTCCTCATGAAGTGAGGATTAATCCTACAAAGTTTCAGGATTTTAGGAGGCTCGAATCCCGAGGTTCCCCATTTTACGGTGCGGTGCGACATTGCATTTTCTGTGTTCTTCTTCAGCGCAGCGACGGTGTTTTAGCTCTCCTGGTCTACCCCGAGCTCCTTCTTCTGTGATTCTTGCGCCGACAGACTCCTAACAGGTAGGGCTTCAACTTTAATTTGATCGCGCAATCTCATTTTGACTCCTTGGCACGGATCCCGAGGCATTAATATGACCCCCTTTTCTGTGAGGAATGTGAGGACAGCATCGGAGTATTTTGGCCGTATCTTCGCGCACGAGCGTCTGACGGAGACGAGCTTATACAACTTTTTCATCTACAGATCGCAAGGAACGCGCTCGTATTTTTCTTGGAATTTTATGAGATTTATTTCGAGGTGAAAATCACTGTTTTCTCAGTGTACAGTGTGCAGTCTTTTTCCACAGTTTGTTGTTTGGATTACCACCTTGCCGAATTTATATCTTGACTTACCGAACTCAGATTTGGGCGTGCAAGGTACCGTTGCGAAGCTATCGACGCGAGGATCGCCGTGATATTTTTCTTGGAATTTTCTGGGCACTTTCTGCAGGTGATAATTTAACAGTTTTGGGACAGATGTTGTATGTATTATAAGAGCTTTATTTGGGAACTTAAGTGTAATTAGTGGACCTTGTATTGTACCAGGAATATTACGGGTGTGCTGAAATTGTGGAGCAAGGATTGGAGTTTTTGGTATTTTCAGCTGTACGGATTTGGACAGTTGCACTTCAGGTGGGTGGTTGCTATATCCCTCTTTTCTGACTTACTCACTAGGAATATTAGAGTGATCATTCTTGGACATTATGATTGATAATTACTATTCTCATGAGCATATCATGTTGGAAATGTTATTAGAGCATCACTATGTGGGACACATAATTGAATTCTTAATGGGACTTATTCATACTTGTGTGGAATCATGGATTACCTTGTTAGCACTTAACCTGTATGTGGAATTATTTATTATATTTGATCATGATGATTTATCCGGTTAGTGGTTTTACTGGAGGATATGTGACATGCATGGTGGATAATTTATGTGAGTTAATTTGGTGGACATAGTATGTGGAACCACTATTTGACACCTTTCCTTTATTCCTTGAGAACACTTGCATGCTTGTATGGACATCTAGATAGGCCATCTTTTATCGCTACACTTTCATGCTGGAACTTGACTTAGGAGAAACCATGTTTGTTTCTTTTCTCCTTTTCTTTAGACCTTTGAGTCTGGTTGCTCGGGTTCGAGCAGGGGTTTGGGATAGTGTAGCGAGGACCTGAGGGTCGGTGATAGGTTGTGTTTGATTATGGGTTGCGGGATTATAGCGGCTACCGCGGACAGTAGGCGGTTGACCGGATGTCGGATGTGGGACATGATTGTGATTGTGGGTATTGCGGCGATCGCGGATTTTGGGCGATCGACCGGATGTTCATTGTGCATCAGATTGGGGGATCTGTGTTTCTTTAGTGGAGGGTGTGTTCCACTGGGGCTTTACAGTTGTGATTTACTCCTGCTTTTGGTACTTATTTTACCGGCGCGGTTATTGCCCGGTAGTGCTTTCCTCGAGTGGGTCGCTCCCCTCGAGTTCCCCTCCGGAGGCCGGGGTCAGACAGTTATTGACAGTTTTGCTATCACATCGGCGCGGCTTATTTGCCCGATGATGAGGGCGGCAGCAGGAGTTTTGCTATCACATCGGCGCGGCTTACTTGCCCGATGATGAGGGCGGTACAGATTGGGTTCATCTGGGACGGTTGGTTATTGTTTCATACGGTTATTCCAGTCTAGGACTGCATTTTAGAGGCATAGTAGTGGTAGTTTCATTTCTTCAGCAGTCATTATTTCTTACCACTCTTCTTTCCTTTTGCCTCTGGTAGACCTAGTGGGTGTGTCAGAGTTTGAGGTTTTACCCACTAGGGGAGGCTACTGGTTTACTAGTAGTTCTCACCCCCATTCTTCCTTCTTCTTTTTCTTCTTCCTTGTTTTGCAGTGTCTTCTGCGGGTGCTGCTGGGTTTCAGCGGCGGGTCGAGGAGAGATGACGACTGAGTAGATAGATCTCGAGGCAGGATGAGCGGGTTAGCTGGACTGTTGATGTACCTATGTTTCCTCAGACGGTTGTACTTTTACATTTGGGACTGGCTTTTGCCAGCAGGTTGTATTTATTTTGGTGAGCTGGGAGAGACTGATGTATCATTTTTACAGATGTATTGTATTTTATTTCCAGCTTCAGTCTGAGATGTATTAGATTTTAGTTCAGCTCTGTTTTTATTGCTCTTTTATTGTATTTCTTATATCTGAGCAGGTTACCAGCGCTTCGTGTACATGGAAAATTCTGTGTGCACGGCGGATCTGTTGGCGGGCCCGGGTTCTGGTTTACACCCGGGGCGTGACAGATTAGGTGGTATCAGAGCTTAGGGATAGGTCAGTTGGGACTTAGGAAACCCTAGGCTTTTGGCGGACCCTAGGATGTTAGTGCGTGAGAGACGCGACATTTTGCGAAAGTCGGTGATTTACTTGTTTGACTCTTCCTGTGAGTGAAGAGGGATCGACATATCCTATTTTTGTGGGACAGTTATGTTGGCTGCAGACAACATAAAGTTACAAAAATAGAGGGATGTCTTTGACTTTCGCTAGATTGGGTCGAGTGTTTGGGGTGTGCTGATTTGCGGTTTTGTCGTGGTGAGCGGTGTCTCCCCGACGCGGGCCCTGACCCGGGTGCACCTTGGTGCGGCAGTTGGGTCTGAGCTGGTTGTTTCGGGCCGGATACCCAGATTGGAGTCTGAGAGCTCCGGACCCGAAGGGTAGGTGTGTCGGAGGCAGATCAGCGGAGCAGTGACACAGTTGTCGGATCAGCGCAGTGGCACAGTTGTCGGAGTAGCGAGTAGCCCCCTCCGTGCCGACGTCTAGTGTTGGGGCACCGAGGCAGGGTGGATAGTTGACAGCGGGTAAGCTGTGGGATTGCGACGATCGAGTGAGCCAGTTTTGGATGAGTCATTCCGATTCGTGGGATTGAGTATGGAGCCCTTGGAGGCCTTTTATGGCAAGAGTTAACGCAGTTGCTGAACTGCACGCTCCATGTATAGAGGGACGGGGCGCGTAGGATATGAGTGTCTGAGAGTGGATTGCGCCAGGATACCTTTTAACTTGTTGGGTCCCTCCAGTATGGATTAAGGACGCCTCATTGGAGTAGGCGCCGGGTATGGAGCGTGGCATTGTAGTTCCTTTGGATTGGGATCTGCCGCCTGAGGCGAGTTCTGATTGAGGCGCTTGGCGCCGGATGATGGAGGACAGATCAGTCGGATGAGGCATTCTCGATTTCTTTTCCAGGATAGTGGATTTCTGAGACTGTCAGAGCGCATAGGTTACAGCGGTCGGTGTGGTGGTAGGTTTGAGTTGTTCCGGGCTTTTGGGTTCGTATCTTTTTGATACGGGAGTTTTCCCTCTTGGAGGGTAGTGCTTGTACTTCTCTGCTTGGGTTAGGGGTAGGACGGTTACCTAGTGTTTCGGGAGGTTCATATTCCCGATCTTTGGCACGTAGGGGTGTGTGGTTGGTCCTGCCCGGTGCAGTTGAGTCCTCGATAGTACCGGTAGACATGATGGTCTAAACCTAGTGGCGGGACTTGGTTTGGCACTTAGGACGGGTTGGGCTGGCTCGGTTTTCTTCTTTTCGCGGCGGTTGATTATGCCGCGAGGACGGTTTTCGTGGGAAGCCAGGCCCGGAGGTTTTGGTTTACCTGGGTTGCTTGAGAGTTATCTTCGCCTCTATGGTTTTGATTTTGTGCGTGAGGAGGATGTTTCGCAGTGGTTGAGTAGCCTTTTTGGCTGGTGTGGTTGAGGGACTTACATTGGATATCGCGGGAAGAAGAGAGGTACTTGGATCGGGCTAGTGTGCCGATGGACTTGTGGCTGGATTATCTGAGGCTGAGGAGGAGCGGATGCGTGTACCGATGTGGACTACTTGGTAGCTCGAGCGGTTAGTCCAGCTGTACTTGGTTGAGGTAGTACGGATTCCTGGAGTGCCCACCTTTATTTTGTTCTTGTTAGAGACCCGAGGATTGTATCGTGTCCCTGGAGGAGGTATTTGACAGCTTGGGAGCTTGAGTGGCGGATGATCGGATAATTACCCCCTCTATCTGGTTGAGATTCCGTGTTGAGGAACGACTTTAGTTTCGAGGACGAAACTTTCTTTTAGTGGGGGAGGATGTGATGACCTGGATCTCTGCAGAGTTGTGGTAGGGTCATCGGTGACTTCGGGGGAGCCTGTTCTGTGTTTCGGGAGGTGTTGGTGCATAATTAGATACAAGTGTTGAACCTCGAGCTTTATTGGATCACTTGGATAACCGGAAAACCCCGTCGGATGTTTAGAAGTGTTTTCGCGCAAATCGGATATCAAATTTGGACTCGGCGTGGAATTCGGATTGAAAATACCTTTCCGGGAGCCTCCGGCAAATTTTAGGATTGGAATTTGGCAAAACGGACGCCGGATTTGAAATCAGCGCGCGAAAACGGTCAAGATGGGCTATTTACTTGAATTTTTCGGAGCGTGCTACAGTGTTTTTACTGTTCACGGCTGGAACAGTAGCTCCGGCGATCGCCGGCGGCGGCGGGCAGCACCGGCGGGCGGCGGCGCGGCCTCGGGCAGGCGGAACAGCGGCGGCGCGCGGCGCGGGCAGGGGCGCGGGCAGCGCGCAGGGGCGCGGGCAGGCGCGCGGTCCACGGCGGCGGCCGTGCACCTGGGCGGTGCCACGTGGCGGATGGTGAGTGGAGGGCTCACAGTGCGCGGTCCACGGAATCATTCGGGTGCACGGTGGACCGACTGTGGGACACGTGGCGGAATGTGATTCGTTGGTGTTGTGGATCCGGTCCACGGGAAAATCTTGGTGCACGGTGGACCGACAGGTAGGACACGTGGCAGCATTTGATTGGGTTGGTGTTGTGCTCCCGGTCCACGCAAGCCGTGGAGTGGGTGCCGTACGCGGGGCAGGTGACCGACCGTGCGCGGTCCACGGGCGGTGCACGGTGGTTGGGGCCACGTGGCGCGCCACCATTGGTGGGCTCACGTGCACCGGGCGCAGCGAAAATTTCCGGGACATGTTGGGTATTTTCTGAAAAGATTTTTCTGGTTTCCCTTAATTTGCAACCCGAGGCTTGGGGAGGAGTTTTCGACCCCTTCGAGCCTTCAGCTCGAAGGGGGGTGAGAGGAAGATTTCTTCCTCATGAAGTGAGGATTAATCCTACAAAGTTTCAGGATTTTAGGAGGCTCGAATCCCGAGGTTCCCCATTTTACGGTGCGGCGCGACGTTGCATTTTCTGTGTTCTTCTTCAGCGCAGCGACGGTGTTTTAGCTCTCCTGGTCTACCCCGAGCTCCTTCTTCTGTGATTCTTGCGCCGACAGACTCCTAACAGGTAGGGCTTCAACTTTGATTTTGATCGCGCATTCTCATTTTGACTCCTTGGCACGGATCCCGAGGCATTAATATGACCCCTTTTCTGTGAGGAATGTGAGGACAGCATCGGAGTATTTTGGCCGTATCTTCGCGCACGAGCGTCTGACGGAGACGAGCTTATACAACTTTTTCATCTACAGATCGCAAGGAACGCGCTCGTATTTTTCTTGGAATTTTATGAGATTTATTTCGAGGTGAAAATCACTGTTTTCTCAGTGTACAGTGTGCAGTCTTTTTCCACAGTTTGTTGTTTGGATTACCACCTTGCCGAATTTTTATCTTGACTTACCGAACTCAGATTTGGGCGTGCAAGGTACCGTTGCGAAGCTATCGACGCGAGGATCGCCGTGATATTTTTCTTGGAATTTTCTGGGCACTTTCTGCAGGTGATAATTTAACAGTTTTGGGACAGATGTTGTATGTATTATAAGAGCTTTATTTGGGAGCCTAAGTGTAATTAGTGGACTTTGTATTGTACCAGGAGTATTACGGGTGTGCTGAAATTGTGGAGCAAGGATTGGAGTTTTTGGTATTTTCAGCTGTACGGATTTGGACAGTTGCACTTCAGGTGGGTGGTTGCTATATCCCTCTTTTCTGACTTACTCACTAGGAATATTAGAGTGATCATCCTTGGACATTATGATTGATAATTACTATTCTCATGAGCATATCATGTTGGAAATGTTATTAGAGCATCACTATGTGGGACACATAATTGAATCTTAATTGGGACTTATTCATACTTGTGTGGAATCATGGATTACCTTGTTAGCACTTAACCTTGCATGTGGAATTATTTATTATATTTGATCATGATGATTTATCCGGTTAGTGGTTTTACTGGAGGATATGTGACATGCATGGTGGATAATTTATGTGAGGTTAATTTGTGGACATAGTATGTGGAACCACTATTTGACATACTTTCCTTTATTCCTTTTGAGAACACTTGCATGCTTGTATGGACATCTAGATAGGCCATCTTTTATCGCTACACTTTCATGCTGGGACTTGACTTAGGAGAAACCATGTTTGTTTCTTTTCTCCTTCTTCTTTAGACCTTTGAGTCTGGTTGCTCGGGTTCGAGCAGGGGTTTGGGATAGTGTAGCGAGGACCTGAGGGTCGGTGATAGGTTGTGTTTGATTATGGGTTGCGGGATTATAGCGGCTACCGCGGACAGTAGGCGGTTGACCGGATGTCGGATGTGGGACATGATTGTGATTGTGGGTATTGCGGCGATCGCGGATTTTGGGCGATCGACCGGATGTTCATTGTGCATCAGATTGGGGGATCTGTGTTTCTTTAGTGGAGGGTGTGTTCCACTGGGGCTTTACAGTTGTGATTTACTCCTGCTTTTGGTACTTATTTTACCGGCGCGGTTATTGCCCGGTAGTGCTTTCCTCGAGTGGGTCGCTCCCCTCGAGTTCCCCTCCGGAGGCCGGGGCCAGACAGTTATTGACAGTTTTGCTATCACATCGGCGCGGCTTATTTGCCCGATGATGAGGGCGGCAGCAGGAGCTTTGCTATCACATCGGCGCGGCTTACTTGCCCGATGATGAGGGCGGTACAGATTGGGTTCATCTGGGACGGTTGGTTATTGTCGCATACGGTTATTCCAGTCTAGGACTGCATTTTAGAGGCATAGTAGTGGTAGTTTCATTTCTTCAGCAGTCATTATTTCTTACCACTCTTCTTTCCCCTTTTGCCTCTGGTAGACCTAGTGGGTGTGTCAGAGTTTGAGGTTTTACCCACTAAGGGAGGCTACTGGTTTACTAGTAGTTCTCACCCCCATTCTTCCTTCTTCTTTTTCTTCTTCCTTGTTTTGCAGTGTCTTCTGCGGGTGCTGCTGGGTTTTCAGCGGCGGGTCGAGGAGAGATGACGACTGAGTAGATAGATCTCGAGGCAGGATGAGCGGGTTAGCTGGACTGTTGATGTACCTATGTTTCCTCAGACGGTTGTACTTTTACATTTGGGACTGGCTTTTGCCAGCAGGTTGTATTTATTTCGGTGAGCTGGGAGAGACTGATGTATCATTTTTACAGATGTATTGTATTTTATTTCCAGCTTCAGTCTGAGATATATTAGATTTTAGTTCAGCTCTGTTTTTATTGCTCTTTTATTGTATTTCTTATATCTGAGCAGGTTACCAGCGCTTCGTGTACATGGAAAATTCTGTGTGCACGGCGGATCTGTTGGCGGGCCCGGGTTCTGGTTTACACCCGGGGCGTGACAAGAATAGAGTGTTTTTTAAGAGTCACTTTACAAATTATAAATAATCCACATCCCGCTCATTAGATAGGTAGAGTATGTGATGTACACTGGAGTGTACAAGTAGCATTATTCTTTAATTTTACATATATCGAGCGCGAGGTAGGCTAGAATATTTTTATATGCATAGAGCATTCCGTACTTATAAATTATTTTCGATATTGAAACTTTCAAATCGACGATCGATTCTGTTAAATCTGATCTAGAATATTTAAAATAACTAGAAAATTTATTTCGTAATTTTTTGATATCTTAGTAATCGAAGAAACTTAAAATTAATAATTTTAAAAGTCGTAGTAAGTCGTTTGCAAATTTAACGGTGTAGAAATATTCAAATCATGCGAAATATTGATAAAATTTTTTTTATATTATATAAAATAAAATTAATATTTTTGATCTAAAATTTTAATGTCATCTCATTAAAATTTTATTTTCAACTGTTTATTTTAAATTATTTGGACAAATAATATAAAAGATTATAAAATTTATTTTTTATATTTTTTATATATTTTATATTAAATTTAATAGACTCGATCGCTATACAAAAGTTTTAATATCAAATATGACTTGTAAACATGAAAAACTGCTTGTTTATAAGAACGTACGTACCAGCCGTACTCTGTTGAGCACAAGAAATACCACCATCGAGCCAGGTCATATATATTTTTCTCGTAAATACATTTATTTAAGGGCAATACTATCCATACACTTCAAAATGGGATATATGATGCACATTTCACCCATCTAAAGATGGAGTTTTTTTTACTGATCATTTCGATATAATCAGTAAAATTCACCCCACCCTAGAATGGATGGAATGTAAGATATACACCCTTAAGGGGTATACACTTATATATACTCTTTATTTAATGATTGTACCTTAAAGTCAATTTGTACCTTATACCTTGTCTATGTATCAAAACTGAGAGTTTCATCAGCATATAAAAAAAAGAAAAAAGAAAAAAAAAAGACGGCAAGATAAGTATATATGTGACGCTATCGTTTGTCTTTTAGTTAAAAATAAGCTTATTATCCAAAATATTCATTTCATAAAAAATATTTTAAAAATCTATTAATGTACGTGGTAGTGAACCATACTACGTACGTGCATTAACTTGTAGGAATGTACGCGGTAGTGAACCATGCTACGTGCATTAACTTGTAGGAGGCATCAGGTAGAAATTGGAGGCAATCTATTTATTCCGATCTGATCAAATCTAGCAAAGCTACGACCTCATAGATTCTCCATATCGAGTTCCCAATCCGTTCACAAAGTCGAAACAGTTTTCTTCTGGATCGTACATGAGTTTCACATCGAATCAGCAACTTTCATATTATAAATTATGCATTCAATGCATGTAAAAATATTGAACATCAACTACATCAGCTAGTAAAATAGAGTTTTGCATGTTAACTCTTTTTAGAATTGAAATAGCCCCGGCCCCCACAAGTTGGGGGTTTTCCTAACACCTACCTTACAATCTTTTATAAAATTAAGGAATGATATATGTTAGAGTTTTATTTGATTTTAAATTTTATTTTGGCTTATAGCTTTCTGGGTGGCTCAATAATAATGGACTTTATCTGGGAGCCCAAAGTTTTAGTCAACTACATGTGATGTTTAGTCTCATATCGAAAACTCATCATATGAAGTAGCTATTTATATACTCCTTCATTCTTACTTGTGTTGGTTAGGAAAAAGTAAGAGTAGAGTCTTTTTTTTAAACATACACGCGCGTGCTCGGCACGAGCTAAGTTGGGTCGGGCGGGCGGTGCGTGCGATCTTGACCTGATTTTTTTTTATTTGTTTTTTTTTTTTTTTGCTTGATTAACTTATCTTGGGAAGGGTCTTTTCGGACTTCCCAAAAGTCTTGTCTTGGAAAGTGACTGGTAGGCTGCCTAAGGAACTATCCATTAGACTCTCTCCACATTAGCATGGGCTCTCTCTTTTCTTTTTGCTTAACTTAATCTACCTTGGGAAGGGTTCCCAAAAGTCTTGCCTTGGGAAGTGACTGGTGGGCTGCCTAAGTAACTATTCGTTAGACTCTGTCCACAGAAGGGTTGGCATGGGCTCTCTCTTTTGGGTTCTATAAATATAGAGTAAGAGAAGCTTGGTTAAGTACAGTATACAAATATATGCTATTCTGATTTACATTGCACTCTTATAATAAGATTTACAGTTTTACTATTTCTCTTTTACTTCAAGTTTTATTTTTGTTGGATCTCTGAAAGTCGACGGGTTCGCTACGCGCCATTCCGAAGTCATGCCGACGGGGTGGACAGTGGTCGTTATATTGCTATGAGTGATTACCGGAGCCTCGCATGTGGAGAGGCAATCTTGCTTTTAGGATAGTGCATCTACACGCCTCGACTCACAGGTTTCATTTAATCCTTTTTATTTTCCTATTAATAGTATAGTAGTAATTCACATGATAAATTATTAACTAGTATTTCAAATTTAAATCAATTAAATATTATTTTAATAAAAGAACTTATTTGAAAAGACTTTTCCAACAATATATTCTGTAAAGAGATCAGGAGAGTTATGTGTTTTGCCTCTTCAAAGATGGTAGTATTTGGTTAGATTTATAATTGAATTCTAATTAGATTAGAATAAATATTAAAATATGTTGAAAATAATTTATTAAAATTTAAATATTAATTAGAATAGAAATTTAATTAGACTAGAATTTGGGTATCTAGCATAAGTGTTATTATTTTGGTGGTGATGGTGGTACGACTGGCTTATGTATGGTATGGTCGAAATATTCATGATTTTAAATGCACTAGTACATGAGTATGTTCAAAGAGAGAAATCTTTTAAATTTATGGGATACGTGAAAAGTATGAGAGAGATTGAGGAAGATGGCTTATGTTGAATTTACTCTGTGTATAAGAGAGAGTAAGGTGTAATTTATTTTTTGGTGAATGAATTTTATTTTATCCATATTTTCTGATTTGATTTTTTTCTCTTTTATGGTTGTGTTGATTTTTTTTCTTTTATAATTTTATTGGTTTCAGGTTTTGTTGAGCAGACAGATTTATGGTAAAAAATTTTTGTTGAAGAGACAAATTTATTATAAAAATTTAATGTTTCTGTCACAAAATCCCAACAATCGATACCGAAGCAAATACCGAATTAACAATAGTCGGTATCAGAGTGAGTTACGAATTTATAAAATTTGGTATCCCCGAGTAACAGATTTTCAACTGAAGAGAAGAGAAATGTACCCATTTTGTGAACGCACGCTCCCTGACATCACCAACTTAATACCTGAAGAAAAAAATTTCAATAAACTAGAAAAGCAAAATTTCAATAAACTAAAAAAACATAAACTAAATTTTTTTGTCCTTAAATTATAAAATGGATGATATTTTGGTCTTTAAATTATATTTTTTCTCTAATTTCTAGCTCAATTTGTTTAAAATTATTATATCTAAATTTAAATCTAACTTAATTGTGTGAATACTGATGCGTCGCTAATATAATAACAATATAGCATTACAGTTATTGTCGTATTATCGTTCACTTATTACTACATAACTCTAATATCAGCGATACGTCATTATTAACTAGAATTGATTGTAATAATCTAAAAGTTTGAAGTAGACATTGCAATGAACTAAAATTTAAGGATCAAAAGTGTAATTTAACATTTGAAAAAATATTGTGAAATATGTGCCAAAAGAAAGTTCAATAGTTTGGCAAAAAAAAAAAAAAAAGTGTCTGGTCTATATATTAATGAAATATATTGGGATGGAATTAATCCATGACCTCACTAAACGACGAAAGCTTTAAATTGACTATAATGTTATCTTATCTAAAATATTAATTTAATTAAAAATAATTCAGATATATATTTAATAAATTTATCATGCAAAAATATTGACTTTCAAATACGTCAGCTAGTTATATAGAGCTTAGCATGTGAACATTTTTTAAATGCTAGTAGGTCCCCCGCAAGTTTGGAGGTTTTGCTAACACCTATATATATTTGACGAGACAAATATTTCTCATACATTTTAAATAAAATATGTATTTTATATTTTATTTATTTTAAAATATGATAAATTTTATTAGTCATTTTATTATAATTTTTTATAATTTTTTATTATTTGGATGAGTCAAATTTAATTAACCGTTGATTATGATATAAACTATAAAAAATATTACATAATTTTAAAATTGATTTCTACTGGTAAAAAAATTCATATCTATCTATATAAATTTTAATCTAATTATATTGATCGGCTCTTTGACTAACTTCATTAGCATTATATATATATATATATATATATATATATACACACACACACGTGCAACGGAGGGCTAATTAATTAGCGGCCTACTTCGAATTTTTGAAGTTGTACAGCAGCAAGAGAAGGTATACGCCGGCTCGTATGCGGTGTTGGACTCGGCAGCGGAGCAGAGGTTCTCGACTAATTGCTTGAGCGGTTTGGATTACTCGAACCAACAATATAAAAAATTTAAATCGAATTACTCGAAACAACAATATAAAAAAATTAAATCTCTTTATGGATTATTTTCTTAGAGTTTTTTGTTGAAATAAGAGAAAGGTGAGGTTCAAAATAAGACTCACCTTTCTCTTATGGATTATTTTCTTACATTGCCGAACTATGTAAAAAATCTTAATTTTTTTTTTCTGCATTTATTTTTATTACTGGTTTTCGATTTTTTTTATTTTTTGTGCATCTGTATTGATAGCGTATAACGAATGATCCATCAAATTTTCAACACACTTTAAAATAAGTAGTAAAAAAAATTCCATCCTTGAATAGATAGAATGTACATCTTGCACATTATTTAAACTATACCGATATTTGATAAATTATATAATATAAATTTCATAAAGAGAGAGAAAGCATGTTTTTTTTTTTTTTTTTTTTTTTTTTTTCTTCTGTTTCTCTCCTTGAGATAAAGAAGGCATGTGTTGAGCATGTTCAAAGAGAGGAGAGAAATTTATTCATTTTTTGTGACATGATCTTTTTATATCACGGACATGAGACCTAAATAAAAGAAGTCCAATAATTTAAAGAAAGATAAAGCAATATATTTTGTCCCTAGATTAATATAAGGTGAATGACAGGTTTCTAATTTTCAGTTGGTTGTAACTTTAATCTTAAACATACTAAGTTAATGTAATTAAATTTTACAATCAAATTTAATCAATTGAATGCTAATATTCTGAATGTTAATGTGTTGCTAACATGTTAGCAATGTGGCACCGTAGTTATTACCATAACATTGATCATAATACTACTATGTAACTATCGTATCTACAACACATTGGCACTAACGAGACTTGATTGTAATAATTTAAAAAATTTGAAATAGATATTATTATGCTCCGAAACCGTCAATTTAGTCCGCTCAGACATGTGCACAAATCAGCCGAACGGATAGAGTCTCTTCTATTCGATCGAAGTGGAATTATATACCAATATGTACGAAGATAAACAATAGAAATACATGTATTATTAGAGTACAACTAATAATTTTAAACACTCAACTTAATTTAAGAATTTAAAGTCTACAACTAATTGAAACATTCAGCTAGAATGAAATTTTATTAAATTTATATTAGCTAATCCTCAAAATATTACAAGTTTTTTTATTGTTACAAAAAAGGGTACATCTAGACCTTACTAGGTCCACGATGCCTTCGATCACGTGTCTTGCCAGCGATACCTGGATTTGAAAAAAAGTAAACCGCAAAAAGTGAGAACTATGAATAATTCTCAGTGGGTGCAACTATCAAAAATTGATGCTTTACACTCACTCGATCCAAAGGGAGATATTAGCAGAGAGATATTAATACCAACAATTATTTCTATACAAGAAATGCGATAAATAAATCAACAACTATAATGCCTTGCTTATCTAATATGTTACCATGCCCCTTGTTATAGGTTTACCCGTACCTCATAGCTCTAGCCATCTAATTGATTGGTTATTTACCACACTAAGCCTCATAGAGAATCGAGAGAAATCGTATTACTCTCCAACCAGTTAATACACACACCTCATGGAAAGTCGAGGGAGATCGTACTACTCTCCAATTAGTTAACACACATCCGTCATGGGGAGTCGAGGGAGATTATACTACTCTCTAATCGGTAAGCGCTTAGAGTCCAAAAAGATCACACCTCCAAGTACCACATGCGGAGTCAAGAGAATCAACACTATGGTATACAATGGGAGTCAAAGGAGATCAGCCCAACGAATGCACATGAGGGAGTCGAGGGTGATCGGCACTCCCAGGACACTTTCGAAAGGTCGCAACATAACATATCATGGCATCCTAAGCTCAATGACTTAAAGGCTTATAGTACATGTCCACTATACACAATATGTTCTTTAGTTCACATTTAACCTAGAGTTTGCAATTTTTATGTCTCACCTTATATTTTATCTAAGTTAGATACCACACATTTTGACCTACATTCTAGATTCTCATTACATTATGTACATATGTTGATATTTCATTTTCATTTTCATACAAGCTCACTACAAAAAAAATGGTCTATACCGACGCTTTTACGTCGACGCACTTAAAAAACGTCGGCAATATTTTCTACTGTCGAAATTTTACCGACGCTTGGCTTTTGCGTCGCCAAATAAAATACGTGGGAAATAAAAAATTACTTTAACTTTCCCCCCACCGCCACAGCCACCACCACCATCTCTGTTTTTTTTTTTTTTTTTTTTAACTTTTCATCTCCCACACACTGTACCTCTCCATCCTCCTCCCAACGCACGCGGCACCTCGCCTATTCGTCGCCGCCGCCACCATCACCCCCCATCGCCACAGCCACCACCACCATCTCTCCCCACCGCCATAGCCACCACCACCATCTCTCCCAACGCGCGCGGCACCTCGCCTCTCTATCCACCTCCCAACGCGCGCGGCAACCACCTCGCCTCTTCGTCGCCGCCGCCACCATCACCCCCCACCGCCACAGCCACCACCACCATCTCTCCCCACCGCCACAGCCACCACCACCATCTCTCCCCACCGCCACATCCACCACCACCATTTCTCCCAACGCGCGCGGCACCTCGCCTCTCCATCCTCCTCCCAACGCGCCTGGCGACCACCACGCCTCTTCGTCGCCGCCGCCGCCACCGTCACCCCCCACCGCCACAGCCACCACCACCATCTCTCTCTCCCAACGCTATGGTAATTTCCTGCTTTCGGGTTAGGGTTTTGCCCTGTAAAAAAATCTCATTTGCTTAATTATTTTATTTTTTGCTTTACTATTAAATTTAATTTATCATGATGTGTTTAGAACAAAATGAATGCTATATATATTTGTTAAAAAAATGAAACATTTGACATTCTGCTATTAATTATATACCCTAGCGTTGGGAGAGAAATGAATGCTATATATATTTTAATTATATATTGATTGATTCTCTCAAATATTTGTTAGAACTCATTATGAAATGAATGCTATTAATTATATACCATGCATTCATTTTGTTCTAGCATTCATTTTGTTTTATACCCTAGCGTTGGGAGAGAAATTAATACTATATATATTTTAATTATATGTTGATTGATTCTTCTCAAATATTTGTTAGAACACATAATGAAATGAATGCTATTAATTATATACCCTGCATTTATTTTGTTATATACCCTAGCGTTCATTTTGTTCTAATAGCATTCATTTCATTATGTGTTCTATAAAACATCATTCTGCATATTAATAGCATTCATTTTGTTCTCATACATGGTATTAATTAATTATAGGAATATTAAGTATCTGATTACTTTGCTAGAATACTTTTTTGGTTTCTAGCTTAATGAAAGTTATTCTTATTATTTTTTTTTAGAACAAAATGAATGTTATATATATTTGTACATAGTGACATATTATTTATTATTAATTATGATGTGTTTTTTTTTATATATGTATTATTAAAGTGAATCATATTAATTACTACACCAGCTATTTATTTTCCCTCTTTTTGGCCTGCAAAACTAAATCAAATGCTTGTGTATATTTATTAGAATACTAATTAAAATAATTTATATATAGAGTGAAATATGAGAATACATAGTATATTCATAATTTTTTTTCTTATGCTAATTAGTTGTTTATTGTCAGCCTAAACAAATGGACAAAAGCTGGATTAATAAGCAGAGAAATAGTAAAGCTTATTTAGATGGTGTTGCTAATTTTATTAGATTTGCTACTGAAAAATCATCTAACAGAGAAAAGATTGTATGTCCTTGTCGAAAATGTCGAAAATGTTGCAATTGATTCTCACATACTCTAGAAGTTGTGGAGGAACATTTGGTATGGAAGGGATTCTCATTAGGTTATACCGACTGGGTATTTCACGGAGAATCGTTTATTTCTTCTACTAGTGAAGCTGCTCAACATGCCCCAAGCATTACAGACTACACTAATGTGCAACAAGAAATCATGGGACAAGAAGATATGAGAGGATTGCTCCAAGATGCCTTTGAATTTTTCAATATAATTTTAAATAGTGATTCAATAGTCGATGAGGATAATATTAAAAATTCTAGTGAAAGAATTACACAACAACATTTGCCAAATGTTGATGCAACTTCATATGCAACTTTGATGCAAGATTGTGATCAAGAGCTTTATCCAGGATGCACAAATTTTTTCAAAATTCTCTTTTATACTCCACCTTTTCCATCTCAAATATTTGAACGGGTGGTCCGGAAAATCTTTCACTATGCTACTCTAACTACTAAAGGATGCTTTTCCGAAGGGCGTTTCATTGCCATCATCTTCATATGAAGCTAAAAAGTTAATAAAACAATTAGGGCTCGGATACGAAAAAATTCATGCGTGTCCTAATGATTGCGTGTTATATTGGAATGAAAGTGTAAACGAAGAAAACTGCCGTATATGTGGAGCTTCAAGGTGGATAATAAATAAAGATGATGAGGATGATTCTTTACAAGAATATGAAAATACAATAAAAAAGAAAAGACCGGCAAAAGTATTACGATATTTTTCGTTAATACCGAGATTAAAAAAAAAAATTATGTCATCAAAGATGGCTTCCTCCATGAGATGACATGAAGAAGGTCGAATAAAGGATGGAATCTTAAGACACCCAGCAGATGCTTTGGCATGGAAATCATTCGATTCTCACCATCCGAATTTTGCGTCTGATCCTCATAGTATAAGACTTGGATTAGCTAGCGACGGATTCAATCCTTTCAGGACAATGAGTTCTACTTATATCACATGGCAAGTTGTTTTGATTCCTTATAACTTACCGCCATGGTTGTGTATGAAACAATCATCTTTAATATTATCAATGGTTATTCCAGGTGAAAAAGGTCCAGGCAATGATATTGATATTTTTTTACAACCTCTAATTCATGAATTGAATAAGTTATGGGAAGGCGTTGATGCATTTGATGCTTTCACGAAGCAAAACTTTAATATGCGAGGAGCTCTATTATGTAGTATTAATGATTTTCTTGCTTATGCAAACTTATCTGGTTAGAGTACAAAAGGGCGTTTTGCTTGTCCTTGTTGTAGTATGTAATCTGATTCGCGTTGGTTAAAGCATGGAGGCAAATTCTGCTACATGGATCATCGTAGATGTTTAGCACAAAATCATCCTTTTAGATTTCAAAAAGATGAGTTTGATGGTTCGATAAAGTTACGAACTGCTCCAAATTTATCATCTGGAATTGATATTCTTGAGCAACTAGAAGAAATCAACAATAAGTATGGAAAAGTCTCTAAGTCTAGTAGAAAGAGGGGACGATGTATGGTAAGTGGTAGAAGAACAAGTTAAAATTTTTGAGGATGCTGATGATTTTATTATTGATTCTCATAATTATGATGATGATGAAACACGTCCCCAAGAACATTCATGAAAAAAGAAAAGTTTTTTTTTTTTGACCTACCCTATTAGAAGGATTATCTTCTTCGACATAATCTAAATGTAATGCATATTCAGAAAAATATTACTGACAATTTTATTGGTACTATATTGAATGTTTACGAGAGGAGTAAAGACAATTGAAATCACGTCTTGATCTAAAAGATATGGACATAAGGCATGACCTTCATCCAGTGGTGATGCCTAATAATAAAACCCATATACCTCCTGCATGTGTTCTATACTATGTCAATGCAAGAAAATGTGGATTTTCTAACTATTTTGAAAAATCTCAAAGTTCCTGATGGTTATGCATCTAATATTTCAAGAGGAGTGAATTTAAAAGAGCGAACACTTTCAAATCTTAAGTCGCACGATGGCCACATTCTGATGCAAGATATTATGCCAATAGCATTGAGGGCAATAATGCATAGGCAAGTTGTAGCAGTTATTTGTGAGTTATCATCATTTTTTAAATCGTTATGCTCAAAGGCTCTTAATATGGAGGAACTTGATCAACTACAGTCTCATATTGCATTAACGCTATGTCACATGGAGAAAATTTTTCCTCCAAATTTTTTTACCATTATGATTCACCTAATTATTCACTTAATAGAGAAGACAAAATTAGGTGGACCTGTACATTACAGATGGATGTACCCTATCGAGAGGTAGTGATTTTAATCATATGTTAATTAGATATGTTAATTTTTAATCTTTCATTGTAATGATATTTTTTTATTTTTCTGGAAGGTACTTAGTGCGCTTAAAGTCCTATGTACGCAATAGAGCTCAACCCGAGGGCTCACGCAAGATATCTTGAAGGTGTGGAGTCGATTTTTAATTGACCACTACGAAACTCTGATAATGTGGACAACATAGATAATTATATGTTCTTATCTGGGGGTTGAGTTCTAGGCAAGGTTGAGAGTGTCATTCTTGATGACATTTCGTTAGCACAAGCGCACCGATATGCTTTACTCTATTGTGATAAAATATTCCCATATCGTAGGTAAATATTATTAAAAAAATTTATCCATACAATTAATTTTAATTACGATATAAGTACATTCTAAATATATAATTTTCTAAACTTGTATATAGTGAATTTTTGGATTCTCAACGAAGAGCAAATCCTAACATTCGAGATAACTCAAATATTGAGCATAAATGGTTAGCAGAGAAATTTTCTGAATGGCTTCTTGCACAGGTGAGAACTTTTCATGTTAAATTGATATAATTTTCTTTTCTTGTTCATTGATAGAAATTATTTAATTATCATACTTTTTAAATATTTTAGGTCCCACAAACGACCGAGAGAAAATATCCTGATAAAATTATAGCAATCGCCCGAGGTCCAAACAATATTGCCAAGCGATGTAATGGTTTTATCATCAATGGATTTAGATTCCACACGAAAAATCATGAGAAGTTCAGAAAAACACAAAATTCTGGAGTTATGGTTGGAGCAGAGGGGCAAACTTATTATGGCAAACTTACTGATATTTTTGAAATAGATTATTATGGAAGTTTTAAGGTTGTTTTATTTCGTTGTGATTGGATAGATATTAAATCACCAAGGGGATTGATGACAGATACAAATGATTTTATTCTTGTGAATTTTTCTAAGTTGATTCATACGGGTCAATTGTTGAAGGATGATCCATTCATATTTTCATCTCAAGCAAAGCAAGCATTTTATGTTCAAGATCTAAAGAATGAGGAATGGTCTCATGTCATTACGATAAAGCCAAGAGATTTGTATGATATGGAAGCAAGATTACAAAACGACGATGATGCATGATGAGACATACACCCAATGCATGCCTTCGAATATTTCAACCACTGACGAATTAGATAATTATACAAGATGGACCCAATCAATTGTTGATGAGACACTAATACATGATATAAGTATTTTTGCAAACTCTTAGGCATAAATGCATGATATAAATATTTCTATTAAAATATTATGTTTAGATGTTTCTGTTTTATTTTGATCAATTAGTTCATATCATACAATTTGATCTCAAGAAGAAAGTTAATTTAGTAAGTTAATTTAGTAAGTTGTACCTATACTTTTTATCATTACTTGATTCTTTGCTATATTCATATCTTTAAAATGTGTGTTTCATGTTTTTATTTTTTTTAACTTTGTTGCTTTGATGAATAGTTGTAGTTGGAATTCTGTATTCATGCCTTCATTATGTAGGTTTATAAGCAATGGTAAGATCAAAAAGATTGAGAAATTATATAATTACAACACTTCAAGATGATCAATCTCAATCAAATGGTGATGACTTATCACCTACCTTAGATCATACTTCTTCAGAAAATCAGCCTATCTTAGAGTCCGAGCCCTCTGAAAACAATCTTCAAGGGCAGGAACCAACAAATGTTGAAGATAATGATACATTGGAGATAATTGGTAATCTTCACTCGTTTTAATGATCATTTTTTGTATGTTTTACTATTTATCTTTAACATCCTTTATGACTCTTTTTATTGAGATGAGCAAGGTAATTTAAAGAAGAAAAGAGGAATTTACCATATGGAGAAAGAATTAAAGTTGAATGGAACAAATTTGGGCAGCCTATAAAGAAAGGTGGGCGAATTTTAGGTGGTTGGTTAGGAACAGTTGCACGACGTGGAAATATGTGTCCTATCCACTATGTAAGTTGGAAAGTTATGCCTGCGGCGCTTTTTAAAATAGACATCATCAGAATGACTTGGGTGTGTATTTTTTTAAATCATTTGATTTCATATGGATAAATTTTTAAAATATTTGAGTATAATTGACATCATCAGAATGACTCGGGTGACCTCAGCAGCTCAGCAGCAGCTCAAGCAGCAGCAGCTGCTATTGCTTGAGCAGCAGCACTTGAGTAGCAGCAGCAAGCAGCAGCAGCTGCTTGAGCTGCTGCCAGCAGCAGCTGCTGCTACTGCTGCTTGAGCAGCAGCACCAAGTAGCAGCAGCTGCTGCTTGATTTATGCATGTAATTCAGCTGCTGCTTGCTTGCTGCTTGTTAGATAATTTGTTTTCTTTATTGATTCATGCGCGTAATTCATCAATGCCACGTGAATTTAAATGCTATAAACCAAATTTATTAAACTTGATTATGATTTTAATACACTAATTATAATCATATATTAGGTGCCGTGTGTGATTACTGCATGTCTATCAAATACAGTGAATAATAATTCTTATGAATTATGCTATAATTAAGTGGTGATTAAATGATTAGGTCATCACGCACGTTGTTGATCCCGCCGCTGAATTTTAAGCTGAATTAAACCCCTGCCTCTTATATATATGTAGATGTCATTTGGGATCTTTACAAACACACTTGTTTTTCCTGAACTTTGTATTGATAATGATGATTGATAAACTACTCACCTGGGAGGTGACAGGTGAACTAACCAACAAAAATTATGCATTGCATTTACATTAGTCAATCAATTTTTACTAAGATCTTGTTTGAATGTAAAAATATATATTTTTTAGATAGTATATTCAATAATTTTTTTTACTGCGAAAATTGATGAATACAACCAACTGCGAAAAAAAATTTTACAGCTGCTGCTTGAGCTGCTGCTGAGGCATCTACTCAAGCAGCAGTAGCTGCTCAAACAGCAGTTGCTGCTGCTTGGTGCTGCTACTCAAGCAGCAGCAAGCAGCTGCTGCTGCTGCTGTTCAAGCAGCAGCAAGCTGCTTGCTACTGATCAAGTGACATAATACATTTTTATAAATTATGAACTAATCTTTCACGTCTACTTTATTATTGACATAATATATTTTTATATGATTTGGAGCTATAATTTTGAGGTATCTCATAATTTTTAAAGTTCTAAATTTTTAATATTATTTTTCTTTCTTGTAGAGTAAGTTTTTTCTTCCTCGCGATGATAAAGTTGAAGCATGGGTATTGAAATCAGTAAGTAGAAAATGAAAAGACTACAAGCACGAGCTTAAAGCAAAATATAAAAAAGCTAAAAATACACAAGCAGAGATTGCTAGTAATGTTCCACCTGAAATTGTGTCACAACAATGGATAGATCTTGTCCGCAATTGGTTTTCGGAGAGAAGTGGGGTAGTTAATTTTGATCAATTAGATGATATAGTTTACTCATAATTTTGTACTACAGTTTTGAATTAACATATTTTATTTCTATAGAATCTGTCACGCCCCGAGTTTAAAAAAAACGGTCTTTTTTTTTTTTTTTTTTTTTTTAAATCAGAGTTATCAGAAACTGGGCGTAACAGACCGCCACATGCATAGAAAATCCTCTATCCAGACAGAATCTTCCCTATACATGCACGGCTAGGCAATTACATAAAACATTCAGAGTTCAAGTACAGATACTTAACTAAAAACGTAACTACCAACTGAACTAATAAAATACCGTATCTGATCATATCCCAATTGTCAGATCCTCAGGGGAACAGCTCTATCGTGGTCACCTCACCAGACCGTCCCGACATCTCACCACCCAACAGTCCTGAAAAACAGTCTGTCACGCCCCGGGGTCAGAACTGTACCCCGGGCTCGCCAACAGATCCGCCGCCCCTACAGGAAGCCCTGTAGAGACGTAGCGTCTAACCTGCAAAAAAATAGATCAACTATACTAACAGATATCAGAGCGATAAAGAAAGCTAACTAACTACAAGAATAGAACAATCTCTCACATAAAATATACATAAAATCCTCACCTGAATACAGAAGTCTCTCAAAAGAAAATAAAAGAGTATAACTCGATCCCTCACTACAAGATCTCTCAAACATAGACACAACCAAAAGTAACATCGGCTACCTCTATCTCTCGCTGATGATGAAAGGGGAAAAGGGATCTATCTCGCGATTCCCTTACCTCGGTCTGTAGGAGCTGGATCAGCAACAGGCACCACAAGAACTGGAGCTGGAGTCCCTGGGGAAAAAGACACCACAACGGGTGTGAGAACTACCTCCCACAGTAGTTCTCAGTGGGTGCCGCCAACAAGCCCGACGGCCTGCCCACTAAGTCTACAAGAGGCATAAAGTAACAAAAGAAAATGCAGTATAGAAAAGCTGGAAAGTAAACATCTACTGCTACTATGCCTCTAAATGCTCAAGGAAGAAGGACTGAAGATCAAAATGTCTCTACTGATACCCGACTCAAATCACCCAATCCAAACTGACTGCCATAACGGTCCAGTCCAACCTGCGCCTACCTACTGCTGTAGGTATGTCCGTAGCTGCCAAAACTGGCTCAGCTAGAGGGACGATGTCCATGACTGCCAAAACTGGCTCAGCCAGAGGGACACCAACATCGACAAGCCGCGATAAAAGTAGCAAGCCCAACTCCGGAGTGGCACTCGTGGGTAGCGACCCCACCGAGCAAAGTATCCGCGCATCTCTGTCGATCTCAAGTATGGCTCCTGCAGGCTATAATCCAATCACTGTCTCACTCACTAACTAAGAATCCACACTGTCACTATGATCATCTCCCAAAGATCCCAGATCCAACATGTCACTATCTCAATGATAAACAATCTACAGACTGCTACCAACTCTACTCGGTCCCCAGACGCGAGTACAATGCATCCACAGCTACTAGACCTCCCAACCCACGACTCAGGGGAAAACTACTATGTCCAGAGTGACAGGGGTAACAAGCAAAGTGGGAGACCTAAAGCAATGCATAAATCTAACTGTAGTCGTCTGAGTATGATATACAATGCATAATAGATGTGCTAAGACAAGTTCTCAGATTAAAATGATTCATATGTTGCAAGAGTTCCAATAAGATTATCAGATTTAGCAATTATCAACTGTGGGTACTAACATACAGTTTGCACGGATTAATTAGCTCAAATACTATCAAGCATGCATTTATAATCGCAGAATTAGAGTGCAGTCCATAGATATTGAAAGCAGGATCACCCACCTGAACACGCTAACTGTCCGGGACGGTACAGATAAACAGTCCAGAAATCGACAATTTCCCAGATCCACAGAGCAAAGAGCACAGAAAAAGTGCTCTTACAATCCTGAGTACAACAACACTTCTCAATTATACACAATTCACACACAACAATTACTATTCCAAAATCTGCAAGCAAGGTTACTGTTCACACGAAAATTTCACCTAAAAATAATTTTCCAGAAATTCCAATAAAAATATCACGACGATCCTCGCGAAGTGTAGATGTCGATAGGCTCTTGAATCGTCGAAATCCGATATCCAGAGGTGAAGATAAAATTCTGCGAAGTTGCTGCTGTCAGGATTCCACACTGTTGCAAAGATGTGTAAAAATGTACCCCAAACCCTTATAAAAGCTCATTTCTGGGAAATATGATCAACACGGAAAACGTAGATGTACCTCTCGTGCAACTGCTGTCGCAGAAATCATCCAAAAATGAGGTCGGGGTAGCTCTGCAGGTCTCCCAGACTAAACTGCGACGAAAATGGGCCTCCAACAGTATACCGTCGCTCCGCACTACGAGGCAGAAAACGCAGTCGTCACGGCTTCCAGAAAATCTGAAACTTCACCGGAAGATGCACAAGAGGGAGAGGAAGAATTTTTGTATAAGGCACAAGAGCTAATTCCCACGAGAAAGGCGAAAATTTTCGGCCCAAAGGGGGCCTATTTATAGGCTCCCAAAGGAATCAGCCCAAAAGACAAAGCCCAACAATTCGGGCCCCAACTTTCGGGCGCCCGAAAACTTTCGGGCGCCTACAGTGTTGGGCCCGGCCCAACACTGTTCACGCCCGGAAGTTCCACGTGCTGACACGTGTCCCCCCGAACAGGCAACACCGGTGCAAGGCCACTCAGCAACTGCCACGTGTCCCGCCAAACAGGAAACACCATCGCGGACCACTCAGCGACCGCCACGTGTCCACCCCGCTAGCACAGTAAGGCGGTGGCGCCCGCCAATGAGCGGGCGCCACGTGTCCCCGGCTGACCCGCCGACCGCGCGATGTGCGCCCGGTCGCGCGACTTGGGTCGCACGTGCGCACGCTTCCCGAGGCACCGACCGCGCGCGTTCCGTGCACCGCGTGTGCTGCACCCGCCAATGAGAGGGTGACACGTGTCCCCTGCACCCGGTCCACGCCTTCGACAGGAATTCCGTGGACCACGCCGCGTACACCAACCAACCGGAGGCTGCCACGTGTCCCCCCGCCTGGTCCATGCACCGCCGCGCTCACCCGGTAGACCGCACGCCCTGGGCCCGCCAATCAGGCGGTGCCACGTGTCCATGTGCCGGGTCTGTGCACCCCGCCGTGCAGCTCTGTGGACCGCGCATCTTGAACCGGCCAATGACAGGCCGCCACATGGCATCCCGGCGGTCTACGGCCCCTCCCATGCACCATTTTCCACTAAAAACTTCCGGATGTCCTTTTTGGGCATCCGGACTCCAAATTAAGCAAATAAATAGTTGTTTTCAAGCGTTTTTCCGTGCTGAATCCATCTACGACCTCCGTTTGGCCTAAATCTTTCTAGAAATTTCAGCAAACCCAGCCGAAGGCCAAAACAGCAAATTAAAGCACACAGGGTCCATCAGTAGCATCCGATTGATGCACGGTGGGCCAGATACACCAATACTAGGTGTTCCAACAGTGGATTCATCGGAAAAACACTACATGGGAACTAGGGCCACTACACAGTCGTCGGCCTCGGCCAATCCCGAACCGTGTCAATCTTCGTCGGGTCGACCGCTACTCCAGCAGCTGAAACAATGTGGCCCAAGAAAGCAACCTCCCGAAGCCAAAACTCGCACTTCTTAAGCTTGGCATACAGCTTCTTATCACGTAGAAGCTGCAGCACTACCCTCAGGTGCTCCTCGTGCTCCTCATCGCTCCGGGAGTAAATCAGGATGTCATCAATAAATACAACCACAAATCGGTCCAAGTACGGCTGAAAAACCCGGTTCATCAGATCCATGAATGCAGCTAGGGCATTAGTCAATCCGAACGGCATAACCGTAAACTCGTAATGTCCATACCGGGATCTAAACGCCGTCTTGGGAATGTCCTCGGCCCTCACCCTCAGCTGGTGGTAACCTGACTGGAGATCGATCTTCGAAAACACGGAGGCTCCCTGTAGCTGATCAAACAAGTCATCAATCCGCGGCAGAGGATACTTATTCCGGATGGTCACTTTGTTCAATTCCCGGTAGTCCACACATAAGCGAAGTGGCCCATCCTTCTTCTTTACGAACAAAACAGGCGCTCCCCACGGCGAAACACTGGGCCGAATGAAGCCTCTGTCCAAAAGATCCTGTAGCTGGGCCTTCAACTCTCTCAACTCAGCCGGCGCCATCCTGTACGGTGCTTTCGAGATTGGTGCGGTTCCAGGTACCACATCAATCACGAACTCAATCTCCCTCTCTGGCGGCATGGTCGTCAGCTCTGGGGGAAACACATCGGGAAACTCGCGGACCACTGGAATATCCTCGAGTCCCCGTGCCGCCGAAGGCGCCTCAACAATCGTCGCCAGAAATGCGGTGCATCCCCTACTCATCAACCGCCTGGCCCTCGCTGAAGAAATAGTCAAGGCGAACAAGGAGCTCTGACAGCCCTGGAAGACGAACACCTCCTGCCCCGGCTCATGAAGAGTAACAGTCCTATCGCGGCAATCAATGGTGACATAATATCTCAACAACCAATCCATACCCAGAACAACATCGAAATCCTGGAGCTGTCGTAAGACAAGCAAGTCGGCCGGCAGAATCCAGGATCCCAACTGAATGGGGCAATCTCTACAGCACTCCTCAACATGAAGAACATGACCCGGTATCTCAACCTCTAATGCAGATGATAAAGAAGCTACCGCTATACCATGCAAGGATGCGAATGATCTACTAATGAATGAATGAGAAGCACCGGTATCGAAAAGAGCCCGAGCACGGACTGATGAGATCAGAATAATACCTGCGACGACCTGCTCTGCTGCGAAGCATCCTCAATCTGAGCGGCATATACACGACCGCTCGGTGCCGGGGGACGTCGCTCTGGCTGTCGAGAAGAAGAAGAGGCAAAATCTGGCCTGCTGTAGGCTGCAGAAGGTCCGGCTGGCTGGTAAGGAACGGTCGGTGCTGATGCAGAAGAAGGAGCTGGATGGCCGGCCCTGGAACAAGCACTCGCAATATGGCCGGCCTCCCCGCATCGAAAACACCGGCCCTGTCTCTGCGGGCACTGAGTCGGCGGATGAGGGCCCCGACAGATAACACATCGCTCTGAGCGCTGCTGCCGAGAAGACTGCTGTGGGGGCTGCTGCTGTCGCGGGGGTCGACGCTGCTGCTGCTGTGACTGTCGAGACGCCCCTGATCTCTGGCGTCCCTGGTGCCCCCGACCCTGAGGGTGGAAACGCGGAGGTCTCGGGGGTCCCTGCCTGCTAGACTGCCCCTCCTCCGCAGAAGCCGGGCGCTTCGCCCCAGAAGTCGCTACAGGGGCGGGAGACACCTCATCCATCACGGCCTCTCCACACTCCACATACAAGGCCTGCTCCATCGAGGCCTCCACGGTCTGCAGTCTACGGGAGCGGACGAACTGGTAGATATCTCGACGAAGTCCTCTCTCAAACATATAGACACGATGGCTCTCGTCTCTAGCCACATGAGGCACACATGCCAACAACTGGTTGAATTCCGCTATGTACATGTGCACCGGTCAATCTCCCTGGCGGAGATTCTTCAACTGCTCCTCCAGCCGCTGTCGGACACTCTCCGGAAAGAAGGCTCCCAGCAACATGCTCCGGAACTCGGCCCAAGAAAGAAGCTGCGTCCCAGGTGGACCAGCTGGTCGCACACGCCGCCACCACGCCTCGGCGTTGCTCTCCAGAAAATGGGTAGCCAGAATGACCCGATACCTCTCGTCCACAAATAAGCTCTCAAAGTGGCGCTCCATGGTGGTAATCCAAGTCTCGGCTGCCCAAGGCTCAGCACCCATGCCCGAAAAGCGGGGCGGATCGAACCGCCGAAATCTCATCAGCAAATCTACAACCTCCCGCTGCTCTGCCTCAGTCAACGCTCCCGTCGCCCCGGCCGGCGGCCTACTCGAAACCGGCACAGCAGGAATCGCCGGTACAGACTGCTCCACAGGGGGTGCCACAACAGGGGAAGAAGGCACCGGCGAAGCCTCAGGGGGTGCCACTGCCGGCTGTGCTCTCTGCTCCAACAAGAGCGTCAGCCGCGCCACTGCCTCCTCCTGGCGTCTAGCCGCCTCAGCCATCTGTGCCATCTGGGCACGGAGCTCCTGAATCTCAGCCTGAGGTCCTCGCCCCGAGTCCTCCTGCTCGGGCTCTGAGGACGAAGGCTGCGAACGCGTCACCATGGAACGTCGAGGAGGCATCCCCACCTGAGGGACAAAGCAAACAATCAGAACCAGAAGCAACACTCGACCCAATCTAGCGAAAGTCAAAAGGCATGTCCCCCTTTCCGAAGCACTATGTTGTCTGCAGCCAACATAGTTGCTACAAAAGGAAGACATGTCTATCACTCGTCCCTATCCACTCGGGAGAGTTGGAAACCCAATCAACACTTTCGCTAAAAAAAAATCTCGGCTCTCACGTGGGTCATCCTAGGGTTTAACCATAAGCCTAGGGTTCCTAAGTCCTCAAAGACCTACATCCTAGGCTCTGATACCACTCTAATCTGTCACGCCCCGGGGTCAGAACTGTACCCCGGGCTCGCCAACAGACCCGCCGCCCCTACAGGAAGCCCCGTAGAGACGTAGCGTCTAACCTGCAAAATAGATCAACTATACTAACGATATCAGAGCTATAAAAGAAAACTAGCAATAAAAGGGAAAATAACAATCTCTCACATAATATACATAAAGTCCTCACTCAAATACAGGAGTCTCTCAAAAGAAAACAGAAGAGTACAACTCGATACCTCACTACAAAATCTCTCACACCAAAAGACACAACCAAAAGTATATCGGGTACCTCTACCTCTCGCTGCTGCTGAAAGGGAAAAGGATCTACCTCGCGATTCCCTTACCTCGGTCTGTAGGAGCTGGATCAGCAACGGGCACCGCAGGAACTGGAGCTGGAGTCCCTGGGGAAAAGACACCACGACGGGTGTGAGAACTACCTCCCACAGTAGTTCTCAGTGGGTGCCGCCAACAAGCCCGACGGCCTGCCCACTAAGTCTACAAGGGGCATAAAGTAACAAAAGAAAATGCAGTAAAGAAAGTAGGGAAGTAAAACATCTACTGCTACTATGCCCCTAGCTACATGCTCAAGGAAAAAGGATCGAAGACCAATATGTCTCTACTGATACTCGACTCAAGTCACCCAATCCAAACTGACTGCCAAAACGGTCCAGTCAAACCTGCGCCTACCTACTGCTGTAGGTATGTCCGTAGCTGCCAAAACTGGCTCAGCCAGAGGGACGATGTCCATGACTGCCAAAACTGGCTCAGCCAGAGGGACACCAACATCGACAAGCCGCGAAAGAAGTAGCAAGCCCAACTCCGGAGTGGCACTCGTGGGTAGCGACCCCACCGAGCAAAGTATCTGCGCATCTTTGTCGATCTCAAGTATGGCTCCTGCAGGCTATGATCCAATCACTGTCTCACTCGCTAACTAAGAATCCACACTGTCCCAATGATCATCTCCCAAAGATCCCAGTCCCACATGTCACTATCTCAATGATGAACAATCTACAGACTGCTACCAACTCTACTCGGTCCCCAGACACGAGTACAATGCATCCAAAGCTACTAAACCTCCCAACCCACAACTTGGGGGAAGACCACTATGTCCAGAATGACAATAGTAACAAATGATGTGGGAGAACTAAAGCAGATGCGTAATCCTAACAGTAGTCATCTGCTGTAAGATATACAATGCATAATAGATGTGCTAAGTCAAGTTTTCCAATTAAAATAGTTCATGTGTGGCAAGAGTTCTAATAAGATCATCAAATTTAGCAATTACTAATAGTGGGTACTATCATACAGTTTGCACAGTTTATATCGCTCAAATACTATCATGTATGCATTTATAAATGCAGAATTAGAGTGCAGTCCATAGTTATTGCAAGCAGGATAACCCACCTGAACACGCTAACTGTCCGGGATGGTACAGATAAACAGTTCAGCAATCGACAATCTCCCAGATCCACAGAGCCAGGAGCACAGAAAAAGTGCTCTTACAGTCCTGGGTACAACAACAACTCACAATTACAAACAATTAACACATAACAATCACATTCCAAAAATCTGCATACACAGTTACTGTTCACACACGAATTTCACCTGAAAATAAATTTCCAGAAATTCCAATAAAAATATCACGACGATCCTCGCTAAGTGTAGATGTCGATAGGCTCTTGAATCGTCGAAATTCGATATCCAGAAGTGAAGATAAAATTCCGCGAAGTTGCTGCTGTCAAGATTCCAAACTGTAGCAAAGGGGCGTAAAAATGTACCCCAAACCCTCAAAAAAACTCATTTCTGGGAAAAATGATCAACACGGAAAACGTAGATATACCTCTTGTGCAACCGCTGGCGAAGAAATCGTCCAAAAATGTGGTCGGGGTAGCTCTGCAGGTCTCCCAGAAGAAAATGCGACGGTAGTGGGCCTCAAACTGTAGAACGTCGCTCCGCACTACGAGGTAGGAAACACAGTCGTCACGGCTTCCAGAAATTCTGAAATTTCACCAGGAGATAGAAAAGAGGGAGAGGAAGATTTTTGGTTAAGGGCTCACGAGCAGAAACCCACGGGAAAAGGGTGAAAAGTTCGGCCCAAGGCAGCCTATAAATAGGCCCCAAAGAAAAGGCCCAAAAAAAAATCAAGTCAAATGGGCTCGGGCCCGACTTTTCGGGCGCCCGAAAACTTTCGGGCGCGCACAGTGCGGCCCGGCCCAAGGTTTTCGGGCGCGCACAGTGCGGCCCGGCCCAAAGCATGCCGTCGGACGGGATCCACAATCCGTCCGACCCGCCTCTGGGCCTGCCACGTGTCGCCCGAACAGCGAACACCGTTGCTGGGCCACTCACCGGCTGCCACGTGTCCATCCCCCGGGCACAGTAAGGCGGTGGCGCCCGCCAATGAGCGGGCGCCACGTGTCCGCCCGGTTGACCCGCTGCCCGGCCGGCAGCGCGACGTGGGTCGCACGTGGGCACGCGCCCCGAGGCACCTACCGCGCGTCCGGTGCACCGCGCACGTTGCACCCGCCAATCAGGGGATGACACGTGTCTCCTGCACCCGGTCCACGCCTTTCCCAGCAATTCCGTGGACCGCGCCGCGTGCACCGACCAACCGGTGACTGCCACGTGTCCCCCGCCTGGTCCATGCACCGCCGCGCTCCACCCGGTAGACCGCGCGCCCTGGGCCCGCCAATCAGGCGGTGCCACGTGTCCATGCGCCGGGTCTGTGCACCCCGCCGCGCAGCTCTGTGGACCGCGCATCCTGAACCGGCCAATCAGAGCCTGCCACGTGGCATCCCGGCGGTCTACGGCCCCTCCCATGCACCATTTTCCACTAAAAACTTCCGGGTGTCCGTTTTTGGGCATCCGGACTCCAAATTAAGCAAATAAATAGTCGTTTTCAAGCATTTTTCTGTGCTGAATCCATCTACGACCTCTGTTTGGCCTAAATCTTTCCAGAAATTTTGGCAAACCCAACCGAAGGCCAATACAGTAAATAAAAGCACACAGGGTCCATCAATAGCACCCAATTGGCGCACTGTGGGCCAGGTACACCAATACTAGGTGTTCTAACAGTGGATCCATCGAAAAAACACGGCATGGGAACTAGGGCCACTACAACCCTACTGGGCTCACCGGTCAATCAGACCTCTCTACCGGTAAAGAACACCGTGACGGTGGCCAAACCGTCGGTGTGCGCGACTGAAAGCTTGGCTCGACGGCGATCATAATGCTGATGCTCAAACCATGGTCCACTGACCACATAGACGACAAGAAGCCGAGGAAAATCCACTCTGGGATACTAGTATAACATGAGACATACTGAAGTAGTATCTTCTATTCTAAACATGCAGTGAAGAATAGAGACAGGTATAGAACTATGCTAGTGACCAATCAAGCATGGCATGTGTCCAGGAAAATGCATATCTACTGCTGAAGAAAGTATGATATATCTCAATAAAATAATCAAGCAACTGCTGGAATATAAGCATGATATATAACTACTGCTGGAAATCAAGGCATAATAAAAGCTCATCTGTGGGATCAAGGCTATGCAGATGTAAGGGTTTTGTGCTGATATGCAAGCGAGTAGTAAGAGCAGGTATAAACTCAATAGCAGTCATAATGCTAAATCTCAATCCACGGTCGGTAGACCGGACAGTCGGCGAAAAGCCGAGGAAATCCCCACTGGGATATCAATACTGATGCAAATCATGCCAGGTACTGAGACTAGAACTCCTATTATTTAGGAACTTGCACATGTAGGCATAATCAGGGCTGAAATCAAAAACAAGTGTCCGACTGGACTGAAGCAACCAGAGGGCCGAAAAGATAAAACCCGGACCGAAGAAAACCCACCTCAAGTAGGCTGATCCCGATCTCCCGCTGGTCCACTGAGTCGAAGGTGCCGAACAGCTAGGCCCTGAACATATAACGGGAATCAGTGACTGCCTCGCTCAAACCCATCCTGATCATCACTATAACAATCTAAAATTGTCAACTTAATCCAAAATCACATTTTAAATTACATAAAATCTTAATTTTATTCATTATTTCGACTCGTTCTCTAAAACCGGGAGTCCAAAATTAGCGCCGTAAGTCTCAGCGCGCCACATTTGACAAGACGGACCCCGTGCTCACAAATTTGGGTCAGCACGAGACCCGAGTAAAAAGTTAGCTCTTTAACCTCTTATATTTATAAGACTATTTTGCTTCGATCTCGACGTCTAGGAGTCCAAAAATTACTCGGCAAGTTTCAGTGTGTCCAGGACGACGAGCCAAAGCCCGTGCTCACTGGATTGGGTTTATACGAAGTCCGAGTACAAGATTGGCTCATAGTTATTTAATCATACATTTACCCTCATGCTATTTCTAAAAATACACATGGCCAAATCATGAAATAACTGGAGCATCATGCAAAGAAATGTTTAAGGAGTGTGATGCTCACCAGAAACAACCCGGGGACTGGCCGGAAAGATCGCCGGAGAACTCCTAAACTTGGACGAAGCTCGGTTTTGGAGTAACTTACAACAACTCGATCAACTCTGAAACAAAGTGGAGCATGGCATTAAGTGACCTCCCAGAGGACCTTTGGGCCAGGTCCGACCCACGGCCGGCGGCCGGAGGCGGCGGCGGCCGGAAAGGAGCTCGGACCCAAGAAGTGGTGCAACTTCACCAAACAAAAACCCCGCGTTCAAGCTTGCATGCAACCTTGTAGACAATTATTATAGGACCTAAGGAACATACCTGAACTGTTCCCCCACTGTGCGAAACCCCGGGTTGGCCGGAAATCAAGTTCGCCGGAAACTTGAGCTTTAATGGCGGAATCCGGCCGGCGGCTTCAGGCCCGGTGCAAGATGGACCAAGAGGATCCCATCAGCGCCAGGAGCTTTCTGCGGTGTTGGCTTGGGTCGGGAACAAGCGGCGGCGCCGGAAAAAAAAAAGAGTTCCGGCGAAGGGATACTTCACCCGATTCTAGGGCTCGGCCGTGCGGTTTAGTCCTTCAACCGATCAACCTCAAACCTGCAGATAGGTTGCAGTCAGTGAGGAGGAAAAGATCAACGGCTCTGATCGTATTTTTAACGGTCGGAAAAATCCCACGGTGAAGCTCGGCCAAAAATCGTTTTTCCGGCAACTCGAGGCTTCCGCCGGCAACAAGCTCGACGGCAGTGGCTCGGGCTTCACTCAGAGGGAGCACTCAACCTCAGGAATACCCTAGACACAACCCCGGACCAAAAATTATAAAATTTTCCAACTAGCTTACCTCGCCGGAAATCAAGGAGAAGAGAAGTAGAGCTTCACGGCGGCGCGGCGGCGGCGACCGTCGGGACCACCTTGTTCGGTCGCGGACACCCCGAGAACCCTTAGGTAGAAGCTTGAGCCCTCAGGTTCACTTCTAAGTGAGCAGCCGACTACAACCCGAGAAATTTGAAATCTTGTGTGTTCCTTCCTCGGCTACTCCGGCGACGGGAAGGCGACGGTGCTCAGGCGTCGGTTGGAGGGGAGTGTGAAGCGTCTGCTCCCGAGAGGAGAAGTGAAGAGAAGGCTGGCGCGTGGGGAGTTTACGAAGAGTCGCTACGCGGTTGCATATAATGCATGAAATGCACAATTGCACTAAACCCCCTTCTATATCAGGTATTTAAAGTTAAGTCTTGAACCAAACTTCTCCCTTCACACATTAGTCCCTCTCACACAGGTGGCACGCTTCTTAAAGCATAAAGTATAAGGGTTTTACCGCGAAATCCAGTGTTTTCACGCTTCTCAAGAAGTTTCGCTCGTCAGAATGAAAAACGGATTTCGCCATTGCGTCCGGCACGTCGAAATCTATAAGACAACGATTTTTGTTTTTCGACGCGATGTCCAGATAAATTTTAGGTCCATAAAAACTGTCCAATTTTATAGTTTTCACGCTTCTCAAGATTCCAGGGTCGTCAAACGAAATTTTCGTCTGCGCCATTACGTCCAGATCGACGAGACCAATCAAAACAACTACCTGGATCACCGAATTTGGACTCCGAACAGTAAAATAATCCACGTTGCAGTCGCCGGGAATCCGATTTTAGGGGTTAGTGTACCACTACAGTGTTAACTTAAACCACTGTGTACAAACAAACACTGTTCCCCTTTATGTCGCGAAATTTGCTCGCTTCTTTTTTAATTTCTGGAAGATCCGACCGTCGGATCGAAAAGTGCTGAATATAAAAATCGCTCGATTCGACGAGACGATCGCAACGGTCAACTCGGATTTCCAAGATCATGTCCGGATTAGAAGTTAGCCTTTTTATCTCGTAATTCGTGCAACTAGCACACAGGCGTTTGACCAAGTAGGTTAATTTAGGTCTTTTGAATCCGAACTCAGGCTGAAAATTACCTTTAATTTATTTATTAAAAATAAAATATTTCGGATTACTACAGAATCTCTCAAGAATTGGGAAGGCATCTCGTGCAAATCATACAACTCCTCACACAACTGGCTCCAAAAGTTTTGCAAGAAAGAGACATGAATTTGTATTAAAATCTTTCTTTATTCTATAAATTTATTTATATATATTTTTATGTTTCTAGTTTCATGTTAATTTAGTTGAATTATATTTTTGTGCTAAGCTTGTTAATATGATTATTGTCAGGTGGAGCAAAATGATAGAGATTCAGGACGTATTGAGTTTTTTGTAATAACTCAGAAAACTAAAGATGGAGAATATATTAACAAAGCATCAAATGATTTTGCGGTATTCAAAATGCATTTTCTTTTTTCTTTTTTATGCATCAATAAATTTATTTGGCAAGTAATTGATATGTTTATGTTTCTTGCTTTAATGTAGGAGGACTTATTTGGAGATCTAACTAAACAAACGAGCACATCGATCGGAGTTCTCAAATGCCACCAAACAAATTGAAGATAGTATTTTCAAGAAAAAAAAAAAAGGAGAAGTTCGATATGGTCGTGTGAGGGGTTATGGGATTGGTCCTACACCAACACAAGTTTTTGAAATTCAAATTCAATTAAGGAATGTAGAGAATGAAATGCATGATCCAATGAAAGAGGAAGTTCAAAAGTTGCAAGCTCAAATGCAAGATATACAAAAGAAATACGAATCGGAAATGAATAAAATAAAATCTCTATTGCATTGACTTGTCGGCCAATCCGTGAACTTAGGCATTGAGACAAGAGAATCACCATCACTATAGATAATTTAGATGACTTTGACTTTTTGTTAGTTTTAATTTTATAAAACTTAGAAGTATCATACTTTTGGAATTACTTTATATGCAAATAGATTGTTACTGTTTTGACTTAGTAACAAAATACATTGGTATGAAGTTTATATTTTGACTGTTTATTTATATTGTTGTCATTGTGATTAGTTCTTTGATTATAAATATGTATGAGAAATAGATTTTAGTTCTTACTTGAAATTTTGTTTGTATTGCAAATTTTATATATATATATATATATATATATATATATATATATATATATATATATATATATATATATATTACCGACGCATTAAAGCGTCACTATTTATAAATAACAAAATATATTATACCATTTTGTCGACGCTTCAAAGTGTCGCCAAAAAAAAATAGACCACACAACTAATCTGTCGACGCTTTCAAGCATCCCTAAGTAGCCTCTAAGACTAAAGGACATCGGCGACGCTTTAAAGCATCCTTCACTAGACTGTAAGTCTAACTAATTCTCCGACGCTTTAAAGCATCGTTAAAAAGGAAAATAGGCGACGTTTCATAGCATCGAAATATGATTTTTTTTCGATGATAATTTGCCGACGCTTTAATGCGTCGATGACAAATTTGTATTACCGACCAAAATGACGACGATTTCATGCATCGGGAATAACACGTCGGCATATTTACCAACGCTTTTGTAAGCGTCGGCATATTTCTCTCGTCACTGCACTTACCGACCCACATCCCGGCGCTTTATAAAGCGTCAGTGACCACATTGACAACGCTTTTCTGCGTCGTTATATGATTCTAAAAACATCGCTAAAGGCCGCTTTTCTTGTAGTGAAGGATTGAAACCCTAGATTTTACCTTATCATGCAACTAAATCACATTTAGAGCAATAATCCATATCCTATCATGCTAATAAAATCAATAAATAATGAATAAAGAGAGAAATCACCCATTTTCGATGATATTCTCCACCTTTGCTAGTCCTCTCATTCTAATTTGGACTTGGTCTCTTAGAATTATTAAGAAATTCTAGAAAATAACTCTAACAAGATTAAATCCCCAAAACTCTCACTTTCAACAACTCTAAAACCAGGATTCTCAAAATGCCCACTTACTTCTCATTCTTTAGCACCCAAAACATAGGTGAGATGGCTCATTTCTTCGTCTAAAGCTTCATCTTGAAGCTCTCCACCAAATTCAAGCCTCAAAAGGAATCAATTATAAGGTTCTCCCAAGGGATTTCAGATTTTTTCTTTTATTTCTAGAGAGAGAGAGAGAAAGAGGAGAGGAGAGTGATAAGGGAAGAGAATGAGAGTTAGGGTATTTTGGCTGCTGAGGGTGTAATAATTACACCTCAACAACTGTTTATTCGCAGCATTGAGTATCGATACTCGGATTTCAATACCGATACAAGATCAGTAGTACCAGTATTCTCTAACCAGTTCTACAAAATCCGAACGTTGATTTTCTCAACTGTCTATTGCATACTGATACTCACCAGAATTAGTAACGGTACTCAAGGTGAGTTCCACAAAATACGAATGTGGATTTTCTTCCTATGCTTTTTGGTACTAGTACTCTATTTAGGTTCCGGTACTCAGTACAAAATCTGCACTTTTAGCAGATTTGAAACTCTGAAGTTCGTTTTCGCACAACTTTTAAGTCGAAAACAGCCGGTTAACTCACAAACATCCTTGAACTATTAGAATGGTTCTTAGTTTTTATTACTAACTAGAACTTCACAATTTGCAAAAACTCAGTGCATTACAGATATTACAACAAATTAAAATCTTAGGATTAAAATGCCACATGCCTAAAAGTTTGAGGACCGAAAATGTAATTTAGCCTTTGGAGAAATAGCAATGCTTGTATGATGCACACTCCATCCATTCAAGGGTGGAGTATATTTCACTGGCCACTTCGAAGTAATCAGTAAAGTTTACCCCACTTCAGAATAGGTGGATGTAAGATGTACACTATTTTTGGGTGTATAAGAAATATTTTCCTTAGAGAAAGAGCAATGCTAGGTATACAACCCTATAGGATTGTAAGCCAAGTCGTAAGAAATAGTCTCATCAATTTTTTTTGTTTTTACTAAAATTCAAAAAAGTTGGTGAATCATTTTGGCCTTTAGATTGAGGTTGTAAAAATTACAAGCGCCAAGGTTGTAGAAATAGCATTCTCTTGGAGAAATATTGTGAAGTAGTATCTCAACATTTTGAAAAAAGAAATACGTCCTCGGCCTATGCATTAATAAATTATATTGGAATTGAACTAAATCACACCGCGCGAAACAGTGGAAGCACTAAATTAACTGTTTATATTATATTATGCAAAATATCAATCCAATAGGAAACAACCCGAGTAACTATTTAACATACTTATGATGCGAAAATATTGATATATTGTCTATCCTAATGGATCAAAAAGTATGACTCGATTCTTCTCAACTTTCGGAATTTGGATTGATACGTGGGCCTGATGGGCCGGTCCGACCCAAGTAAACCTCTCCCCAATTATCTGAAAACCAAGGGGCTTTGTAAAAATAAAAATAAAAAAATAGAAAAACATACATAATTTAATGTAGTTAATTGATTTTGTGAAAAAAAAAAAAAAAAAAAAAAAAAAAAACCTATTCGCTCTTTCAAATCAATACATTTCTTTCTTCCCCATTATTTTCTATTCACGGGTGAAATGTGGATTGCATTGGAATCGGTGTTGTGTTGGGCCGGAACTCTTTTTTTTCGGACCATGACCCAACACGACCGCTGCCTCAGACAAGTCTGAGTTCGGATGTGCCGGATCGGGCCACGAGCCTGACTATTTTTCTTATATATATATATATATATATATATATATATATATATATATATATATATATATATATATATATATATATATATATATAGTCTGGCTAAAATACTATCGATAGCACCAAACAATTGGTGCTATCAAGTTTTCAGCCGTTGGATGAAAAGATATGCGGTTGGGATTATAATGATCCCCTAAAATTTTTATTATTCAACCAACCACCTAGTAAACTCTAGGGGACTACTATAATCCCAACCGCATATTTTTTCATCCAATGACTAAAAACTTGATAGCACCAATGGCTTGGTGCTATCGATAGTATTCTAGCCTAATATATATATATATATATATATATATATATATATATATATATATATATATATATATATATATATATATATATATATATTAAATTTTATTAATGTAATGGAATATATATAGTTATTTATTAAATAAAGGGTTTTTTTTAAAAAAAATAACCTTCTAAAAATTTATATTTTCGAAAATGGTAATACAAATTTTGTATTTGTAAAAATGATTTTATGGGTGCAAGCTGTGCGTCACGTGTGCCGCCACGTGGGCGGAGGAGCCGTAAGTGTCACAAATTGAATACGGGAATTGAATTCGCGTGTTTAAACACGGAAAAATAATTTCCTGTGTAATTAAAATCAAAATTTTTATTTTTGAAACTGATTTTAGATTCCAAATTTAAATTTAAAATTTGATTTTGGATTCAAATTTTAAGTTTAAATTTAATTTTGAGCTCAAATTCATATTTTGCACTAGTTTTAAATTCAAATTGAGATCTTAAATTTAATTTGAATTTCAACTTTAGTTTTAAACTATAAATTCAAAATATTGAAATTGAATCTAAATTTTAAATATTAATTTAGGTTCGAAATTAAATTTCAAATTTATATTTAAATTTTGAATTTAAATTAAAAAATCAAATTAGATTTTAAATTTGGCTGCGAATTTAAATTTTAATTTTAAATTCAATTTTTGAGTTCAAATATCAATCCAAGATCTTTTTTGATATTTGAATTGGATTGATATTTGAACTCAAAATTTGAATTTAAAATTTTGATATTTGAATTGGATTGATATTTGAATTCAAATTTTTGAATATCAAAATTTTAAATTCAAATTTTGAGTTCAAATATCAATCCAATTTCAAATATCAAAAAAACCCTTGGATTGATATTCGCAACCAAATTTAAAATCTGATTTGATTTTTAAATTTAAATTCAAATTTTAAATATAAATTTGAAATTTAATTTCGAACCTAAATTTGAATTTAAAATTTAGATTAAATTTCAATATTTTGAATTTAAAGTTTAAAACTAAAGTTGAAATTCAAATTAAATTCAAGATATCAATTTGAATTTAAAACTAGTGCAAAATATGAATTTGAATTCAAAATTAAATTTGAACTTAAAATTTGAATCCAAAATCAAATTTTTAATTCAAATTTGGAATCTAAAATCAATTTCAAAAATAAAGATTTTGATTTCAATTACACGTAAAACGATTTTCCAAGTTTAAACACGGGAATTAAATTTCTGTGTTCAACTTGTAACACGTCCGGCTCCCCCACCCACGTGGCGACACACGTGGCGCACAGTTGGCACCCATATAGTCATTTTTGGAAATAAGAAATTTGTAGAATTATTTTCGAAAATACAAATTTTTAAATGTCCATTTTCAAAAAAACGCTTAAATAAATAATTTTTGAATAATTTTTATAAAAAGTATTTAATATTTCAATAGCTTAAATAAATATTTAAAAGAAAAAATAAAAAAATATAAGGAAAATAAATGTACAAATGAACGGGTTGGGCCTTTTCGACCCTCACACCGGTCCTAATGCCGGTCGTGCCGTGTTAGGTCATGGGCCAGTAGGCCATGCCGAGCACAACCCACGGGCCGGCCAGCTGATTTTAGGCCACTACCACAACCGACCCTTTTACACCTTCTACCATGTCGGTCGGCTCGCAGCTTTAGATCGAAATTAACCACCAGCTTAGGAATTTTGTTAGAAATTCGCAAGCGAATAATTTTACAAAAAAATAACAATCAAGAGTCAACAGCCTTGATATAAACTAGTGAGTCCAAATCTAAAGTAGCTTTATTTGATATCGAAATAAGTTATTCAATAATAATTTATTTGATATGAAAATTTATTTTATAATTATATATTAAAAATTTTAATTATTTTAAAATTTATGATTTGATAGAGTATATCGATCACGTATGAAAAGTGATCTACCTTTTTTCACTAAATTACTTGAAGACAATGGTATTAATTCTAAAGAATTGAGCATATTTCTCATCATCTACTAAATAGTATATACAAACTTTTTAAACAAATCAAAAAAATATACCTAACGAAATGATCATGCATCTAAACAGGATCTTAATTTTCTTAAACTATGAGATGTTTGGATTGGATTGAAAGTTCCCAAAAAATTATCCTCCAATTACTGTAGTTAGTCGCAAGCAACTAGATCAAGACCCATTATAGTGTGACCTACATTTGGTGCAAATCCACACTAGAACACTTAATACAAATCACTTACCTGCGTACTGAATCTACAATATTATACTAACATATTGGCAAAAAAAAATTTTAATTTATGGCTGATACAATTCACCAGAAGAGTGCTTTAATTTGTGGATATAATGATATTGTCACCATAGAAAAAATAATAATTAATAGAAAGCTGTCATCTAAACACAAAAAAGAAAAAGGTTATAAATTCGATACTATTATTCAAAATTTTAAAATTTACTTCTCAATACTAAAAATATACTCTTTTTTTTTATATATTTATATATAAAACTGAGTTCCATAAGTAAACTTTGAAGAAAAAGAAGATATTTGAATGTAACCAACAGGAATAAATAAAATCTTTTTAAAATTTTGAGAGGTATATTAGTTATTATTCCAATAAATTTAGTAGGTAAAAGATTTTTCATAAAAAAATATATATTATGAGCACTAATATATCTATAAATTTAATTACACTCCCGCCTCCCATATGTATATATACTTTTCACTACTTTTGGAACTAGTCTTTGTGCTGCTTTGTTGTAACAAGAAAATCAACTCAATCCAGCAAACGAGAAGCCAACAATTGTAGCTCCCTCTAATATATTTTAAATATTTACACATTTGTCACCATTCTCATATGAAACTAAAGTCACATCCACATTTTTTTGAACCTATCTAAAATATTCCAACGTTCGATGACTACAAACCTAAGCTTAGAAAAACACACACGGAATCACCACAACATTCCTCGACAATAATTTTATTCACATACTTCCACCCAAAGTATGACAAAAACCATTCCATTTCTTATGGGGTAAAATGCATGGATATCCATATACTTCTCCTATATTGCAACTTAAGTAGTTTATGTTCTTTTCGTGCGAACACTTTAGTATCTTAACATCAAAAAAATGTTTAATTACATCATACGCTGATCAAATATCATTTTATAATAAAGTTTGCTTGTTTAATAATCAGACTAAATTATAATATACGTGAAACAAGTACGTACCATGTTATCATATGAGAATAGTATAGGAATCATTTGTATATTTTACCCTTCCTTATAGAGTATATATATATAAATGTTATCACCTAGGCCTTCCATTGAACTCACAACAGTAATTAAGAACACCATGGCCAAAGCATCTCTTCTCTCCACACTCCTCTTCTTCTTCTATCCAATACTCTCATATTCTCAAACATTACCAATCAATGTTTGGCCCAAGCCCACCACTCTCTCATGGCCCATCCCAATAGCGGCGCCTCTCTCTCCTTCTTTTAAAATCATCTCTTCCCGCGGTTGAACTATACATCAGCCTTCCGTTTTCAGAATATTACTGTCCAATCATATTGCCTGCTGTAAATTTGAGTATGTCCCCTCCTTTACTTTTGCTGAATGTCTCCGTCGCCAATCTCTCCGTCCCTGTCCAGCACGGTGCCGACGAGTCCTACACTCTATCGATCACCTCGTCCACCGGCCTCGCAAATCTATCGAGCGATGCGGCGGCTCGAGACCTTCTCCCAGCTGACCTGGGGTGCCAATCCGCCGCTGATCGCGGCCGACGTGTAGGTCGCGGACCGGCCGCTGTTCCCACACCGCGGTTTGATACTCGACACCGTGAGGAATTACTATCCGGTCGCGGACATACTGCGGACCATTGAGGCTATGGGAGCTAACAAGTTGAATGTGTTCCATTGGCACCTCAGGGATGCGCATTCGTTTCCGATAGTTCTTCCGACGGAACCCGGGCTTGCGGAGAAGGGAGCGTATGGGGCGGGGATGCAGTACTCTTAATTTGTTTCCTCTATGTAGGTGGTTGTTTATGATCATCTACATATTTATTTTGTAAGGCCGGCCTTATGTGGACAATAAACTTTTGAAATCATCATATCTTGGCCTTAAATTTGGGTAGAAGTTTGACTCGCTTAAAGCCTGAGATTGATCGAACCCAACTAATTAAGCTAAAAAAATATCATTTAACCCTATGAAAATTTATTTCTTTTACAGTGATAGATTAAGTTCTAAAAGAACTAACTGAAGTAGTACGAACAAAATTTTCATTAAAATACTCTTAATAGTTCATGCTTCAAATTAGAATTTCTATTACTCATTTCAAGTTTCGCTTGCAGCAAAAGTCCAAAACTTTCATTGCTAAATTTTGAGAGGTACATTTTACTGTAAAATTTGTTAGCTAATTATTATTGACTAAAAATAAGTCCAACTTACCCTTCTGAAATAATAAGTTCAGTGAATTAATAAATGGAATTGAATGAGCCTAATAAATTAAATTGAATTGCGGTCTATAATAGATCTAATCTCCAGATAGATTGAGTTAAATCAAAATCTGTGAGCGTTATAGTTGAACTCTTAAGTGTGATGAATATATATTTTTTATCAGTATATTATAAATTTATTAATAAATAATTTGATAATAGACCTACCGTTCAGATTGATTAAAATCGAAGTCTATGAACATTATGGTTGACGTCAAGTATCATGAATGTAATCTTTTGATCATTATGTATTTTTAGAATAATTGAATAATATTTATAATCCACAAAATCTAGTGTAGAAATTTACTAGATGCAAAAGATGCTTGACATGTATACACCCGCCATCTAGGGAGTCACATAGTAGTAAGATCATCCAATCAATTTCTCTCTTGAACCTGTCACAAATTAGACAACAAGGAAGAGAAAACGTGGAGCATCGGTCTAATGAGACAAAAAGAATTCGGGGGTTGAAACAGTTTTAAACTTCTTACGCAACGCAAATTTTATTAAATATAAAATATAAAAATATCGATATCTGAAAATTACATTTTTAAAAAAATATAATTATTTTATATAATTTAATATAGTATCAAATATATGAAATTCTTTGTTCAAGTCCTGTTTAATGAACAAATCTTACTAAACCTAGATCAGACCCAAACCTGATAAGATCAGGACTCGACTACGATTGACGGATACGGCCGGCGCAGGCAAGCTCAAGCTCAAGCTCAATCTGTATCTCATTAAAGTCCCAGCTCTTCAGTTAGGAAAGAAACTAATCATTCTAGATTCGTCTGATCATATTAGTCCCAACTGGTTGACACTACTAATTAGTGTGGGATTTCAAATTATTTTTCCAGTTTCAGCTAATTATTTGTCCTCAACTCAATCATCTTGACGCAGATAAATAAATGCACATTATTAATTGTTATCTCGGTTGTGTTACTTGAGATAATCATGAGTACAAGAGATGTTGTAGGGTCAAGTCCTGTGATTACAGGAGGGAGATTTGTGATACTTGATCCGGTGTGTGTTGAAACGTCTGGGGCATATACGCTTTAGTCAGTGATGTGCTATGTTAGTTGGGTGGTGACTTAATATAGCACTCCTGCATTGTGATTTTTTCCATCTGGTCGCACGCTCCATTACCCGTATGAAGAGTAGAATGTATATGAGAGAAAATTGGCAAATGTGGCCAAGTGGGAGATTGTTGCCATGTGGTGTGTCCACATTGGCCGGTTCTATGTTGACTCAATCGATATGAGATTTGGATTAGGATTCATCCTTATATGTTAAGGATAATGATAGGATTTATCCTTATGGGTTAAAGATGAGGATATGTTTCTTATAGGTTAAGAAACATATCTTAACCCATATCCTAACCATATTCTGTTTATCTCTACGTGAGTAAGAGAATATCCTAAGGAGTCCTAATAATCAATATATAGAACCCCTTCCCTCATACGTTGAGTGAGATATGATATACGATACATAAGAAGAAAAAGGATTTTCTTCTTCCTCATTCTCTCTCTACGTTCTCTCTGGGTTTCCACTTTCGTTCCCGGGGATTTGGAGTGTGGACATAGAAGAGGACTCTGGTAGCCCTCTTCGCATCCGGTTTGCAACCAGAAGATTCGTGGAGAGTCAAGAATTACCAAGAAGACAAGGACGATCCAAGAAGGCTGGTAAAACAAGCTAGCTGATCCAATTCCGGTTCCTGGATACGTTGGCTATCCAGTTTGTAAGTTTCCGCTGCCCTATAAAATCCTACAATTGGTATCAGAGCCTTTTGCTTGTTTTCGCCTAAAAGATCATGCCTATGTGTTTGCTTGATTAAATAAAAAAAAAAAAAAAAAAATGTTTCGTTGATCATATTTTTCGTAGATTAGTTCTACAATTTTTTTTAGATTCTTTTTCTATGTGAAATCGAATAAATAAAAGATGAAGATAGAAAATTAAATTAGTTTTAATTTTTTATGTTGATCACGAAATTTTTTTTTATTTACATATGTTGTAAATGACCTCTTTTTTTTATTATTATTATTTACATATGCTGTAAATATTTTTTTTTTAAAAGATAAAAAGAAAACTAAATTAGTTTTAGTTTTTTATTCTTCAAGAAATATTTATAAATTTTTTTATTTTTTTGCTATGTGCATTACTTAAAAAAAAAAAAAAAAAAAAAAAAAAAAAAAAAAAAAAAAAAAAAAAAGGGCGCAACAGCGCTGGGCGCTCAAAAGGGCTCGGGCCCTCGCAGGCGGGCGTGGGCCCTAGCGCTTCGGGCGCAGGGCCCGGCCCAGCCTGCAGCGCCCGGCGGGCGCAGGCCAGGCCCGGCCCGAAGCGGGCCAGCTTGGGGCCCCGCGCTTCGGGCGCAGGGGCCCAGCCCGCAGCTATCGGCGAGCGCAGGCGAGGCCCGGCCCGAAGCGGGCCAGCGGGCTCGGGGCCCGGCGCTTCGGGCGCAGGGGCCCAGCCCGCAGAGCCCTAGCGGGCTCGGGCCCCCCCCTCGTGTGCTGCGTGCACAGGTGCACGGCCCGGCCCGGCCTGCAGCCCTGAGCAGGTGCGGGCTCCCCCCGTGCTGAGTGCACGCGGCACTGGCCCGGCCTGCATTGTTGAGTTGTGGCCCTTTTTTTTATTTATTGTTTAAGAAAATAAATTTTTTTATGCTCCTATGTGGTGCAATTTTTTTTTTTTTTTATGCTCCTATGTGGTGTGAAATTTTTTTTATTATTTATGCATGCGTTGTATATTCTACTTATATCTTGTGTGGATGTAAATTATAATGCTTTTGTGGCTTGTTGTGTATGTTTTGTGCATATAAGTACTTGTGTTCCTTCGGTGTTTTTTCACAAAATTTAATTTTTAGAAAAGCGGGTTCGGTGTGTGCAGCATTCCTTTAGAATATGATCCCCTTTGATGTACATCTTTGTAGTAATGTAGTAGGTTTTATTTCTGCAAATGTGATGTAATAATTAAGGTCGTGTAAGAGGAATGTGTTTTGCACACCATCGACGTTTTTTCAAATTAAATTTTGGCACAAGTACTTATTTTATTTTTTTTATCTGTGTGATATGAATTATCTAAGATAAGTTCTTAATTTTTTTTTTAAAAAAAAAAAAAAAAAAGATGTGTTCTTTTTTAATGGATGAGTTCCGTTTTTTTTGAATAAGTTTCAAAATTACAAAAAAAAAAAAATTAATAAGATTGAAATTTCTTGAACCGACACTGGGTGATGATTATGAGCCTAGCGAAATTTTCGATCCCGTTGTGAAGGAGATAATTTTTTCAATCTTGTTAATTTTTTGATGTATGTGCCTAATGTCCAAACCTGTTTTTGAATGTAGTGAAATGGCTTCCAGAAATGTTATAGCTGACCTCACGAGGGGTGATAAGCTGAACGAAAAAAAATTATGACATATGGCACAGAAAAATGCAATACCTGCTTAATGAACAAGGAGTTCTTGAAACTCTCTCTGTCAAAAAGACCGAGCCTCTAGATAACTCTACTGCAGAACACAAGCATGAGCAGGATGTCTATGATAAATGGTTCAAGGAGGATCGTACGGCTAGGTATACTATGTTGTGTGCCATGTAGGATGACCTCATTGGACAGTTTGAGACATTTGAGACTGCCAAAGACATGTGGGAAAATCTGAAGATTGCTTTTGGGCAAACTTCAGTTACGAGGCTGCGTGCCCTAAATCTAAAGTTTCAGCAGTACATTAAGGACCCGAAGCACTCAATGGTTGAGCACCTACGTGTGATGAGCACCATGATTCGGGACCTTAAGGCTGCTGGAAATGAGCTCACCGATGAGCAACAGGTTCTCGCAGTGATTCGTTCACTGCCGGACCCTGAATGGTCCCAGATGAAGCTCCTGATGACGCACAGTGAGGGCATTAAAACGTTTAATGACATATCACGTCATCTCGAGCTTGAGGCAGAACGCTTGGATGCGAACCGTTCTGTCGCTCTTGTTGCACGCTCTGAGGAGCGCGGTGGGATTGCACCCAAGCGCAAAAAGCGTTACAACAATGGAGCGAAGAAAAATAAAAATCAAATTCCTCATGGTGGAATTGGAAAGCGCGGCAGAGGCAAGCGCGCTGGCAGTAGAGATGTTGCGAAGCTAAAATGCTATAACTGCAAGAAGAAGGGTCATTTCGCTCGGGATTGTTCTGAGCCGAAAAAGGTAACCCTACCACTCTCACACTGTTTTGTTTGCTCTTATGCTTTAGTAGCTAATTCTCTTCCCGATTGGATCGTGGATACAGGAGCAAACAAGCACGTAGTGCGTGATCGAGCGGGATTTGTAGATTACCATCGAGTACCGACTGGCACACAATTTGTCACCCTTGGGAATGGCTCAATGGAAGAAGTTATTGGAGTTGGTTCGTACCAACTCAAGTTGCGTGGTGGCCGCACCTTACTTCTTCAAGATGTGCTATATGCACCCGGTATAAGATGTAATCTATGTTCAGTTTTAGCTTTGCTACATTTAGGCTATTCTTTTCATTTTGACAGAGACCGCCTTGACATTTCCTTTCATGGTACTTTATTTGGATATGGTACATTAATAAATGGTTTCTTTAAGTTAGATTTGGAGGATGATTCGTTTGCTTTTGCTTCTTCTTCTTCTAATCTTTGTGATGAATCCGTTAAATGGCATACCAGACTAGGCCATATAGGTCAAGAAAGAATGAACAGACTGGCTCGAGTAGGCCTTTTGGGGTCTCTCGCCAAAGTTGACCTATCTGTATGCGAGCCTTGTCTGGCTGGGAAGGCATGTAGAAAGCCTTTTGGTAAGGCTACTCGTGCCACTCATCCTTTGGAACTGATCCACTCAGACATTTGTGGGCCAATGAATGTGAGGGCCCGGCATGGTGCGTGCTATTTTCTCACATTCATTGATGATTATTCCCGTTATGGCTATGTGTATTTGATTTCTCACCGTTCTGAAGCTTTAGATTGCTTCAAGCGCTTCGTAGCGGAGGTTGAGAATCAAATAGAAAGAAGTGTAAAAGTGCTTCGCACTGATCGAGGACGTGAGTACTTGTCTGATCAGTTCAAGACTTACTGTGAGCAAAAGGGCATTATGAGACAGCTCACTATTCCAGGTACTCCGCAACAAAATGGTGTTGCAGAGCGAAGGAATCGTACTCTACTGGACATGGTTAGGTCTATGATGGCGCATGCTCATCTTCCTATAAGTTTTTGGGGAGATGCTCTTTTGACTGCTGCCTATATTCTTAATCGAGTCCCTAGTAAATCAGTGCCATCTACCCCATATGAGTTGTGGAGTGGTAGAAAGCCAAGTTTACACTACTTACGCCCTTGGGGTTCAGCTGGATATGTTCATAACCCCTCACATAGATTCGGGAAAACTCGGCCCTAAAGCAAGCAAGCATGTGTTCATCAGATACCCTGAAAATTCGAAGGGCTATGTGATGTATGGTGAACATCCAGATGGTGGGATGACCGAGATTGAGTCTCGTAATGTGGAATTCCTAGAGAAGGAATTTCCAAGCATTGGTGAAATGCGAAATGACGTCGGATTGTATGAGTTACAAGACGATGCTATCCCATCTTCTGGTGAGGGTGATCGATCACTTCCCGAAGTCGCTGAAGGAAGTGGTAGCGATCCTCCGGTTAGTGGGAGTGCTCCTATGAGTGGGAGCATACCCTTGGAAGCCGAGAGTTTAGGCCCTCAACTGCGTAGAAGTGAACGTGGAAACATTCCCCGTCGACGTTTTGAAATCGAAGGGAATATTTTCATGTGCACTCCGCTCGATGATGATGAGCCTACTTCTTATGTAGAAGCGCTACAATCACCAGCTTGTAATGAGTGGATGGCTGCTATGAGAGATGAGATGGATTCCATGAGCAAGAACCAAGTATGGGAGTTGGTTGACCTTCCACCTGAGCGCAAGTCTATTGGAAATAAATGGGTTTTAAAAATTAAGCGCAAGGTGGATGGATCAATCGATAAATACAAGGCTCGGCTCGTGGCTAAGGGCTACAATCAAAGGCAGGGGGTAGATTACAACGAGACATTTGCTCCCGTTGTGAGATTTGCCTCCATACGTGTGATTTTAGCCTTAGTGGCTCATCTAGATTTGGAATTGTTCCAAATGGATGTCAAGACAGCTTTCCTCAATGGAGGATTAGCGGAGGAGATCTACATGGATCAACCTGAGGGTTTTGTACTCGAAGGTCAAGAAGACAAAGTATGTCGTCTTAAAAGGTCCATTTATGGTCTCAAACAGTCATCGAGACAGTGGTATTTCAGGTTTCATGAAGCCATCATCTCTATCGGTATGTCCATGATAGAGGAAGACCACTGTGTATATGTCAAGAAGTCGGAGAAGGGAATTTTGTTTCTCTCTCTATACGTCGACGACATACTATTGGCTGGGAATGACATCGAGATGATCAATACCACTAAGGAGTGGTTATCTTTCAATTTTGAGATGAAAGATATGGGTGAGGCGAGCTATGTGCTTGGTGTTAAGGTCATCAGAGATCGCTCTAGGAGACTTCTTGGTCTGTCTCAAGAATCTTATATTAAAAGGGTTCTGGAGCGGTTTAGGATGCATCATAGTAAACCCGTTGATACTCCAGTGGAAAAGAATCACACTTTGTGTCTTGATCAGTGCCCTAAAACGGATAAAGAAAAAGAGCAAATGAGTAGGGTTCCTTATGCGAGTGCGATTGGCAGCTTGATGTACGCTATGATGTGTACTCGACCTGACATATGCTTCGCTGTTGGCTTGGTAAGTCGTTACCAGAGCAACCCAGGACCTGCTCATTGGCAAGCGGTCAAGAGAATCCTTCGATACTTAAAGGGAACCAGTGATCTCGTTCTATGCTTTCAAGCTGGGGACTTGAGATTGAAAGGATATAGTGATGCTGATTGGGGCGGTGATAGAGATGAGCGCAGGTCCACTTCAGGCTATGTGTTTATGCTTGGAGGTGGGGCAATTTCCTGGTGCAGTAAAAAGCAGAGTTGCATTTCCTTGTCTACCATGGAGGCGGAGTATGTTGCTTGTTCAGCAGCCGTTCAGGAGGCTGTTTGGCTGAGGAGATTTCTCCAGCACCTCGACATTGTGACTCGAGCTGACGAGCCTGTTGAGATGGTCTCTGACAGCATGGCTGCTTTGGAGTATGTGAAGGACCCCAAGTATCATGGCAGGACCAAGCACATTGACATCCGTTTTCACTACATTCGAGATATGATTAGGCTAGGCGAGGTCACTCTTAGACATATCTCCACCACTAGGATGGTGGCTGATCCGTTGACCAAGCCGATAGCTAGGGATATGTTCCTGACCCACGTTCGGAGTTTGGGTCTTCGCAGGTTATGATGTATGGACATTATTGAGACTTTTGTATCTTACGCTTTTCTTAATGAAAATATGTTTTTCTTTTATGTATGATTGCGTAATTGATACTAGTAGGCACATATTACCATTAGTCACCAGGCTCAGGTCAGCCCACTCACACGGGTGATCGCCCTGGCACCTAAGTGGTGAGCAGGATGAGACTAAATAATCATATTAAACTTTAGTAGTTGTAATATGATTGCTTTGTTCATATATGTTATGAATAAAGTGTTGATACGATTTGAAAGTCGCCTTAATTAGTTTAAGATGAGACTCTTGGGAGTTGGATATGAGAATTATTTTGTAAAATTCCATATCGAGCCTGTATAGCAGCCGAACCTAAATACTTGGGTTAGAGAGATGACCTGAGTTGTATAGTGGTTAGACGCCTTAGTGGTGCCTAGACCAAGGTTCGCATGGCGTTTTAGAGCGTGACACGACCCATTGGGTGGGTGCTCCGCCATGGCATACATATCATACTGTATGTGATTGTCGACCAGTTAGTAGAGTGACATATATTCTTCCCTCTATGTCACTGTGTGAGCACTAACCTTTTTTTTTTATGCCCTCGACTTAGAACTACATTATGAAGTAGAGGTCCAAAGTAACTAACTTAGCGTGTATCTCAGGGTCATGAGAAAATACGATCTCGCGGAGCATGTCTAGTAAAGTGCTTGGACCGATACAGATTAATGTGAGGGGCTGAGGAAGATGTTTCGATAGCACACCATGAAAGTCTTGTGACTCATTGCCCGGGCGGTTATCTCGGTTGTGTTACTTGAGATAATCATGAGTACAAGAGATGTTGTAGGGTCAAGTCCTGTGATTACAGGAGGGAGATTTGTGATACTTGATCCGGTGTGTGTTGAAACGTCTGGGGCATATACGCTTTAGTCAGTGATGTGCTATGTTAGTTGGGTGGTGACTTAATATAGCACTCCTGCATTGTGATTTTTTCCATCTGGTCGCACGCTCCATTACCCGTATGAAGAGTAGAATGTATATGAGAGAAAATTGGCAAATGTGGCCAAGTGGGAGATTGTTGCCATGTGGTGTGTCCACATTGGCCGGTTCTATGTTGACTCAATCCATATGAGATTTGGATTAGGATTCATCCTTATATGTTAAGGATAATGATAGGATTTATCCTTATGGGTTAAAGATGAGGATATGTTTCTTATAGGTTAAGAAACATATCTTAACCCATATCCTAACCATATTCTGTTTATCTCTACGTGAGTAAGAGAATATCCTAAGGAGTCCTAATAATCAATATATAGAACCCCTTCCCTCATACGTTGAGTGAGATATGATATACGATACATAAGAAGAAAAAGGATTTTCTTCTTCCTCATTCTCTCTCTACGTTCTCTCTGGGTTTCCACTTTCGTTCCCGGGGTTTTGGAGTGTGGACATAGAAGAGGACTCTGGTAGCCCTCTTCGCATCCGGTTTGCAACCAGAAGATTCGTGGAGAGTCAAGAATTACCAAGAAGACAAGGACGATCCAAGAAGGCTGGTAAAACAAGCTAGCTGATCCAATTCCGGTTCCTGGATACGTTGGCTATCCAGTTTGTAAGTTTCCGCTGCCCTATAAAATCCTACAATTGGTATCAGAGCCTTTGCTTGTTTTCGCCTAAAAGATCATGCCTATGTGTTTGCTTGATTAAATAAAAAAAAAAAAAAAAAATGTTTCGTTGATCATATTTTTCGTAGATTAGTTCTACAATTTTTTTTAGATTCTTTTTCTATGTGAAATCGAATAAATAAAAGATGAAGATAGAAAATTAAATTAGTTTTAATTTTTTATGTTGATCACGAAATTTTTTTTATTTACATATGTTGTAAATGACCTCTTTTTTTTTATTATTATTATTTACATATACTGTAAATATTTTTTTTTTAAAAGATAAAAAGAAAACTAAATTAGTTTTAGTTTTTTATTCTTCAAGAAATATTTATAAATTTTTTTATTTTTTTGCTATGTGCATTACTTAAAAAAAAAAAAAAAAAAAAAAAAAAAAAAAAAAAAAAAAAAAAAAGGGCGCAACAGCGCTGGGCGCTCAAAAGGGCTCGGGCCCTCGCAGGCGGGCGTGGGCCCTAGCGCTTCGGGCGCAGGGCCCGGCCCAGCCTGCAGCGCCCGGCGGGCGCAGGCCAGGCCCGGCCCGAAGCGGGCCAGCTTGGGGCCCCGCGCTTCGGGCGCAGGGGCCCAGCCCGCAGCTATCGGCGAGCGCAGGCGAGGCCCGGCCCGAAGCGGGCCAGCGGGCTCGGGGCCCGGCGCTTCGGGCGCAGGGGCCCAGCCCGCAGAGCCCTAGCGGGCTCGGGCCCCCCCCTCGCGTGCTGCGTGCACAGGTGCACGGCCCGGCCCGGCCTGCAGCCCTGAGCAGGTGCGGGCTCCCCCCGTGCTGAGTGCACGCGGCACTGGCCCGGCCTGCATTGTTGAGTTGTGGCCCTTTTTTTTATTTATTGTTTAAGAAAATAAATTTTTTTTATGCTCCTATGTGGTGCAATTTTTTTTTTTTTTTATGCTCCTATGTGGTGTGAAATTTTTTTTATTATTTATGCATGCGTTGTATATTCTACTTATATCTTGTGTGGATGTAAATTATAATGCTTTTGTGGCTTGTTGTGTATGTTTTGTGCATATAAGTACTTGTGTTCCTTCGGTGTTTTTTCACAAAATTTAATTTTTAGAAAAGCGGGTTCGGTGTGTGCAGCATTCCTTTAGAATATGATCCCCTTTGATGTACATCTTTGTAGTAATGTAGTAGGTTTTATTTCTGCAAATGTGATGTAATAATTAAGGTCGTGTAAGAGGAATGTGTTTTGCACACCATCGACGTTTTTTCAAATTAAATTTTGGCACAAGTACTTATTTTATTTTTTTTATCTGTGTGATATGAATTATCTAAGATAAGTTCTTAATTTTTTTTTTTTTTAAAAAAAAAAAAAAAGATGTGTTCTTTTTTAATGGATGAGTTCCGTTTTTTTTGAATAAGTTTCAAAATTAAAAAAAAAAAAAAATTAATAAGATTGAAATTTCTTGAACCGACACTGGGTGATGATTATGAGCCTAGCGAAATTTTCGATCCCGTTGTGAAGGAGATAATTTTTTCAATCTTGTTAATTTTTTGATGTATGTGCCTAATGTCCAAACCTGTTTTTGAATGTAGTGAAATGGCTTCCAGAAATGTTATAGCTGACCTCACGAGGGGTGATAAGCTGAACGAAAAAAATTATGACATATGGCACAGAAAAATGCAATACCTGCTTAATGAACAAGGAGTTCTTGAAACTCTCTCTGTCAAAAAGACCGAGCCTCTAGATAACTCTACTGCAGAACACAAGCATGAGCAGGATGTCTATGATAAATGGTTCAAGGAGGATCGTACGGCTAGGTATACTATGTTGTGTGCCATGCAGGATGACCTCATTGGACAGTTTGAGACATTTGAGACTGCCAAAGACATGTGGGAAAATCTGAAGATTGCTTTTGGGCAAACTTCAGTTACGAGGCTGCGTGCCCTAAATCTAAAGTTTCAGCAGTACATTAAGGACCCGAAGCACTCAATGGTTGAGCACCTACGTGTGATGAGCACCATGATTCGGGACCTTAAGGCTGCTGGAAATGAGCTCACCGATGAGCAACAGGTTCTCGCAGTGATTCGTTCACTGCCGGACCCTGAATGGTCCCAGATGAAGCTCCTGATGACGCACAGTGAGGGCATTAAAACGTTTAATGACATATCACGTCATCTCGAGCTTGAGGCAGAACGCTTGGATGCGAACCGTTCTGTCGCTCTTGTTGCACGCTCTGAGGAGCGCGGTGGGATTGCACCCAAGCGCAAAAAGCGTTACAACAATGGAGCGAAGAAAAATAAAAATCAAATTCCTCATGGTGGAATTGGAAAGCGCGGCAGAGGCAAGCGCGCTGGCAGTAGAGATGTTGCGAAGCTAAAATGCTATAACTGCAAGAAGAAGGGTCATTTCGCTCGGGATTGTTCTGAGCCGAAAAAGGTAACCCTACCACTCTCACACTGTTTTGTTTGCTCTTATGCTTTAGTAGCTAATTCTCTTCCCGATTGGATCGTGGATACAGGAGCAAACAAGCACGTAGTGCGTGATCGAGCGGGATTTGTAGATTACCATCGAGTACCGACTGGCACACAATTTGTCACCCTTGGGAATGGCTCAATGGAAGAAGTTATTGGAGTTGGTTCGTACCAACTCAAGTTGCGTGGTGGCCGCACCTTACTTCTTCAAGATGTGCTATATGCACCCGGTATAAGATGTAATCTATGTTCAGTTTTAGCTTTGCTACATTTAGGCTATTCTTTTCATTTTGACAGAGACCGCCTTGACATTTCCTTTCATGGTACTTTATTTGGATATGGTACATTAATAAATGGTTTCTTTAAGTTAGATTTGGAGGATGATTCGTTTGCTTTTGCTTCTTCTTCTTCTAATCTTTGTGATGAATCCGTTAAATGGCATACCAGACTAGGCCATATAGGTCAAGAAAGAATGAACAGACTGGCTCGAGTAGGCCTTTTGGGGTCTCTCGCCAAAGTTGACCTATCTGTGTGCGAGCCTTGTCTGGCTGGGAAGGCATGTAGAAAGCCTTTTGGTAAGGCTACTCGTGCCACTCATCCTTTGGAACTGATCCACTCAGACATTTGTGGGCCAATGAATGTGAGGGCCCGGCATGGTGCGTGCTATTTTCTCACATTCATTGATGATTATTCCCGTTATGGCTATGTGTATTTGATTTCTCACCGTTCTGAAGCTTTAGATTGCTTCAAGCGCTTCGTAGCGGAGGTTGAGAATCAAATAGAAAGAAGTGTAAAAGTGCTTCGCACTGATCGAGGACGTGAGTACTTGTCTGATCAGTTCAAGACTTACTGTGAGCAAAAGGGCATTATGAGACAGCTCACTATTCCAGGTACTCCGCAACAAAATGGTGTTGCAGAGCGAAGGAATCGTACTCTACTGGACATGGTTAGGTCTATGATGGCGCATGCTCATCTTCCTATAAGTTTTTGGGGAGATGCTCTTTTGACTGCTGCCTATATTCTTAATCGAGTCCCTAGTAAATCAGTGCCATCTACCCCATATGAGTTGTGGAGTGGTAGAAAGCCAAGTTTACACTACTTACGCCCTTGGGGTTCAGCTGGATATGTTCATAACCCCTTACATAGATTCGGGAAACTCGGCCCTAAAGCAAGCAAGCATGTGTTCATCAGATACCCTGAAAATTCGAAGGGCTATGTGATGTATGGTGAACATCCAGATGGTGGGATGACCGAGATTGAGTCTCGTAATGTGGAATTCCTAGAGAAGGAATTTCCAAGCATTGGTGAAATGCGAAATGACGTCGGATTGTATGAGTTACAAGACGATGCTATCCCATCTTCTGGTGAGGGTGATCGATCACTTCCCGAAGTCGCTGAAGGAAGTGGTAGCGATCCTCCGGTTAGTGGGAGTGCTCCTATGAGTGGGAGCATACCCTTGGAAGCCGAGAGTTTAGGCCCTCAACTGCGTAGAAGTGAACGTGGAAACATTCCCCGTCGACGTTTTGAAATCGAAGGGAATATTTTCATGTGCACTCCGCTCGATGATGATGAGCCTACTTCTTATGTAGAAGCGCTACAATCACCAGCTTGTAATGAGTGGATGGCTGCTATGAGAGATGAGATGGATTCCATGAGCAAGAACCAAGTATGGGAGTTGGTTGACCTTCCACCTGAGCGCAAGTCTATTGGAAATAAATGGGTTTTAAAAATTAAGCGCAAGGTGGATGGATCAATCGATAAATACAAGGCTCGGCTCGTGGCTAAGGGCTACAATCAAAGGCAGGGGGTAGATTACAACGAGACATTTGCTCCCGTTGTGAGATTTGCCTCCATACGTGTGATTTTAGCCTTAGTGGCTCATCTAGATTTGGAATTGTTCCAAATGGATGTCAAGACAGCTTTCCTCAATGGAGGATTAGCGGAGGAGATCTACATGGATCAACCTGAGGGTTTTGTACTCGAAGGTCAAGAAGACAAAGTATGTCGTCTTAAAAGGTCCATTTATGGTCTCAAACAGTCATCGAGACAGTGGTATTTCAGGTTTCATGAAGCCATCATCTCTATCGGTATGTCCATGATAGAGGAAGACCACTGTGTATATGTCAAGAAGTCGGAGAAGGGAATTTTGTTTCTCTCTCTATACGTCGACGACATACTATTGGCTGGGAATGACATCGAGATGATCAATACCACTAAGGAGTGGTTATCTTTCAATTTTGAGATGAAAGATATGGGTGAGGCGAGCTATGTGCTTGGTGTTAAGGTCATCAGAGATCGCTCTAGGAGACTTCTTGGTCTGTCTCAAGAATCTTATATTAAAAGAGTTCTGGAGCGGTTTAGGATGCATCATAGTAAACCCGTTGATACTCCAGTGGAAAAGAATCACACTTTGTGTCTTGATCAGTGCCCTAAAACGGATAAAGAAAAAGAGCAAATGAGTAGGGTTCCTTATGCGAGTGCGATTGGCAGCTTGATGTACGCTATGATGTGTACTCGACCTGACATATGCTTCGCTGTTGGCTTGGTAAGTCGTTACCAGAGCAACCCAGGACCTGCTCATTGGCAAGCGGTCAAGAGAATCCTTCGATACTTAAAGGGAACCAGTGATCTCGTTCTATGCTTTCAAGCTGGGGACTTGAGATTGAAAGGATATAGTGATGCTGATTGGGGCGGTGATAGAGATGAGCGCAGGTCCACTTCAGGCTATGTGTTTATGCTTGGAGGTGGGGCAATTTCCTGGTGCAGTAAAAAGCAGAGTTGCATTTCCTTGTCTACCATGGAGGCGGAGTATGTTGCTTGTTCAGCAGCCGTTCAGGAGGCTGTTTGGCTGAGGAGATTTCTCCAGCACCTCGACATTGTGACTCGAGCTGACGAGCCTGTTGAGATGGTCTCTGACAGCATGGCTGCTTTGGAGTATGTGAAGGACCCCAAGTATCATGGCAGGACCAAGCACATTGACATCCGTTTTCACTACATTCGAGATATGATTAGGCTAGGCGAGGTCACTCTTAGACATATCTCCACCACTAGGATGGTGGCTGATCCGTTGACCAAGCCGATAGCTAGGGATATGTTCCTGACCCACGTTCGGAGTTTGGGTCTTCGCAGGTTATGATGTATGGACATTATTGAGACTTTTGTATCTTACGCTTTTCTTAATGAAAATATGTTTTTCTTTTATGTATGATTGCGTAATTGATACTAGTAGGCACATATTACCATTAGTCACCAGGCTCAGGTCAGCCCACTCACACGGGTGATCGCCCTGGCACCTAAGTGGTGAGCAGGATGAGACTAAATAATCATATTAAACTTTAGTAGTTGTAATATGATTGCTTTGTTCATATATGTTATGAATAAAGTGTTGATACGATTTGAAAGTCGCCTTAATTAGTTTAAGATGAGACTCTTGGGAGTTGGATATGAGAATTATTTTGTAAAATTCCATATCGAGCCTGTATAGCATCCGAACCTAAATACTTGGGTTAGAGAGATGACCTGAGTTGTATAGTGGTTAGATGCCTTAGTGGTGCCTAGACCAAGGTTCGCATGGCGTTTTAGAGCGTGACACGACCCATTGGGTGGGTGCTCCGCCATGGCATACATATCATACTGTATGTGATTGTCGACCAGTTAGTAGAGTGACATACATTCTTCCCTCTATGTCACTGTGTGAGCACTAACCCCTTTTTTTTTATGCCCTCGACTTAGAACTACATTATGAAGTAGAGGTCCAAAGTAACTAACTTAGCGTGTATCTCAGGGTCATGAGAAAATACGATCTCGCGGAGCATGTCTAGTAAAGTGCTTGGACCGATACAGATTAATGTGAGGGGCTGAGGAAGATGTTTCGATAGCACACCATGAAAGTCTTGTGACTCATTGCCCGGGCGGTTATCTCGGTTGTGTTACTTGAGATAATCATGAGTACAAGAGATGTTGTAGGGTCAAGTCCTGTGATTACAGGAGGGAGATTTGTGATACTTGATCCGGTGTGTGTTGAAACGTCTGGGGCATATACGCTTTAGTCAGTGATGTGCTATGTTAGTTGGGTGGTGACTTAATATAGCACTCCTGCATTGTGATTTTTTCCATCTGGTCGCACGCTCCATTACCCGTATGAAGAGTAGAATGTATATGAGAGAAAATTGGCAAATGTGGCCAAGTGGGAGATTGTTGCCATGTGGTGTGTCCACATTGGCCGGTTCTATGTTGACTCAATCCATATGAGATTTGGATTAGGATTCATCCTTATATGTTAAGGATAATGATAGGATTTATCCTTATGGGTTAAAGATGAGGATATGTTTCTTATAGGTTAAGAAACATATCTTAACCCATATCCTAACCATATTCTGTTTATCTCTACGTGAGTAAGAGAATATCCTAAGGAGTCCTAATAATCAATATATAGAACCCCTTCCCTCATACGTTGAGTGAGATATGATATACGATACATAAGAAGAAAAAGGATTTTCTTCTTCCTCATTCTCTCTCTACGTTCTCTCTGGGTTTCCACTTTCGTTCCCGGGGATTTGGAGTGTGGACATAGAAGAGGACTCTGGTAGCCCTCTTCGCATCCGGTTTGCAACCAGAAGATTCGTGGAGAGTCAAGAATTACCAAGAAGACAAGGACGATCCAAGAAGGCTGGTAAAACAAGCTAGCTGATCCAATTCCGGTTCCTGGATACGTTGGCTATCCAGTTTGTAAGTTTCCGCTGCCCTATAAAATCCTACATTAATTAATTTGACTGCATTTCATATATATATATATATATATATATATATATATATATATATATATATATATATATATATATATATCATAGGGGTTTTCAAGAGGTCACGAGTTGGAATTCTTACTTAAATTCGTACCCCCAATTCCTTCTAGAGGGATGATTTTTTAGGTACAGAGACGACCTACAGACGAGTTCGAAAGAAATTTTTTTTTTTAAAAAAAAAAACCATAGCAAATGGAACAAATAATCTTTTCTTTTTGGTTATCAAATAAGTAATCCGTCTAAATGACTAGTGATGTTAACATAGCTGAAATTGCAACGTAAGGACTCTATTGTTGACCATACAGTAGAATTGAGATCGTGCTACACGAAAGTAGGTTTTCTCTATCCAAAATTCGATCAGATTTAATATTTTTTTATCAATAATTATTTTCTCTCTCCTGATCCCATTATTATATATCACTAAATTTTTACTGTGCTTTTTTTGTTCTCCGTATTGTTTATTTTTTTAGAAAAAGATAATACGCTACCCGCTTCATTCATAACGATAGAGAATTAAGCTAACATGAGTGAGACAACAAGATCTCAAAAAGAAAAACCAAGAAAAAAATAAGACTACGAGAACTAATACTAAAACAGTGAAAGGACTACAACCAGACAAAACAAAACGGCGGTTTCACAGGTCCGCCCACGGCACCAACTCGCTTCTGACCCACATAACAGCGTAGAGGGGGTCGGAATTAGACTGCTGGAAGATCACTTTATTTCGTATTTTCTAAAGCACCTACCAGTTTGCCGACAGGTAGGTTAGTACCTTAGACGCCTCCGCCGGTCTCTCCTTTCCCGACCACCCCTCCCACACCCCTCTAATATTGTCTCCTAACACCTGGAAACTCACGACCCCATCGCCCATTCCAATCACAAAACGTGAGAACACGCATCGTGTGAACAGATGATCGGCCGTCTCAGCTAGGGACCCGCAGAGCACACAAAGATTATTACCGGTCCGACCCTTTTTTTCGAGGTTATCAGCCGTGAGGAGCCGATTCTTCAAAGCGAGCCAGATAAAAATTTTGACTTTAGTTGATATGCGCAGCCTCCATAGGCCCCAGGCAGAGGAATCCAGTAGTCCTCCGTAGTTTAGGAGCAAGTAGGTCGACTTGACAGTAAAGATACCTTTTTGATGCCACCTCCAAACAACGCCATCGCTCCTATTCCCTGGCTTTGTAGCGCTCACAAGTCCTTTCAATTTTAGCACTAGGTCCCTGCCCCTCTGGTCCCTCATGCTAGTCCCTCTTAAGATTTTTCGCCACATCCATTTGTTGCGATCAAAGCATTCACTAACTCGGATTCCTTTTCTTACGACCAATCCATACAGCATGGGGCAAAGGGATTGCAACGTCATTTCTCCGCACCATCTGTCAGTCCAGAAATTAATAGTTCTTCCATCCCCTAACAGGTAGGAAACTCCTCCTAAAAAGACCTCCCTGATACCGAGGACATTCCTCCACCATTGAGAGGCTGGTCTAAAGGAGCTTCCCTCACGCAGTGGTTTTCTCTTCACATAATATAAACTGCGAATCAATTTATTCCACTGAAGATCAGGAGCCGTACAAAACCTCCACCACCATTTGTAGAGTAAAGCCTCGTTCATGACACGCAAATCCAGAATACCCAAACCACCTTCTGACCTATTCCTGCACACGTTAGCCCAAGCAACCAGCCGTCCCCATCCGCAAGATTTCGTGGAGCCAGCCCAGAAAAAATCCCTTCTAATGGCCTCAATGCGGCTAATGAGCCATTTAGGGGCTTTAAAAATGGAGAGGTGATAGAGAGGCAAGTTGGAGAGGACGACATTAACTAAGATAAGCCTACCACCTCTAGAGAGCAACTTAGCCTGCCACCCCTCGATTCTACTTTGAATCTTCTCGATAACACTTCTCCGCATCTCCTTCCTGAGGCTCTTGTTGGACAATGGCAACCCTAGATATTTCGTCGGAAACATGCCCTCCTTACACTTCAAAATATTTGCAAGTCTACTCCCCTTGGCCAGATGCCTGCTGGTATAGAACAACTCTGTTTTCTCTTTGTTCGCTTTGAGCCCAGAAGCCCATTCGAACAGAAGCCAAATGAACTTCAAATTTCGTAGCTGATACTTCCGGGCTTCACAAAAGAAAAACGTATCATCCGCGTATTGAATAAGGGAAACTCTACAATCCTCAAACGGTCTAAGTCCCCGCAGGAGATTGTTTCTAACCGCCTCCTCAGTCATACGCGTAAGGGCCTCCGCGACCATTAAGAACAGATAAGGTGAAAGGGGGTCCCCTTGTCTCACCCCGCACCTAGTCTTGATCCAATTAGTGGCCTCCCCATTTACAAGCACCGCCACCTTAGCGTTCCAGATAGTTTGCTGTATAGTGTCAAAACCCCACCACTCCATAATTTTCAGAAGGAACGACCAATTAAGCCTGTCAAAAGCTTTTTCAAAGTCTACTTTCACTCCAACCCCCTCAACCTTAGCCCTACTGCTCCAACCAAAAAGCTCACAGGCAGTCACAAAAGCGTCAGAAATATTTCGCCCTTTGAGGAAAGCAGATTGAGACTGTGAGATCAAATTTTATAGGACCGGTGCTAACCTGTTGGCCAGGACCTTAGAGATAATCTTCTAAATCCCGTTAAGTAGGCTAATTGGTCGAAAATCGCTCGCCTTTCGATGTCCTTCTTTTTTTTTTGAATAAGGCAGACATAAGAGTAATCATTCGGGCCCGTACAGATTCTACCCTCATGCAGCTCCTGGGAAATTTTTTCGATGTCCTCCTTTAGAGCGTCCCAAAAAACTTAGTAGAAACTTAGGGGAAAGCCATCTGGCCTCGGGGCTTTGTCCCCCCCAAGTTGGAAAACCGCTGCTTTTATCTCTTCCAATGAGAAAGGGGATATTAGCCCTCCTCGATCCGTATCTGATACGCGCTGTTGATGGAACAGGGCACTCCAGTCCCCAAAAGATGCCGGCCCATTATCTGCTGGAGCAAACATCTCTTTAAACTTTCGGGTAAAGTAAGCCTTCTTGTCCTCATCCCTACTATAAGTTCTGTCATCATCGTCAATCGCACCAATCTGGTTGGCTCGCTTCCTACCATTCGTGAAAGAGTGGAAGAATTTAGTGTTCCTATCCCCCTCCTTCAGCCAGTGTTGCTTAGCTCGAGCTTTCCAGAGTAACTCCTCGTCGGCCAGCACCTTAGTAAGCCTACCCCTCAGCTCCTGCCTACTAACGAACAACTCCGGAGAGAGGTCTTGTCGTTCCTCCAACCTGTCCAGCTCCTGAATCTCCGCCATGAGCTTCGTCTTCGCCTCTCTTATGCTATAGAAATGAGTAGCACGCCAGCTTTTATCCTATTGCGACAGTGTCTTAACTTTGCAGTGAAATTAAGAACTCCCGATTTATTCTCCGCGACTTCCTGCCACCACTTAGGTACACTCCTGACGAAGTCCTCACACTTTAGCCAAACCTCCTCGAATCTAAAGGCGTTGCCCTGCCCCTTTCTCTTTCCACCTGTGGTAAGTAAGATAGGGCAATGATCAGACGTAGTTCTAGGTAGGGCCTCGATCTCCGACATCAGAAAGGTTGAGTCCCACTCCGTCGAGACAAGAAAGCGGTCAAGTTTTGCAAGGAAAGAAAACCGCTGCATATTTGACCAGGTGAACCGTTGGTTCTTCATCGGCAGATCGATAAGGGCAAGCTCGTTAATAAGATCGTTAAAAATCCGGGTCGATTTACCACCGCCCCCCCCCCCCCCCCGGCCCTGCCATTACGGTCCCCCTGGAATCTCGATAAATTGAAATTCCCACACAATACCCAGTTGTCACCCACAAAATGCTTTAGCGACACCAGCTCCGTGTAGAAAGAATCTTTCCCAAGTCGCGAAGGTGGACCGTACACGTTCGTGACATAAAAGCTCACCCCGCTGGAACGGTGAGAAAGATGTACGGTGATCGAGAAGTTGTGCACGATGACATCAGAACACTCAAAAATTTTGGAACTCCAGCACGTGATCAAACCACCAGAAGAACCGTTAGCCTCAATAATCTGACACTTATCAAGGTAAGACCCACAAACACTTCACAGAAACGAGCAGGATACAAAATTAACTTTAGTTTCTTGCAAACATACAACCGCATCTCGTAAGGAGGAAACAACGAGGCGAACAGCGTTACGCTTAGCGAGGTCGTTAAGCCCACGCACATTCCAACTAAAGATCTTGATCATTCTAAATCCAGGTACACCCTACCCCCAGAAGACAAACAAACAGAAGCCGCACCGTACTCCCACAACACACCACCAACAACCAAAAAACCAAAAAAGCCTCCCCGGGGGGCACCACGCCACAAAGCCAAAACACCCTGTCCACCACCCACCCCTCACAAACGAAGCCCCAAAAAGTCCCCACAAGGGACCCCACACAACCCTCCCAAAGACAGCCGGCAGACATATTAACCACTATGGGACACAAATTCCATAAAGGAATCTATCTGCCTCCCCCCTTCTTAACCGCACCCCTCACTTTTCGCTTTTACACAGAATTTTCTTACGATTCCCACGGACCCGCTTCTCCTTCTCTGAACCTCCAGTATTCAATGTTATCATGTATTAATGGCATTCTACAACATTCTACATTATACTTCGATATGGGTTTGATTTGGAATAATTGTCTTTCCTTGTACATCATTACTATTTCCTTAATTGCCGGATTCTCATTCCAAATTACCTTGTATAACTTGTAGAACCTCTCTATATTAAGAGAGCATTATAATGAATAACATCAGAACATTATTCTCAAATTACTTCTATCATGGTATCAGAGCTAGGTTGGATCAATCCTAGTTTGCACCACTACTCGCAAGAAGTTTTCTTCATCATTATCTTTTTCTAGTCAAGGTGTTATTATTCTAATCTTTGAATTTTCATGGCATCTTCTTCTATTCTCTCTACTACAGCAACTTCTTCTATGACATCATCAGTTTCCTCCTTTGTTCAACTAGATGTCAAGCTAACAGGGACGAATTACCGTGAATGGTCTATTTCACTAAAGCTATTATTTGATGCTCTTGATCTTGTGAGCCATATTGATAACACTCCAACGCCAACAGATGAAAAGAAAATGAATGAATGGGTTGTTGCAGATCGACGAGCCCGCGGAGTCATTTCTTCATCTGTTGATGTTGACATTCGCATGCAGTTAGTAAATTTTACTACTGCACGAGAGATGTGGGCACATCTCCAACGTCTATATGAACAATCAAGTTACGCTCAGTCCTATGCCGAATTTCAAGAGTTGTCCCTTGCCTATCAAGGAGAGCGTACCATACAGGAGTTTTATACATTCATGCAAACTCGGTGGCGTCAACTTGCGACTATGGAGTAGCCCCTGTGTCGAGTTTGCTCTATTTGTGACTGCGCCACAAAACAAAAGCTGATGCGCGACCAACAACGCCTCTTTCAATTTCTTATGAGGTTACGACCAGAATTTGAAGCCTTACGGGGTCAACTCCTTCATCCGTCACCACTTCCCACGCTTGATACAGCTTTGGCAGAGCTTATTGCTGAAGAAACTCAACTTCGCGTGCTTCATTCGTCTCAACCTTCTCAGCCAACTGTTTTGGCAGCAGGTGCATCACCTCCCTCTCAACTATATATTGCTCCTCTTTCTTTCGATCCTCTGAAGAAGGATAAGCGAAATATTGAGTGTCGTTATTGTCATAATATGAGACATACCATTCGAGAATGTCGAAAAAAGAAGCATGCAGATCTCTTTCGACAATCTCATTACACCACACCTACTACTGCTGCCACTGCATCCTTGGAAGCATCGAACGATGTAGCTAACACAGTTACATTGAGCATGCCACAATTAATGCAAATGATTCACAATTCTCGACTACAACCTCCAGCTTCTAATGCAGATAGCTCGACATCAAGTATATCAGGGTTTGGCACGTTTTCAACATCCAATCATGCAGGTACATCTGTGGATTCTTGGATTCTTGACTCTGGCGCATCCTTTCATATGACTCCTCACATTTCTTTTCTTACGGCACCTACCCCTCTATCTACTCCTATTAACATCTTTACTGCAGATGGATCCTCTTTTCCTGTTGCTCACAGTGGAGCATTGACTACTTCGGTCCATCGGGGTCGCTTTTCTATACCCTCTGTTTTTCATGTCCCTAGTCTTTCATTAAATTTATTATCTGTTAGTCAAATTACAGATCATAATTGCATTGTCACTTTCGACTCTTCCTCTTGCTTTGTTCAGGATCGTTCGACAGGGCGACTGATTGGACAGGGCCATAGACAAGATGGACTGTACTACATGGATCATTTACATCTTCCATCTGGTTTTGTATCTGTGAGCATGACTTCTGCCTCTTCTTATATTGATCATTGGCATCGTCGTTTAGGTCATTTATCTCAAGACAACTTGAACATTTTAATTCGAAACGGAGTTCTCGGTAGTGTTTCATCTGTTAAATTTTCTTCATGTTTAGAATGTAAACTTGCTAAACAGTCTACTAAACCTTTTCCCACTAGTGAAACTACTACCACTAAAGCCTTCGAACTTATTCATTCAGATGTTTGGGGACCTGCGCCTATTCCTACACGCATAGGAAATAGGTATTATGTCATTTTTGTTGATAATTTCTCGCGTTTTACTTGGATATACTTTATGCACCACCGTTCTGAACTCCTTCAAATTTACAAAAATTTTACTACTATGATTAAAACTCAATTTGGTGCTTCTATCAAAATTTTTCGATCTGACTCTGGTGGAGAATACCTATCACATGAATTTCGGCGCATTCTTGCCTCTCAAGGTACTCTACCCCAGCTTTCTTGTCCTTATGCTCACCAACAGAACGGTGTGGCGGAGCGAAAACATCGTCATATTTTGGAGACCGCTCATTCTCTCCTCATCGCTGCTTCCGTTCCTCACGAATTCTGGGCTGATACCGTTTTCACCACCGTCTACCTTATAAACCTCATGCCCTCCAAAACTTTATCCGGCATCTCCCCTAGTGAACGATTGTATTCTAGGCAACCAACTTATTCTCATTTAAAAGTTTTTGGGTGCACTTGCCTTGTTCTTTTACCTCCGACAGAACGAAACAAACTTTCTCCTAAATCCGTTGTTTGCGTTTTTTTCGGATATAGCCCTGAGCACAAAGGATATAGATGCTATGACCTAGTTGCTCGTCGTCTTCGTGTCTCTCGTGATGTGATATTTTTTGAGGACATTCCATATTATACTCGCACTATTTCTAGTGATACTTCTAAACATTCAACTGTGATAAATCTTTCATTCCTAGATTTGCCTCATTATTGTGAAAACCCGATTACTTCACATGAAAATAGTTCTTGCTCACAGACTGTCATTGCGGATGGCACTAGTACAATTACTTCGTCCATTCAGGCTTCTTCCACCGTCCCTGTGGTTGACGATCCGATCACTTCCGAACGACGATATCCTTAATTTGCAAATTCGCAAACCAAAAGAATTCTTTGGTTGTCTAAATTCTCAGTCCTTCTCCTCAGACTACCATTTTTTAGCCTCTATACATAATCACCAAGAGCCACAATCCTTTCGTCAAGCTATCGCCATCCCTGAATGGAAAGCGGCCATGTTTGAAGAACTTGATGCTCTTCAACACACCAATACCTGGGATATTGTGCCTTTACCCGCTAATAAAATTCATGTTAGTTGCAAGTGGATTTATAAGATTAAAACCCGATCTGATGGTTCAATAGAACGGTACAAAGCTCGCCTGGTTGCCCGTGGCTTTACACAGGAACACAGGTTTGACTATGAAGAAACTTTTGCTCCTGTTGCAAAAATGACATATGTTCGAGTTCTTATAGCTGTTGCTGCAAATCGTTAATTGCCACTTTACCAACTTGATGTCAAGAATGCCTTTCTACATGGAGATCTTCGTGAAGAGATTTATATGCAGCCACCACCTGGGATTCCTCATCCTTCTAACCATGTTTGTCGGCTTCGTAGGGCTATCTATGGCCTTAAGCAAGCCCCCAGAGATTGGTTTGAAAAATTTCGCACTGTGATTCTTGCTGCAGGTTTCTCACAGAGTGAGAATGATTATGCTATGTTCATTCACACATCTGGTGATAGAAAGACTATTCTTTTACTCTATGTTGATGATATGATAATCACCGAAAATGATGTTGAACATATTCAATATGTTAAAAATCATCTTCAGCAATAATTTGAAGTGAAGGATCTTGGGTATCTCCAATATTTTTTGGGCATTGAAGTTGCTTATAGTCCTCGTGGATATCTTCTATCTCAACAAAAATATATTACAGATTTATTATCTCGTTCCGCCTTGACTGACGATAAAATCACTCCAACTCCTTTGCAACTGCATCAGAAATTGACTCCGACTATGGGTGAACCCTTAAAAAATCTCACTCGTTATCGTGAATTGGTAGGTGCTCTCGCTTACCTAACAATATCTCGACCTGATATCACTTATGTAGTTCACATAGTCAGCCAGTTTATGCAAGCACCTACCTCTGATCATTATGCTGCTCTTCTTCACATCTTACGATATCTTCGAGGAACAATTAATCGGGCTCTTTTCTTTCCTTCTTCCTCAAAATTAGACCTACAAGCCTACACTGATGCTCACTGGGCAGGAGACCCTACCGACCGTCGTTCCACGACCGGCTTCTGTGTATTTCTTGGTGATTCACTTGTATCTTGGAAGTCCAAGAAACAAGATATAGTATCTAAGTCCAGTTCAGAAGCTCAGTATCGTGCTATGTCTACTGCCACTTCTGAAATTGTGTGGTTGCGACGTCTTCTCTCTGATCTTGGTATTTTTTTGATTGCCCCAACTTCTCTTCATTGCGACAATCAAAGTGCTATTAAAATTGTCAACAATCCGATTTTTCATGAACGTACTAAACATATTGAAATTGATTGTCATTTTGTACGTCATCATTATCTTACTGGCACTATTACACTACCATTCGTTCAATCAAGCAATCAAGTCGCTGATTTCTTCACAAAAGGTCATACATTACAACGGCATAAATTCTTTTTATTCAAACTCTCGGTATTTGATCCACCTTGAGTTTGCCGGAAGGTGTTATTATGTATTAATTGCATTCTACAACATTCTACATTATACTTCGATATGAATTTGATTTGGAATAATTATTTTTCCTCGTACATCATTACTATTTTCTTAATTGTCGAATTCTCATTTCAAATTATTTTGTATAACTTGTAGAACCTTTCTATATTAAAAGAACATTATAATAAATAATATCAGAATATTATTCTCAAATTATTTCTATCATTCAAAAATCGTACTTTTCTGACGATAGCTTTATCGACAACTATACCAAAAATCAAATTTGCGAGACGATGGCTACATCGAGTAAGTTGCGCGCTATCCCCGAATTCCCCTAGCTCTGAAGGAGAGATTGAAGACACGAGTCCCAATCCTTCGTCCAACGAATCGCTCCTCGCTACAGATAGTGAATCGAACCGTGCTTCAAGCCGCGTGCACTCACTCGGGCTCACCCCAACAACAGGCTGCGGTTTCGTGGCCAAACGCAGATTAAGTCCCAGATTCGAAGACCCCCACAACACCTCCAAGTGTTGAGCATGAAACCTACAGCTCCAATGCATCACCACCCCAGATCCACAACCCCACAAAGGCCCCCACAAACCTCCACCCACCCTCAGAACCAAACCCAAAGCATTAAATGCCACCAAACCCAAAGCACCCAAGGTATTAAAAGCCAACAACTCATTACCCAAGACATTCAATGCCAAACTATCAACACCCAAGCATGTCTTGGGGACTACACCCTCCACCCAAGCCAGCTTCAGCCCAATGCCCTCGGACAACGAGCGCCCATAATTTCCCACAAGGTGCAAGTTGCTATTGGGGCAAGGTGCAACAGTACCCCGCATCGGAACTGAGGCGATGCAAGCACGCTCCTCGGGACGCCACCCCGCGTTGACGCCGGAGGACCCGATGCCCACCGCCGTCGCCTTGGTCGCCGAGCCCACCCGGATCCACGCCTTGCTCACAGCGCTAGGGCGCTTCCCTGCACTGCCCAGCCGACCGGCGTCGTCAACACGGCCGGCGGCCATCCCGCCTCCCCGACGAAGCGCCGGAGCCCAACGCACCGACCCACCCGACGTCCGCCCAAACTGGAGAGCTCCGACCCCACGCTAGCGAGCGACGACCCCCAGCTGCGCTGCGACCCAACGCCCCGGCGTCCGCCCATCTTTGTTCGGCAGCTCAGCTACGACGCCTTCACGTCCCACGTTCACAGTGAGCGCCGGACGTCGGTTGACGGAGATCTCCGAGTGATGATCCTGTACCGAACCTTCAGCACCCTCACGGCCCTCGTCATCACCCTCGTTGACAACCTCCCCCCCTTCCCCCCGCAGGTTCCCCCGTGGCTCGCCTCCCCTTGCCTCGTCGTTATGCCAATTCGGCGCCGGCGGGGGAGGCAGGTCTCCTCCCCCATCCTGGTTCCGATCCGAGCTCTCCAGGAATACCGCAATGTCCACAGTCTCATCCCCAAGGACAATTGAAAGCCGCTCGGGAATCTCATTGATGTCGTCGACGGCGATCCGGCAACGGTAAGCGCGGAGATCCGTCATATTTTTACTAGTATCGTCGGCTCGGATGAATCGGCCAAAACCGCTCACCATCGACGCAATCCTCGTCGGCGTCCAACACTCGAACGGAACATTGCGCAGTTGGATCCAAGCCGAGAAGCGCGATCTGTGGGGCCGGGCGTTCCAGTAAGGGCCCCAGTTGAAGCACCTCAACCAAATATCATCAAGGGTGATGATTTGCCTTCTAATGAGGGTATCCGCCGAGACCCATCCCGGAAGGATAATCACGAAATCGCACTCCCGATATCTAGAAAAAAAAACATCATGTGAGTAGCCCCCGAATCTCCGGGAGCATTCGCGATCGTTTGCTGCGGAGCGAGCCCAAGATCGGCCGGTTGAACCACATCCGCGAGGAGCGCATTGCGCCTGAGCTCCACTCTCTGAGAAACTCCTCAGTGTATGGGACATATGCTTTCGCACTCTTGGCCCTACCACGGCGGCGGTGCTCTCTGTTGAGGTTCATGATCCTCGTCCCCACCCCGTTGTGAACGTCACGCCTGCACTGCTTCGCACGATGCCCAATCCGCCAACAATTGAGACACCGGACAGGATCTCTACAAGCGGCCGCCCGATGATCAACGGCGAGGCACCTAAATCATCTCCCCGCCCCCAGCTTCCTCTTCTCCGCCGGAAATCTTCTAATAAAAGAGGAGTCCCCCCTCCCCAAATTTGAAGTGGAGAATTTACTTGCCTGCTTCGGAAAAGGCCTCAAGAGTACCTCTTTATAGGATGATAGCCCAGGGCCAGGGTGGTTAACACCATCAGGTACCTCCTTCCCGAGATGTGAGAGCCCCTTCCCACCATTAACCTCAGGCTCCACACACTTTCCCCCTCCAGGTTCAGAATTAAAACCCTCAACTTCCAGCGACTTTACATTCCTTCTAAATCTAGCATTCGGGTTCAAGAGCTCCACCCTCTCCACAATAAGATCTAGACCTACCTCATCCGCCCACTTCAAACTCTTAATTATCCTTTTTTGCTTTTTCTCAGCTGGAAGATGGCCTCCTTTAATGCATGGCTGCACAGTAACCCTATCAGGACACACCTTGCCCCTCCAGGATGACTCCCTCCTCCCACACTCATTGCTAGGTGCAACAGCTTCTCCTAATGAAGAGTTGGACTCCCCCCCACCCCCCCACCCCGCGCAAGCCCGCAGAAGCTTGGGAGTCTCCAGTTCGCTTTACCTATTTTTATGCCCCGCCGTTCTCCGTGTTGTTGTTTTTATAGTTTGCTGATATATCCGTAAGATTATGTAATATTCTAAGAATGAGTTATGTGTACGAATCAATTAAAAATTTTATGTTTCAATAATTAATCCATACGGATTGCAGCGCACACGGGATCATGGGCCGGCGCGCATCCCGACATCGCGGCTTGTGCCAACATGTTCTGGGTACCGAACGGCGCGGCGGACTGGCCTGACCGCTTGGACGCCGAACCGGGCATTGGCCTACTGAACCCTCTGAAGTCGGAGACGTACGACGTGGTCCGCAACATGGCGACCGACGTCGCCTCTCTGTTTCCGGAGCAGCTTTACCACGCCGGCGCCAACGAGATCGCCCCCGGCTGCTGGAAAGCTGACCCCACCATCCAAGCCTTCTTAGCTGCTGGAGGCCACACTCAGCCAACTCCTGGAACTCTTTGTCATTTCCACTCACGCTTGCATATCGTCACTTAATTGCACAGTTGTGTATTGGAAGGATGTTTTATTAGACCCAGTGGTTAAGGTTAAGGCCATTTGGATATGTAGTAAAATAATTTTATGCAGTTTAAATATTATGGTTTTACTCTAGATGAAATTTGGTATTCTGTAATTCTAAAAAAATTCTACGATTTATTTTAAAAGCTGTTTGGATACATATTAAATAATTTAATAGATTTTTTTATATTTTTAAAAAATTAGTTATTATAGAGTTCAAATTTAAAAAAAAATAGCGATTAAATGGGTTTAGATTTAACAACTAAAATATTAAAAATATTTTAAATATAATTATGACATTAAAAATTATGATATTTAATTATGACATTTAATTATGAAAGTTGAACGGTTGTGGAGAAGGAAGAGGTGGGTAGGTGTAGAGAGGAAAGAGATAGGCGGTGAGAGAGAAGAGGTGTGCGATGGAAGGAAGATGAGTAAAAGAAAAATGAGAGTCGGTTGCGTTCCGAAAAATAAAGTTTAGATTTTCTAAAAAAATATTGAATTTTATTTTTATTCTACTTTTTAGAGTATAGTGTAACTATACGCTAATGTATTTGTGTCTTTTTAAATCCTCCAAACACTTCATAGGATTTTTTTCCTACACCCGTATGTAATGCCTTTGAGAAGACATACAATATTAACGAGAGAAGTAGTATACTTAGAGAAGATATTAGTATTAACAAGAGAAATAATATACTTAGCTTCTCAGAATTAAGTGGAGGATTGTAAACCACGTTAACAGAGAGTATGGGTTTCCGATGAAGCACACCGCGGAGAACTGATGAGAGGGGAGCTCCTTGGGAAAAAGAGATGGTGGAAGAGAAGAGAGAAGAAGACCTAGAGTCTCCAGAGGCTTCTGGGGTTTTCATCAGGGAACCGGAGTCGGGTCATAAGGGATGAAGGATCCGACCCGCTACGCTTTCTCCAGGCGCAGCCCAGGCCCATGCGGAATGACAACCCACCAAAACCCATTTAGAGTAATAGTTGTTCTAGTCTAGGATCTTTTGGTATTTGCATTTCAGTACAGCTTTTCATCTATAAATAGCTGAGAAGATTGTAACAGAATCAGTTTTTGAACAGTTAATTCAGTTTCTCTCCTCAAGCTCTTCTTCTTCTTCTTCCTCTTCACCACTCCCATTCTTTTTCCTCTTCCCCCCTTAATTCCTACATTGATCCGATAACCATAATCTCGAAGCTCCGATCCACCATCATTGTGAAGAAGACGAAGAAGGTGAGAATCACCCGGATCATCATCGACGCCTTCACCCTCAGATCAAGCTCATCATCGGGTGTGCGTCTCCGATTCGAGTTATTGTGCCCGGATTCCTCATCGCCGCCATCCGAGGATTGTGAAGCACCTCCAAGTCGATTGAGACTCTGAATTAAGCATTACACCGTAGCATAGTTAAACTATACTCCAAAATATAAAGCATCCAAACGGACCCTAACCCTACATTAATTTTCCCTAAGAATACCATTCTGCAAACTTGGAATAATGGCCCCAATAATACTAAACTTATTATATCTGCTAGGTATCAAGCGATCGTCTCGTCGTCCGACTTCTACTATTTGGACTGCGGTCACGGCAATTTCGTGGGGAATAATAGTGTAGTGGCCCAGATTCCCGTGCAGTTTTTTTTCGTGATCCGTGGTGGTGAAACACCTATTATTGGTGTGTCGGGCCCGCAACGCGTCATATGGACGCGTTAGACAGACTCAGTGAGGATTCTGGATCAAGCATGTTTTTTGACTACTCTCGCCGAATTTTAGAAGTGGTTTTAGGCTAAACGGAGGCCCGATTTGGATTCAACACGGAAAAACGCTTGACAACGGCTATTTACTTGCATTTTTCGGTGTCCGAATGCCCAAAAACGGACACCCGAAAGTTTTCAGTGTGTTTTGGTGCACGGGAGGAGCCGTGGACTGGCATGGGGGACACGTGGCGGCCTGTCATTGGCCGACGCATGTTGTGCGGTCCACGAAATTCAGGCGCTGGCGTAATGGACCGGGCGGGGGACACGTGGCAGCCTCTTATAGGCGGGCTCACGCGGCGCGATCCACGGAGTCGCGCGGCTGGGTGCATGGACTGGGGCGCGCCACGTGGCAGCCCCGGATTCACCGACTCACGCACGCGCGGTGCACGCGGGGGCGCGGGGCTGCGGCCGTACGCACGTGTGGCAGGGGGCACAGGCGTGGCAGGCGGCGAGTGGGCGGCGTCAGCTGGCGTGGCGGGCGGGGTGGCGCAGGCGTGCGCCACGTGGCGCCCCGCCATTGGCGGGCGCCACCCACCCCGCCGTCCCGCGCGGGACACGCGACAGCGCCCGAGCGGCTGGGCACCGTTGTCCCGTGTTCGGGACACGCGTCGCGCCCAGGGCGATTCGGGCGCTGACGACGCGGGCTCCCGTGGAGGTTTCGGGCGCCCAGTTTTTGGGCTTAAGCCCGAAAGTGGGCTGGCTATAAACAGCCCACCTCCCCCTCCTTTCTTCTATTTTTTCGGGCTTTAGAGAGAGAAAAAGAGATTGTGACCTGAAGTAAAATTCTTCCTCTCTCTATCCTCCATCTCTCCAGTGTTTCCCAGGATTTTAGGAGGCCCCGGCAGCAGCGATCTCGATTTTACGGCGCACTTCGGCGTTCCCTTGATTGGTGTCTTTTCCATCGCTTTTCGGTCCGAGAAGTCCCCTGCGCAACCCCGAAGGAGTTTTTCGACGATTTTTACGGCAGCGTGTTCATAAGAGGTAAGCCTTCGTTTTCCGTTGATTGTTTCTTCTCATTCTGGACTTTTGGTGGGATTCCCGAGGTATTATTTGACCCCTTTTTCTGCGGCAACTTTCGGGACAGCGGTGGAGTGTTTTGGCCATAACTTTGCCTACGAGCATCGAAACAGGGTGTATTAGTACTCGTTTTGTATCTACTCGTCGCGATGAACACAACTGTAATTTTTTTGGATTTTTCAGGGGACTGCGAATAGGTGAAAACCCCCCTTTTTCTGTGTTGTTTTGCAAAACAGAAATTGTTGTTTTTGGGGGAGGCCCATTTATGCCGAATTCGATTATTTTACAGTTGCTTGCTGTTTTGGGTGTTTTGCGGGGAAGAGAAAGGTTTGGCCCAAGAGAAGTTTTGTGGACTTGGATTTGCGTGCCAGGTGGGTGGTTGTTGCATACCTCTTTCTACGACTTGCTCACTAGAACTGTTCGAGGAACCCCTAGATTATTGTTCATTGATTATTACCCCATTTGAAGTCATACGTGAGTATAATAATTTCGAGCCTATCTATGCATGAAAGTTACTATGGGAATATTATTGTGGGCATATTGTTGTGGGAATGTTGTAGGGCTACTGTCACGCCCCGGGGTCGAAACTGCGACCCGGGCCCGCCAACAGATCCGCCGCCCATACGGAAAACCCCGTATAGACGAAGCGTCTAACCTGCAAAAAGAAGGATATTATAGCTATACAGATATCAGAGCTGAAAAGTAAACTACTGAAATAAATATATACAACTCCTCAAATAGTACATGCCTGAACCTCACTACAAAAGTCTCTCAAAAATAAAACCCTCAAAAGTAACAACAACAATAATCCAGCAGACTGTACTACTAAGCTCCAAAAGGGATACAGCTATACTCCAAGGACGGGTAGGGAACTAGCTCGCGACTCCCTCACCTCGATCAACAACAGAAGGGTCAGCAACTGGACCAGCAGGAACTGGAAAAGGGGTTCCTGGGAAAAGTCATCACGACGGGTGTGAGAACTACATCCCACAGTAGTCCTCAGTGGGTACTGCCACCAAGCCCGACAGTCTGCCCACTAAGTCTACTAGAGCCATAGGATAACAGGAAAACTGTAATAATGAAAAGATAAGCTGGAGAGAGTCTACAGCTATCATACCTCTATCTACAATGCTCAAAGGGTGATACAGATGAAAATGATGCATCGACTCTAACCCAAATACTCAATCAACCCAATCACAGTGACTGCCACATAGGGTCCAGTCAAACCTGCGCCCACCTACTGCCACACATCCACAAGAGGGTGGGACTTACGTAGGCCGTCCGTGTCTGCCAAAACTGGCCCAACCAGAGGGACTGCGTCGACAAGTCGCGATAGCAAAGTAACAGGCCCAGCTCCGGAGCGGCACTCGAGGGGTGCGACCCTACCGAGGAAAGTATCCGCACATCTCTGTCGAGCTCAATATAGCTCATGCAGGCTATAATCCAAATCCACGATCAATCTAATCGACAATGTCCAACTCACAATACTCACCCACTGGCTGAAGGTACTCAACAGCCGGGACCGTCGTCAACACAACGGCTCCCAAAACAGGACATCCAACTCGCAGACGAGAAAGAACCAACCGACACAGTAAGGGTCCGAGAATCCCGAAAGGTCGGTGTCTAGAATCCCAATCAAACAAGAACAGACTCCAGACTCAATCTTTCGAAGTTCTCGACCCCTTACAGTTCGGGAAAACAACTCCCTTGGTAAAACATGCGGCAGCAACCAACCAAGGTCCGAAAGTTCCGGGAGACCAACACCTACAACCCTATCAAACAAGAACAGGTTCCAGGTACAGTCCCCGTAGCTTTCGTCCCGAAATAAGGGAACGGCCCCTAGAACCCAGGTCACCCAAACTCTCTCGGGTGAGGAAGTTTGTAATAAAAGATGGCAGTTATTACTGAAAACTATTTTAATCTGAGAAACCCAATTTAATATATTTTAGTTCTTTAATAAAATCAATTCAAATAAGTTTTATTTTCCAAACCCCGAAGGGTTATTGTCTTCACCCAAATCAAACAAGAATAAGCTCCGGCGACCCCTCGAAGTTTGGAAGGAAAAATATTAGTTTATAGAAATTATGTGTGTCCAAAAACAGTCTGGATTCTAAGTCCTACTATCACTAGTATACCCCTGTCACTGACATAGTGACGACAAAGAAAACAGAGAAGTACAATAACCCGGGACCACCGTTTACCCAACGGCTCCCGCCACAGATATAAGACTAGCTACATCTACCAGACTCCACTCTGCCCCCAAGCACGAGTGTAACATGCATCCCACACTAAGAGAAATCCCGACCACTCGGCCCACTACCCGGGCGAGGAAAACACTATGTCCAAGGATAGAAAGAAAAGTGTGGATGTCTAGAGCATAAATAAACCTAGCCCAAGTGAGGGTTTTCTACTAGTCTGGTTTACACATGCAAACATATGACAAGGTGCTAGGGTCAAGTCCAATAATAATATTTAATCAACATAGATAGGAAGTAATAATCAACATGATCAGAATCACCGCACTAGAAAATCCTATCTGATACAACATGCTTTCTAATACTGCTCACATAATGCATGCTCACTAACAATATAGAGTTAGATAACCGTCCACCGGTTTTGGAGACGAAGCAACCCACCTGAAGTGCACGTCAATCCAAGATCCAAAAAGGCTGAAACTGAACGGGACAAATTCTCGGATTCCCACGATTCCAACGGGACCAAAAACACCAAAAAACTCCTCCTGGGTACAAAGATACGGTCCAAACATTGCAATAAGCAAAAATTCCTATAACCAACGCCGCAAAAAATCTTAATTCTCACCTGCGAGATAATCTCCAAAAATTCCAATAAAAATACGACGGCGATCCTCGCAAAGATTAGATGTCAATCGAGTCCTCACAAACCGAAATCCGATACCCGAGTGCTGAGATAAAAATCCGACAAGCCTCCGCTGTCCAGAAAAACCACCAGCAGGAAAGGGGTTCAAAGATGCCTCGTAAACCATGCCAAGAACTCAGAATGAAGCAAGGTTATCTACATGGAAATCGAAGACCTACCTCTCGTGAAACCAACGCCGCAAAAATCATCCAAAAATTCCGTCGGAGCAGCTCTGTGGACCTCGTGGACCGAAACGCGACGGAAATGGGCCACCGAAGAAGAAACGTCGCACTACGCCGAATCGCCGAAGCCGTCGATGCCGCGCCCTCCGAAAATTCCGAAACTTCCTCGAGAGATGAAGCACAAGAATAGGAACAAAGTTGCTTGAGGGCTCAAAGGCAGAGGAGCTCGGGAGAAGGGGCTAAAGGCCCAAAAAGGTGAGTATTTATAGGCCCACACCAAAAGAAAATCCAAAATAAGCAAAATGGGCTTTCGGGCCCAACATTCGGGCGCCCGAATGCACGACCCAGCTCCCCGGCCCGGCCCGCGATCAGCGCCCGAATCGCCCAGCGCTTGATGCGTGTCCCGAACAGGGAACAGCGCGTGCAAGGCGGCGCGGGCGTTGACGCGTGGCCCGACCTGTCAGCTGGGGCGGCTGGCGCCCGCCAATCGCAGGCGGCCACCTACCCCGCACGTCTGTCACCTGCCCACCTGCTCCGCCGTACACCTTCCCCGTGCCACGTGGACCGCGCGTTCCAGAGCCGTCCACTCACATGCCGCCACGTGGCCCGCCCAGGTCCATGAGCCAACCCGCTCGACGCCGTGGACCGCGCGGCGTGAGCCCACGAATCCGAAGCTGCCACGTGTCCCCCGCGCCCGGTCCATGCACCCGCGCCTTTTCTGTGGACCGCGCCCCGTGCGCCGGCCAATCAGCGGCCGCCACGTGGCATCCAGCCGGTCCACATCTTCCCCCATGCACCAGAATGCGCAGAAAACTTCCGGGTGTCCATTTTTGGGCATCCGGACCTAGAAAAACATGAGTAAATAGCCGATTTTCGACGTTTTTCCGCGCTAAAGCCAAATCAGGCCTCGGATTAGCCTGAAACCCTTTCAAAACCTTGGCAAAAGCAGCCGAAAGACAGGCATGATCCAGAAGCCTCACTGAGTCCGTCCAACGCGTCCATTTGACGCGTTGCGGGTCCGACACACCAATAATAGGTGTTCCACTACATGGGTCATAGGGAAAGCTGTGGTGACCCGGATCTTTGCAGGGCTTCTACAGTGTCACCAGCAGCTTCTGGAGCCCTATGGGGCATCTCGGCGGTGTTCGTGCGCCAATTTGGACACAAGTGCTGAACTCGGGGCTTCAAACGGATCACGTGGGTAACCGGGAGACCCCATCGGATGTTTAGTGGTGTTTCCGCGCATTTTGGATATCAATTTGGACTCGGCGCGAAATTCGGATCAAAGATACCTTTCCGGGAGCCTCCGGCGATTTATCGGATTGGAATTTGGCGAAACGGACACCGTTTTTGGAATCAGCGCGCGAAAACGGTCGAGATGGGCTATTTACTTGCTGTTTTTGGAGGTTGCTACAGTACTTTACTGTTCCGGCGATCGCCGGCGGCGGCCGGCGGCGGCGGGCAGCGCCGGCGGGCGGCGGCGCAGCCTCGGGCAGGCGGCAGGCGGCGGCACGCGGCGCGGGCAGGCCGCGGGCAGGCGCGCAGGTGCGCGGGCAGGGCGCGGTCCACCGCGGAGGTCGTGCACCGGAGGCGGGCCACGTGGCGCCTTCCGGTTGGCCGGCACAGCAGACGCGGTCCACGGAGTTTGGGCCCGGGTGCACGGTAGACCGGGTGGACACGTGGCGTGAGGTGGTTGGTCCGGTGTTGTGCTCCCGGTCCACGCAACTGGCGGTGACGGTGACCGGGGCAGGTGGCCGTACGCCCGGGTCAGCCGCGACGTGCGCGGTCCACGGCACGACGTGCGCGGTGCACGGGATGCCGGGCCACGTGTCGCGCCGTCATTTGCGGGCTCAGGTGCTCCGGGTGCAGCGGGGCCTGGGGGAGTGCTGGGCTGGGCTGTGCGGTGGACCGGGCCGCACTGTGCGCGCCCGGAAGTCCTGGGCCGGGCCGCACTGTGCGCGCCCGAATTGGGCCGAGCGCCCGAAATCGAGGACACAATGGGAATTATCCCAATTGTTTCCTCAGCCTATTTAAAGGCAGCCCGAGCTCTCTTCAATTGGCTTTCTCTCCCAACCTGTGCAAGATCTCCCCGAGCTTCCTTAAGCAAAGTTTTTCATCTCTAAGTGCTTGATCTCCCTGCCAAGTTTCAAGAGTTTTGGAGGCACGAATCCCGAGGTTCCCCATTTTACGGTGCGGCGCGACGTTGCTTTCTAGTGTTCTTCTTCGGCGCAGCGATAGTGTTTTTGCTCCCCTGGGCTACCCCGACATCATTTTCTAGTGATTCTTGCACCGGCAGACTCCTAAGAGGTAGGACTTCATCTTTCGTTTTGGTCGCACTTTCCCGTTTCGAGGTTTTGACACGGATCCCGAGGCAAACAGTGACCCCATCTTCTGTGTGGATTTTCTTGACAGCAACGGAGTATTTCGGCCATATCTTTGCGCACGAGCGTCTGACGGAAACGAGCTTATACAACTTTTTCATCTACGGATCGCAAGGAACGCGCTCGTATTTTTATTGGATTTTTGTGAATTTTATTTCGAGGTGAAAATTACTGTTTTCTCTGTGAACAGTAATCTGTCCTTAATACAGATTTTGTATGAGTGTGCCCCCTTGCCGAATTTTTATCTTGATGTACAGAACTCGGATTTGGGCGTGCAAGGTACCGTTGCGAAGCTATCGACGCGAGGATCGCCGTGATATTTTTATTGGAATTTTCTGGGCAATTTCTGCAGGTGATAATTTAACAGTTCAGAATTCGAGGTTGTATGTGATTATTAATGCTATAATTGGGAGCCTAAGTGTAATTAGTGAGCTTTGTACTGTACCAGGAATATTTCGGGTGTGCTGAAATTGTGGAAGCAAGGATTTGGAGTTTTGGTATTTTCAGCTGTACGATTTGGGACAGTCAGCACTTCAGGTGGGTGCCTTATCCTCGGAACCGGTGGACGGTTCTCTAATTGTTATATATATTAACATTGCATGCAAGTGTATGGTACAATGGCGGGGATTGATCGGTAAGTTTAACAATGAGGATTTTATAAAAATTGCAAGTGAATCGTTCACAGTATGACAATGGTATTAATCAAATATTCATGTGGATGATTAGTGGAAGCTTACCTAAGGCAAGGATACCATAGATGATTAATTATCATGCCATATTAGCACATAACCTTTTATGAGGCTGGTTTATGCATTGGGAGAGGATTATGTAGTTATGTGCAGGTTCTACTCTGAGGAGCCATTATGGATTGAGGATTATGTACAGGTATGGTCATTGATAATTTTGGCATGAGGTTTATTCTTCTTTATTTTGCTTTGAGGATAAAAGCATGCATGTATGGACATATAGCTAGGCCACCTTTTACTGCTACACTTTCATGTTGGGTTATGACTTAGGAGAAACCATGTTTGTTCTTCTCCTTTTCTTTCTAGATACTAGATTCGCGTGGCTCGGGTTCGAGCAGGGATTTGTGATAGTATAGCTGGGGTCTCAGTGTCGGGGACAGGTTGTGCCGGATTGTGATAGGTAGTGGTTCATGGGATATTGCGGCAGCCGCGGACATTGGGCGGTTGACCGGAGATTGTTTATGCATCAGATTGGGTATCAGGCTTCTCTAGTGGTTGGAGTTTTCCACTTATTGTTTCCAGTTATTTCAGTTGGGGATCGGGTTTCCCTTTTTGTGGAGGGTTTTTTCCACTTGATCTTGGTCTTGATCCAGTCCTGCTATACAGTGATACTTGATACAGTGATATTTGATGCAGTGATGCGTGATACAGTGATACTTTACTCGTGTGGGTCGCTCCCCTCGAGTGCCACTCCGGAGTAGGCTTTCCACGGTGTGAGCGCCGGGCACCATGCTGGTTTCTTGAGTTCCACGGTGTGAGCGCCGGGCACCATGCTGGGTTCTTGAGTTCGACAGCAGAGCAGGCAGTACCAGTGTTTACTGGTGACATCAGATTGGGTTTATTACAGATATTTACTTTATTGTTGCACTCGTGTCAGGGGGACGGAGTGGAGTCTAGCGGCTATGCATAGACCAGTGCTAGTGTTGTCGGGAACCGTTTGGGGATTGACGGTGGTCCCGTGGTCGATGTGAGTTCGTTGTCCATTGCGCGAGAGGTTGTTCATCTGGAGTCTATCCGTTCTGAGAGAGAGGGCATGGATTTTGACTATGGCCTGCATAAGACACTACTCGATAGCGAGTTAGTCCGTTTGGACGCCCTACGTAATTCCTGCCCGTCAGCGGGAGGTGGTTGTAGGTGGGCGCAGGTTTGACTGGACCCCATGTGGCAGTCAGCTCGATTGGGTCGATTGAGTACCTCGTGTGCGAGTGTTGCATATCTTTATCAGTGTTTTCCCCATTTGAGCATTGTTGGTAGAGGCATGGTAGCTGTAGAGTGTTTCCCGCTTCTCCTTTCAGTTTTACTGCTTTAGTTATCTTTTGCCTCTAGTAGTCTTGGTGGGCTGATCGTCGGGCCTAGTGGCGATACCCACTGAGAACTCCCTTTTTGCGTAGTTCTCACGCCCGTCGGGGGTTTTTCCCCTTTTTGTCCTTTCTCTCCTTTGTTTTGCAGAGTCTTGGCGGGTGTTGCCGTTCTGTGGTTGCTGATCGTGGTGAGGGAGTAGCGAGCTAAATCCAGACCCATCTTTGGAGAGTAGCGGTACCCCCCTTTTGAGGAGATCTTCAGTTTAGTCGGTAGATTGGTTTTTATTTTCCCTTTTGAGAGACTGATGTAGTGAGGATATGATGTATTGAGAGCTTGTACACTGATATTGTATTGAGATATCTCCCTGTTGAGTTATGAGTTTTGTACTCGAGGTTATTGTATGATTATCTTTTGGGAGATGGACCTTGTTGTTTTATCTTCAGATGTACAGTGGTTGATTTTATTTCTATAGCAGTTTTATCTTTTAGCTCTGATATATGTTTAGCTGTAGCTCTTTTTGCAGGTAGGACGCTTCGCCTATGCGGGTTTGGCATAGGTGGCGGATCTGTTGGCGAACCCGGGTCGCAGTTTCGACCCCGGGGCGTGACAGATTAAGTTGGTATCAGAGCTTAGGGATAGGTCATGGTGGACTTAGAAACCCTAGGCTTGTGGTTGGACCCTAGGATGACTTCGTGAGAGTCGTGACTTGTAGCGAGAGTCCTGATTGAGTCTTGCTCCTCTCCCAAGGAACGGGAGGGGTGATTGGCATGTTTATTCTCCTAAGTAGTTATGTTGGCTGCAGACAACATAACGCTGTGGAATGGGTAACATGCTCTAGACTTTCGCCAGATTGGGTCGAGCGTTGTTGTGTGCTGATTTGTGGTTTCGTCGTGGCGAGCGGTGTCTCCCCGACGCTGGGTTTGGGACCCTTGTGCATCCTGTCTTGGCAGTTGAGCTTGAGCGGTTGGTTTGGGCCGGATACCCGGATTGAGGTCAGAGAGTTCCGGACCCAGATGACAGAATTGTCTGAGGCTTATCAGCGGCAGAGTGAGCGAGCATCTGGTTTTGTGACACAGTTGTCAGAGCGGCGGGCAGCTCGACAGTGCTCCCTTCTGAGACCACCCGATTGCAGTATCCTCAAGGGCGGCGATTTCTGTGGTATTGATGGAGTGAGTAGCCCCTTTGTGCCGATGTTTAGTGCCGAGGCGCCGAGACAGGGTGGATAGTTGACAGCTGATGAGCTTTGGGACACCAATGACCAGTTGAGCCAGTTTCGGCAGATAAACCACCCCGATTCTTAGGATTAAGTTTGGAGCCTCTTGGGGTAGAATCGTGGCTGGTGGTGATGGAGAGACTACTTGGAAGCCTCTTTGTGTCAAAGGGTTACGCAGTTATCGAACTGCGCGCTCTATGATTTGGGGGACAAGGCGCATAGGATGTCCGTGACTGAGAGTGGATTGCGCCAGTATACCCTTCCGTTATTCGGACCCTCTGGTGCAGGTTTTGGATTTTGGGGTGCTTCGATGGTGGAGGCAGTGTTTATGGAGCTGGCGCTGCAGTTCTTTTGGATGGGGATTTGCTATCAGAGGCAAGTTCTGGATAGAGGCGCTTGATGCCCGATGACGGAGGATAGATCGGCCGGCAGAGACATTTTTCGTTTGCCCTTCCAGGATGGTGGATATCCTTGTGGACGGATTATGTAAAGCTTAACCAAAGGAGATGTTACCCTGTGTGATTGATAACTGGCATGTTTGGGGTGCAATATTTGTGATTGAGGGGTGAGCTTAGTAAGGATAATTGTATAAGGAATTGCATGAATCAATGTGCTTAGTAGTATGACGAGGATATCCAGGTGGATTTCTGAGACGTCAGGGGTTGGGTGGACCCCGATGACAGCAACAGCCCTTTTATCAGGATGGCGCAGCGGTAGCGTGGATTGGCTATCTGCGAGAGACCACATTCGGCACCTCAGTGTGAACATGGACAGAGGTCGTGCTCCCTTTGTGAATGGTCTAGATATTTTGGCAGGCTGAGCGATGACCACTTGCATCGAGCGGATGAATCTGTGCCGCCCGGTTGGAGGGCGCCACGGTAGTGGATTGAGTTGTCGCAGGTATGAATTCATCACAGCAGTCGGAGTTAGGACATGTCACATTCCTGCATGGATTAGAGGTAGAGTCGTTACCACATGCACTTGAGGTACAGGGTACTGTTGGTATTGTGCAAGTGGGGAAGGCTTGTGGGTTATGCCTAGTGCAGTCGAGGCCGTGAGTTTTGCCAGCAGACATATTGGTATTTGTGGCAGCTTGGTGTTTGACCCAGTGCTTGGGATTGGTTGGCGTAGTGCCACAGGATGTCTGACCGCTGAGTTAAAGGACTGCGATTTTCTGCAAGGCGGATATTGGAAGGCATTTTGTTTGTTGAGACTGTTAAAGCACACAGGTTACAGCGACAGGGTGAGAGGTGCCTACGGCAGCAGCGGGACTTAAGGATATCCCTTTTGCTCGTGAGATCCCGGGTGTGAGACAACCTGAGCCGATGATTATACCGGCAGAGAGGGAGATTAAGATTGTGATTGACGTGGTTTTTGGAGACCGCGCCAACCTCAATAGCACCGCTTGGATGTTATCTGTAAGAGCTGGGACAGTTGATCGCAACCGTACAGGGATCTGTTGGATCGAGGGTCTGTTTGACCTAGTGCCATGTTGTTGATACACGACGGTGAGAGCCCTTTGGGATTGGAGCCCAGGCAGGTCCAGGCATTATTTTGAATCTTTTGATGGAGCTATATTCTGGCAGTTATTGTATGATGCCTGCACCAATTTGGAATTTCAACTGAGGGCTTTGTCTAGATGGTGTTCAGGACACGGTAGGGGCATTACGAGTACAGTGAAGCCAAAGGATTGACTACGGCCCTGTTGCCTCTAGATTGAGGAATTCTGTGTTCCAGTTGGCCTTGAACGGTTTGATAGCGGCATCCTCCAGGGATATTTTTGTTTTACCCCCTCCCTGAGTGATTTAAAGCTTGTGCAGCATTTGTAGATGGTGTGTCAAGATCTGTGAGGAAGGAGCCTTATGCCAAGTCGTGGTGATACAAGTTCTAGCTTCGAGAGCATATCTTCCTGGATTACTTATCCAAGCCGTAGGGGCGGCGGTGGAAATCTGGCCAAAATGGATGCTGTTTATGACTGGTCGAGATCGACGGTTTATGGTTGGGTGAGGAGCTCGTGGACTGGATAGTGCCAGCAGAGCTTGATGAGCGGGTGATGAGTTTGGGTACCAGTGCCGATTTTAACCTGGTCAGTGGGGGAGATGGATTTGCGAGTTATAGTGATACCTCCCATAGTGGCTGTAGGGCTACCATTGGATTTTGTTGAGCATCCAGTATCACCCCGGCAGGGCCACTGTGGTGGCGGATACCTGGAGCAGAAGAGCTATCTGGGAGTTGAGTTTGACGGTTCCATAGCTGGCGCTGTGTGGGGCCATTCTGGTGTGCAGGGTTTGAGTTTGTGTCCCAGGGGATCCCTTTTGTTGAGAGGCTGCGGCTGAGCAATCCACTTGGGTGGTTGAGTTTTGTGGGCGACTGAGTGTGAACCCCTGCTTGTTTGGGCCCCTTTTCTGTGCAGGGTTTGTGTGGATGTGTTTCGGGTCGCTTTGGTTGAATGGGCTCTTGGGAGTGATTTTGAGCGCGTTGCTCGGGCTGTTCGTCCCTTTTCCCCAGTCTTTTGTTGGAGTTTTGAGGTTTCTCTGCGTCTCAGCTCTGGAGTGTTATGTTTTGGACCCCTCGCCCGTGATTGACTCGTTCCTTTTGAGGTCTATGAAAGTTTGGAGTACGAGAGACGCCCATTGCGAATTCCGGCTCATGAGGTGAGGGAAGTGCGCAATCGGGCTATGCCGTTCTGGTTGTTGCTGATGATGTTGCTGTGGAGTAATCACGGGGAGTGATAGGTGACTTGGAAGCTGGAGACGGCGGTGTTGAGTTTTGACCCCTGGTTTCTGAGACTCCTTGGGAGTTGCTTTAGTTTCGAGGACGAAACTTTCTTTTAGTGGGAGAGGATGTGGTGACCCGGATCTTTGCAGGGCTTCTACAGTGTCACCAGCAGCTTCTGGAGCCCTATGGGGCATCTCGGCGGTGTTCGTGCGCCAATTTGGACACAAGTGCTGAACTCGGGGCTTCAAATGGATCACGTGGGTAACCGGGAGACCCCGTCGGATGTTTAGTGGTGTTTCCGCGCATTTTGGATATCAATTTGGACTCGGCGCGAAATTCGGATCAAAGATACCTTTCCGGGAGCCTCCGGCGATTTATCGGATTGGAATTTGGCGAAACGGACACCGTTTTTGGAATCAGCGCGCGAAAACGGTCGAGATGGGCTATTTACTTGCTGTTTTTGGAGGTTGCTACAGTACTTTACTGTTCCGGCGATCGCCGGCGGCGGCGGCGGGGCGGCGGGCAGGCCGGCGGGCGGCGGCGCAGCCTCGGGCAGGCGGCAGGCGGCGGCACGCGGCGCGGGCAGGCCGCGGGCAGGCGCGCAGGGCGCGGGCAGGGCGCGGTCCACCGCGGAGGTCGTGCACCGGAGGCGGGCCACGTGGCGCCTTCCGGTTGGCCGGCGCAGCAGACGCGGTCCACGGAGTTTGGGCCCGGGTGCACGGTAGACCGGGTGGACACGTGGCGTGAGGTGGTTGGTCCGGTGTTGTGCTCCCGGTCCACGCAACCGGCGGTGACGGTGACCGGGGCAGGTGGCCGTACGCCCGGGTCAGCCGCGACGTGCGCGGTCCACGGCACGACGTGCGCGGTGCACGGGATGCCGGGCCACGTGTCGCGCCGTCATTTGCGGGCTCAGGTGCTCCGGGTGCAGCGGGGCCTGGGGGAGTGCTGGGCTGGGCTGTGCGGTGGACCGGGCCGCACTGTGCGCGCCCGGAAGTCCTGGGCCGGGCCGCACTGTGCGCGCCCGAATTGGGCCGAGCGCCCGAAATCGAGGACACAATGGGAATTATCCCAATTGTTTCCTCAGCCTATTAAAGGCAGCCCGAGCTCTCTTCAAATGGCTTTCTCTCCCAACCTGTGCAAGATCTCCCCGAGCTTCCTTAAGCAAAGTTTTTCATCTCTAAGTGCTTGATCTCCCTGCCAAGTTTCAAGAGTTTTGGAGGCACGAATCCCGAGGTTCCCCATTTTACGGTGCGGCGCGACGTTGCTTTCTAGTGTTCTTCTTCGGCGCAGCGATAGTGTTTTTGCTCCCCTGGGCTACCCCGACATCATTTTCTAGTGATTCTTGCACCGGCAGACTCCTAAGAGGTAGGACTTCATCTTTCGTTTTGGTCGCACTTTCCCGTTTCGAGGTTTTGACACGGATCCCGAGGCAAACAGTGACCCCATCTTCTGTGTGGATTTACTTGACAGCAACGGAGTATTTCGGCCATATCTTTGCGCACGAGCGTCTGACGGAAACGAGCTTATACAACTTTTTCATCTACGGATCGCAAGGAACGCGCTCGTATTTTTATTGGATTTTTGTGAATTTTATTTCGAGGTGAAAATTACTGTTTTCTCTGTGAACAGTAATCTGTCCTTAATACAGATTTTGTATGAGTGTGCCCCCTTGCCGAATTTTTATCTTGATGTACAGAACTCGGATTTGGGCGTGCAAGGTACCGTTGCGAAGCTATCGACGCGAGGATCGCCGTGATATTTTTATTGGAATTTTCTGGGCAATTTCTGCAGGTGATAATTTAACAGTTCAGAATTCGAGGTTGTATGTGATTATTAATGCTATAATTGGGAGCCTAAGTGTAATTAGTGAGCTTTGTACTGTACCAGGAATATTCGGGTGTGCTGAAATTGTGGAAGCAAGGATTTGGAGTTTTGGTATTTTCAGCTGTACGATTTGGGACAGTCAGCACTTCAGGTGGGTGCCTTATCCTCGGAACCGGTGGACGGTTCTCTAATTGTTATATATATTAACATTGCATGCAAGTGTATGGTACAATGGCGGGGATTGATCGGTAAGTTTAACAATGAGGATTTTATAAAAATTGCAAGTGAATCGTTCACAGTATGACAATGGTATTAATCAAATATTCATGTGGATGATTAGTGGAAGCTTACCTAAGGCAAGGATACCATAGATGATTAATTATCATGCCATATTAGCACATAACCTTTTATGAGGCTGGTTTATGCATTGGGAGAGGATTATGTAGTTATGTGCAGGTTCTACTCTGAGGAGCCATTATGGATTGAGGATTATGTACAGGTATGGTCATTGATAATTTTGGCATGAGGTTTATTTTCTCTTATTTTGCTTTGAGGATAAAAGCATGCATGTATGGACATATAGCTAGGCCACCTTTTACTGCTACACTTTCATGTTGGGTTATGACTTAGGAGAAACCATGTTTGTTCTTCTCCTTTTCTTTCTAGATACTAGATTCGCGTGGCTCGGGTTCGAGCAGGGATTTGTGATAGTATAGCTGGGGTCTCAGTGTCGGGGACAGGTTGTGCCGGATTGTGATAGGTAGTGGTTCATGGGATATTGCGGCAGCCGCGGACATTGGGCGGTTGACCGGAGATTGTTTATGCATCAGATTGGGTATCAGGCTTCTCTAGTGGTTGGAGTTTTCCACTTATTGTTTCCAGTTATTTCAGTTGGGGATCGGGTTTCCCTTTTTGTGGAGGGTTTTTCCACTTGATCTTGGTCTTGATCCAGTCCTGCTATACAGTGATACTTGATACAGTGATATTTGATGCAGTGATGCGTGATACAGTGATACTTTACTCGTGTGGGTCGCTCCCCTCGAGTGCCACTCCGGAGTAGGCTTTCCACGGTGTGAGCGCCGGGCACCATGCTGGTTTCTTGAGTTCCACGGTGTGAGCGCCGGGCACCATGCTGGGTTCTTGAGTTCGACAGCAGAGCAGGCAGTACCAGTGTTTACTGGTGACATCAGATTGGGTTTATTACAGATATTTACTTTATTGTTGCACTCGTGTCAGGGGGACGGAGTGGAGTCTAGGGCTATGCATAGACCAGTGCTAGTGTTGTCGGGAACCGTTTGGGGATTGACGGTGGTCCCGTGGTCGATGTGAGTTCGTTGTCCATTGCGCGAGAGGTTGTTCATCTGGAGTCTATCCGTTCTGAGAGAGAGGGCATGGATTTTGACTATGGCCTGCATGAGACACTACTCGATAGCGAGTTAGTCCGTTTGGACGCCCTACGTAATTCCTGCCCGTCAGCGGGAGGTGGTTGTAGGTGGGCGCAGGTTTGACTGGACCCCATGTGGCAGTCAGCTCGATTGGGTCGATTGAGTACCTCGTGTGCGAGTGTTGCATATCTTTATCAGTGTTTTCCCATTTGAGCATTGTTGGTAGAGGCATGGTAGCTGTAGAGTGTTTCCCGCTTCTCCTTTCAGTTTTACTGCTTTAGTTATCTTTTGCCTCTAGTAGTCTTGGTGGGCTGATCGTCGGGCCTAGTGGCGATACCCACTGAGAACTCCCTTTTTGCGTAGTTCTCACGCCCGTCGGGGGTTTTTCCCTTTTTTGTCCTTTCTCTCCTTTGTTTTGCAGAGTCTTGGCGGGTGTTGCCGTTCTGTGGTTGCTGATCGTGGTGGTGAGGGAGTAGCGAGCTAAATCCAGACCATCTTTGGAGGTAGCGGTACCCCCCTTTTGAGGAGATCTTCAGTTTAGTCGGTAGATTGGTTTTTATTTTCCCTTTTGAGAGACTGATGTGGTGAGGATATGATGTATTGAGAGCTTGTACACTGATATTGTATTGAGATATCTCCCTGTTGAGTTATGAGTTTTGTACTCGAGGTTATTGTATGATTATCTTTTGGGAGATGGACCTTGTTGTTTTATCTTCAGATGTACAGTGCGTTGACTTTATTTATATAGAAGTTATCTTTTAGCTCTGATATATGTT
>CM054932.1:22608661-22648729 GCA_029168755.2 Tillandsia fasciculata
TGTGTGAGCGCCGGGCACCATGCTGTGTTCTGGTTCGATACAGCATAGCAGGCAGTACCAGTGTTTACTGGTGACAATCAATTGGGTTTTTACAGATATTTACGTTATTGTTGCACTCGTGTCAGGGGGACCGGAGTGGAGTCTAGCGGCTATGCATAGACCAGTGCTAGTGTTGCGGGAACCGTTTTGGGGATTGACGGTGGTCCGTGGTCGATGTGAGTTCGTTGTCCATTGCGCGAGAGGTTGTTCATCTGGAGTCTATCCGTTCTGAGAGAGAGAGGCATGGATTTTGACTATGGCCTCGCATGAGACACTACTCGATAGCGAGTTAGTCCGTTTGGACGCCCTATGTAATTCCTGCCCGTCAGCGGGACCGTGTTTTAGGTGGCGCAGGTTTGACTGGACCCCATGTGGCAGTCAGCACCGATTGGGTCGATTGAGTACCTCGTGGCGAGTGTTGCATATCTTTATCAGTGTTTTTCCCCATTTGAGCATTGTTGGTAGAGGCATGGTAGCTGTAGAGTGTTTCCCGCTTCTCCTTTCAGTTTTACTGCTTTAGTTATCTTTTGCCTCTAGTAGTCTTGGTGGGCTGATCGTCGGGCCTAGTGGCGATACCCACTGAGAACTCCCTTTTGCGTAGTTCTCACGCCCGTCGGGGGTTTTTCCCCTTTTTGTCCTTTCTCTCCTTTGTTTTGCAGAGTCTTGGCGGGTGTTGCCGTTCTGTGGTTGCTGATCGTGGTGAGGGAGTAGCGAGCTAAATCCAGACCCATCTTTGGAAGTAGCGGTACCCCCCTTTTGAGGAGATCTTCAGTTTAGTCGGTAGATTGGTTTTTATTTTCCCTTTTGAGAGACTGATGTAGTGAGGATATGATGTATTGAGAGCTTGTACACTGATATTGTATTGAGATATCTCCCTGTTGAGTTATGAGTTTTGTACTCGAGGTTATTGTATGATTATCTTTTGGGAGATGGACCTTGTTGTTTTATCTTCAGTTGTACAGTGGTTGATTTTATTTCTATAGCAGTTTTATCTTTTAGCTCTGATATATGTTTAGCTGTAGCTCTTTTTGCAGGTAGGACGCTTCGCCTATGCGGGTTTGGCATAGGTGGCGGATCTGTTGGCGAACCCGGGTCGCAGTTTCGACCCCGGGGCGTGACAGATTAAGTTGGTATCAGAGCTTAGGGATAGGTCATGGTGGACTTAGAAACCCTAGGCTTGTGGTTGGACCCTAGGATGACTTCGTGAGAGTCGTGACTTGTAGCGAGAGTCCTGATTGAGTCTTGCTCCTCTCCCAAGGAACGGGAGGGGTGATTGGCATGTTTATTCTCCTAAGTAGTTATGTTGGCTGCAGACAACATAACGCTGTGGAATGGGTAACATGCTCTAGACTTTCGCCAGATTGGGTCGAGCGTTGTTGTGTGCTGATTTGTGGTTTCGTCGTGGCGAGCGGTGTCTCCCCGACGCTGGGTTTGGGACCCTTGTGCATCCTGTCTTGGCAGTTGAGCTTGAGCGGTTGGTTTTGGGCCGGATACCCGGATTGAGGTCAGAGAGTTCCGGACCCAGATGACAGAATTGTCTGAGGCTTATCAGCGGCAGAGTGAGCGAGCATCTGGTTTTGTGACACAGTTGTCAGAGCGGCGGGCAGCTCGACAGTGCTCCCTTCTGAGACCACCCGATTGCAGTATCCTCAAGGGCGGCGATTTCTGTGGTATTGATGGAGTGAGTAGCCCCTTTGTGCCGATGTTTAGTGCCGAGGCGCCGAGACAGGGTGGATAGTTGACAGCTGATGAGCTTTGGGACACCAATGACCAGTTTGAGCCTGTTTCGGCAGATAAACCACCCCGATTCTTAGGATTAAGTTTGGAGCCTCTTGGGGTAGAATCGTGGCTGGTGGTGATGGAGAGACTACTTGGAAGCCTCTTTGTGTCAAAGGGTTACGCAGTTATCGAACTGCGCGCTCTATGATTTGGGGGACAAGGCGCATAGGATGTCCGTGACTGAGAGTGGATTGCGCCAGTATACCCTTCCGTTATTCGGACCCTCTGGTGCAGGTTTTGGATTTTGGGGTGCTTCGATGGTGGAGGCAGTGTTTATGGAGCTGGCGCTGCAGTTCTTTTGGATGGGGATTTGCTATCAGAGGCAAGTTCTGGATAGAGGCGCTTGATGCCCGATGACGGAGGATAGATCGGCCGGCAGAGACATTTTTCGTTTGCCCTTCCAGGATGGTGGATATCCTTGTGGACGGATTATGTAAAGCTTAACCAAAGGAGATGTTACCCTGTGTGATTGATAACTGGCATGTTTGGGGTGCAATATTTGTGATTGAGGGGTGAGCTTAGTAAGGATAATTGTATAAGGAATTGCATGAATCAATTGTGCTTAGTAGTATGACGAGGATATCCAGGTGGATTTCTGAGACGTCAGGGGTTGGGTGGACCCCGATGACAGCAACAGCCCTTTTATCAGGATGGCGCAGCGGTAGCGTGGATTGGCTATCTGCGAGAGACCACATTCGGCACCTCAGTGTGAACATGGACAGAGGTCGTGCTCCCTTTGTGAATGGTCTAGATATTTTGGCAGGCTGAGCGATGACCACTTGCATCGAGCGGATGAATCTGTGCCGCCCGGTTGGAGGGCGCCACGGTAGTGGATTGAGTTGTCGCAGGTATGAATTCATCACAGCAGTCGGAGTTAGGACATGTCACATTCCTGCATGGATTAGAGGTAGAGTCGTTACCACATGCACTTGAGGTACAGGGTACTGTTGGTATTGTGCAAGTGGGGAAGGCTTGTGGGTTATGCCTAGTGCAGTCGAGGCCGTGAGTTTTGCCAGCAGACATATTGGTATTTGTGGCAGCTTGGTGTTTGACCCAGTGCTTGGGATTGGTTGGCGTAGTGCCACAGGATGTCTGACCGCTGAGTTAAAGGACTGCGATTTTCTGCAAGGCGGATATTGGAAGGCATTTTGTTTGTTGAGACTGTTAAAGCACACAGGTTACAGCGACAGGGTGAGAGGTGCCTACGGCAGCAGCGGGACTTAAGGATATCCCTTTTGCTCGTGAGATCCCGGGTGTGAGACAACCTGAGCCGATGATTATACCGGCAGAGAGGGAGATTAAGATTGTGATTGACGTGGTTTTTGGAGACCGCGCCAACCTCAATAGCACCGCTTGGATGTTATCTGTAAGAGCTGGGACAGTTGATCGCAACCGTACAGGGATCTGTTGGATCGAGGGTCTGTTTGACCTAGTGCCATGTTGTTGATACACGACGGTGAGAGCCCTTTGGGATTGGAGCCCAGGCAGGTCCAGGCATTATTTTGAATCTTTTGATGGAGCTATATTCTGGCAGTTATTGTATGATGCCTGCACCAATTTGGAATTTCAACTGAGGGCTTTGTCTAGATGGTGTTCAGGACACGGTAGGGGCATTACGAGTACAGTGAAGCCAAAGGATTGACTACGGCCCTGTTGCCTCTAGATTGAGGAATTCTGTGTTCCAGTTGGCCTTGAACGGTTTGATAGCGGCATCCTCCAGGGATATTTTTGTTTTACCCCCTCCCTGAGTGATTTAAAGCTTGTGCAGCATTTGTAGATGGTGTGTCAAGATCTGTGAGGAAGGAGCCTTATGCCAAGTCGTGGTGATACAAGTTCTAGCTTCGAGAGCATATCTTCCTGGATTACTTATCCAAGCCGTAGGGGCGGCGGTGGAAATCTGGCCAAAATGGATGCTGTTTATGACTGGTCGAGATCGACGGTTATGGTTGGGGTGAGGAGCTCGTGGACTGGATAGTGCCAGCAGAGCTTGATGAGCGGGTGATGAGTTTGGTACCAGTGCCGATTTTAACCTGGTCAGTGGGGGGAGATGGATTTGCGAGTTATAGTGATACCTCCCATAGTGGCTGTAGGGCTACCATTGGATTTTGTTGAGCATCCAGTATCACCCCGGCAGGGCCACTGTGGTGGCGGATACCTGGAGCAGAAGAGCTATCTGGGAGTTGAGTTTGACGGTTCCATAGCTGGCGCTGTGTGGGGCCATTCTGGTGTGCAGGGTTTGAGTTTGTGTCCCAGGGGATCCCTTTTTGTTGAGAGGCTGCGGCTGAGCAATCCACTTGGGTGGTTGAGTTTTGTGGGCGACTGAGTGTGAACCCCTGCTTGTTTGGGCCCCTTTTCTGTGCAGGTGTTTGTGTGGATGTGTTTCGGGTCGCTTTGGTTGAATGGGCTCTTGGGAGTGATTTTGAGCGCGTTGCTCGGGCTGTTCGTCCCTTTTCCCCAGTCTTTTGTTGGAGTTTTGAGGTTTCTCTGCGTCTCAGCTCTGGAGTGTTATGTTTTGGACCCCTCGCCCGTGATTGACTCGTTCCTTTTGAGGTCTATGAAAGTTTGGAGTACGAGAGACGCCCATTGCGAATTCCGGCTCATGAGGTGAGGGAAGTGCGCAATCGGGCTATGCCGTTCTGGTTGTTGCTGATGATGTTGCTGTGGAGTAATCACGGGGAGTGATAGGTGACTTGGAAGCTGGAGACGGCGGTGTTGAGTTTTGACCCCTGGTTTCTGAGACTCCTTGGGAGTTGCTTTAGTTTCGAGGACGAAACTTTCTTTTAGTGGGAGAGGATGTGGTGACCCGGATCTTTGCAGGGCTTCTACAGTGTCACCAGCAGCTTCTGGAGCCCTATGGGGCATCTCGGCGGTGTTCGTGCGCCAATTTGGACACAAGTGCTGAACTCGGGGCTTCAAATGGATCACGTGGGTAACCGGGAGACCCCGTCGGATGTTTAGTGGTGTTTCCGCGCATTTTGGATATCAATTTGGACTCGGCGCGAAATTCGGATCAAAGATACCTTTCCGGGAGCCTCCGGCGATTTATCGGATTGGAATTTGGCGAAACGGACACCGTTTTTGGAATCAGCGCGCGAAAACGGTCGAGATGGGCTATTTACTTGCTGTTTTTGGAGGTTGCTACAGTACTTTACTGTTCCGGCGATCGCCGGCGGCGGCGGCGGCGGCGGGCAGCGCCGGCGGGCGGCGGCGCAGCCTCGGGCAGGCGGCAGGCGGCGGCACGCGGCGCGGGCAGGCCGCGGGCAGGCGCGCAGGTGCGCGGGCAGGGCGCGGTCCACCGCGGAGGTCGTGCACCGGAGGCGGGCCACGTGGCGCCTTCCGGTTGGCCGGCGCAGCAGACGCGGTCCACGGAGTTTGGGCCCGGGTGCACGGTAGACCGGGTGGACACGTGGCGTGAGGTGGTTGGTCCGGTGTTGTGCTCCCGGTCCACGCAACCGGCGGTGACGGTGACCGGGGCAGGTGGCCGTACGCCCGGGTCAGCCGCGACGTGCGCGGTCCACGGCACGACGTGCGCGGTGCACGGGATGCCGGGCCACGTGTCGCGCCGTCATTTGCGGGCTCAGGTGCTCCGGGTGCAGCGGGGCCTGGGGGAGTGCTGGGCTGGGCTGTGCGGTGGACCGGGCCGCACTGTGCGCGCCCGGAAGTCCTGGGCCGGGCCGCACTGTGCGCGCCCGAATTGGGCCGAGCGCCCGAAATCGAGGACACAATGGGAATTATCCCAATTGTTTCCTCAGCCTATTTAAGGCAGCCCGAGCTCTCTTCAATGGCTTTCTCTCCCAACCTGTGCAAGATCTCCCCGAGCTTCCTTAAGCAAAGTTTTTCATCTCTAAGTGCTTGATCTCCCTGCCAAGTTTCAAGAGTTTTGGAGGCACGAATCCCGAGGTTCCCCATTTTACGGTGCGGCGCGACGTTGCTTTCTAGTGTTCTTCTTCGGCGCAGCGATAGTGTTTTTGCTCCCCTGGGCTACCCCGACATCATTTTCTAGTGATTCTTGCACCGGCAGACTCCTAAGAGGTAGGACTTCATCTTTCGTTTTGGTCGCACTTTCCCGTTTCGAGGTTTTGACACGGATCCCGAGGCAAACAGTGACCCCATCTTCTGTGTGGATTTACTTGACAGCAACGGAGTATTTCGGCCATATCTTTGCGCACGAGCGTCTGACGGAAACGAGCTTATACAACTTTTTCATCTACGGATCGCAAGGAACGCGCTCGTTTTTTATTGGATTTTTGTGAATTTTATTTCGAGGTGAAAATTACTGTTTTCTCTGTGAACAGTAATCTGTCCTTAATACAGATTTTGTATGAGTGTGCCCCCTTGCCGAATTTTTATCTTGATGTACAGAACTCGGATTTGGGCGTGCAAGGTACCGTTGCGAAGCTATCGACGCGAGGATCGCCGTGATATTTTTATTGGAATTTTCTGGGCAATTTCTGCAGGTGATAATTTAACAGTTCAGAATTCGAGGTTGTATGTGATTATTAATGCTATAATTGGGAGCCTAAGTGTAATTAGTGAGCTTTGTACTGTACCAGGAATATTTCGGGTGTGCTGAAATTGTGGAAGCAAGGATTTGGAGTTTTGGTATTTTCAGCTGTACGATTTGGGACAGTCAGCACTTCAGGTGGGTGCCTTATCCTCGGAACCGGTGGACGGTTCTCTAATTGTTATATATATTAACATTGCATGCAAGTGTATGGTACAATGGCGGGGATTGATCGGTAAGTTTAACAATGAGGATTTTATAAAAATTGCAAGTGAATCGTTCACAGTATGACAATGGTATTAATCAAATATTCATGTGGATGATTAGTGGAAGCTTACCTAAGGCAAGGATACCATAGATGATTAATTATCATGCCATATTAGCACATAACCTTTTATGAGGCTGGTTTATGCATTGGGAGAGGATTATGTAGTTATGTGCAGGTTCTACTCTGAGGAGCCATTATGGATTGAGGATTATGTACAGGTATGGTCATTGATAATTTTGGCATGAGGTTTATTCTTCTTTATTTTGCTTTGAGGATAAAAGCATGCATGTATGGACATATAGCTAGGCCACCTTTTACTGCTACACTTTCATGTTGGGTTATGACTTAGGAGAAACCATGTTTGTTCTTCTCCTTTTCTTTCTAGATACTAGATTCGCGTGGCTCGGGTTCGAGCAGGGATTTGTGATAGTATAGCTGGGGTCTCAGTGTCGGGGACAGGTTGTGCCGGATTGTGATAGGTAGTGGTTCATGGGATATTGCGGCAGCCGCGGACATTGGGCGGTTGACCGGAGATTGTTTATGCATCAGATTGGGTATCAGGCTTCTCTAGTGGTTGGAGTTTTCCACTTATTGTTTCCAGTTATTTCAGTTGGGGATCGGGTTTCCCTTTTGTGGAGGGTTTTTCCCACTTGATCTTGGTCTTGATCCAGTCCTGCTATACAGTGATACTTGATACAGTGATATTTGATGCAGTGATGCGTGATACAGTGATACTTTACTCGTGTGGGTCGCTCCCCTCGAGTGCCACTCCGGAGTAGGCTTTCCACGGTGTGAGCGCCGGGCACCATGCTGGTTTCTTGAGTTCCACGGTGTGAGCGCCGGGCACCATGCTGGGTTCTTGAGTTCGACAGCAGAGCAGGCAGTACCAGTGTTTACTGGTGACATCAGATTGGGTTTATTACAGATATTTACTTTATTGTTGCACTCGTGTCAGGGGGACGGAGTGGAGTCTAGCGGCTATGCATAGACCAGTGCTAGTGTTGTCGGGAACCGTTTGGGGATTGACGGTGGTCCCGTGGTCGATGTGAGTTCGTTGTCCATTGCGCGAGAGGTTGTTCATCTGGAGTCTATCCGTTCTGAGAGAGAGGGCATGGATTTTGACTATGGCCTGCATGAGACACTACTCGATAGCGAGTTAGTCCGTTTGGACGCCCTACGTAATTCCTGCCCGTCAGCGGGAGGTGGTTGTAGGTGGGCGCAGGTTTGACTGGACCCCATGTGGCAGTCAGCTCGATTGGGTCGATTGAGTACCTCGTGTGCGAGTGTTGCATATCTTTATCAGTGTTTTCCCCATTTGAGCATTGTTGGTAGAGGCATGGTAGCTGTAGAGTGTTTCCCGCTTCTCCTTTCAGTTTTACTGCTTTAGTTATCTTTTGCCTCTAGTAGTCTTGGTGGGCTGATCGTCGGGCCTAGTGGCGATACCCACTGAGAACTCCCTTTTTGCGTAGTTCTCACGCCCGTCGGGGGTTTTTCCCCTTTTTGTCCTTTCTCTCCTTTGTTTTGCAGAGTCTTGGCGGGTGTTGCCGTTCTGTGGTTGCTGATCGTGGTGAGGGAGTAGCGAGCTAAATCCAGACCCATCTTTGGAGAGTAGCGGTACCCCCTTTTGAGGAGATCTTCAGTTTAGTCGGTAGATTGGTTTTATTTTCCCTTTTGAGAGACTGATGTGGTGAGGATATGATGTATTGAGAGCTTGTACACTGATATTGTATTGAGATATCTCCCTGTTGAGTTATGAGTTTTGTACTCGAGGTTATTGTATGATTATCTTTTGGGAGATGGACCTTGTTGTTTTATCTTCAGATGTACAGTGGTTGATTTTATTTCTATAGCAGTTTTATCTTTTAGCTCTGATATATGTTTAGCTGTAGCTCTTTTTGCAGGTAGGACGCTTCGCCTATGCGGGTTTGGCATAGGTGGCGGATCTGTTGGCGAACCCGGGTCGCAGTTTCGACCCCGGGGCGTGACAAAAGCTGCATGGGGATCGGGGTCACTACAGTTACTTTCAAATGCCTTGTTAGTATTTAGTTGATCATGCAAAAAGGGGATTATCTTGTAGGGACAATTGCTCTAGCGTATATGAGAGTACTAGTTGATGCTTTCTTTTATTCTATATGAGGACACTTGCATGCTTATATGGACATCTAGATAGGCCATCTTTTACTGCTAAACTATCATATTGGGATTTGACTTAGGAGAAACCATGATTGTTCGTTTCCTTCTTTCGATTCAGTCTCATGACACATGTTGCTCGGGTTCGAGCAGGGGTTTGGGATAATGTAGCCGGGACCTTGGAGTCTGGGACAGGTTGTACTTGATTGAGGATTGTGGGGGAGTGCGGCCACCGCGGACATTAGGCGGTCGGCCAGATATTGGTTATTTTACCAGATATTGGACTTGTTTGGTATTGCGGCAACCGCGGATATTGGGCGGTTGACCGGGTGTCAGTTGTTGTACCTGATTGTGGACTTATGGGGTATTGCGGCGACCGCGGACATTGGTCGGTTGACTGGATGTTTACTTTTGCATCAGATTGGGGGATCGGGTTTCATTAGTGGAGGGATTTGTTCCACTTGAGCATAGTTGTGATCTAGTCCTGCTATATTGAGATATTTGTGACATGGTTACTTTACTCGTGTGGGTAACTCCCCTCGAGTGCCACTCCGGAGCGTGCGGTGGTGCCAGATTGGCGCCGGACAGCTATTGAGTTCTTGCTATCACTTCGGCGCTAGCCAGGGACTGGCTTGCCCAATGATGATGGCGGTAGCAAGCAGTACCGATTTTTACTGGTCATTAGATTGGGCTTTTTTTTTTGGTCAGATATGGTTACTGATGCATACATACAGTCATTCCTTTCGGTATTGCATTAGAGGCATAGTAGTGGTAGTTTTCCTTATCTGCAGTCTATTTTAGCTTACCACTTTATTTTTCCTTCTGCCTTTGGTAGACCTAGTGGGTACGCCGGAGTTTGAGGCTTTACCAACAAGGGGAGGCTACTGATTTACTAGTGGTTCTCACCCCTATTGTTGTTTTTCTCTTTTTCTTCCCCTTTGTTTTGCAGAGTCTTCTGCGGGAGCTGCTGGGCCATCGGCGGCTGATCGAGGTAAGGGGATCGCTGAGTAGATAGATCTCCTGTGAGGCTGAGAGACTGGTTAGACTGATGATGTACCCTCCACTCAGACTATAGTAGTTTTTCTTTTATTTATTTTTTTTGAGGTCTGGCTTTTGCCAGCTGGTTGTACTATTTTGGTGAGCTGGAAGGTTATTGTATTTATTGCAGCTTTATTTTATTTCCAGTTTTAATCTGAGATGTTATAGTTTTAGTTCGGCTCTATATTTGTGCTTTTTTATTGTATATCTTATATCTGAGCATGTTACCGGCGCTTCGTGTACGCAGGAAATTCCGTGTGCATGGTGGATCTGTAGACGGGCCCGGGTTCTGGTTTACACCCGGGGCGTGACAAATAGCATTTACGATTCAGTCGGTAGCGACGGCGGTTCGTGGTGCGGGCCGTTTAAGACATGGCAGAGGATTTATGACTACGATATCACTTTTGGGCTCAGTGAGGATGAGGCTAAGTTGGTGTTGGGCGGGGAAGTGGCGTTGTGGTCCGAGCAGGCCGACTCAATGGTGCTGGACGGCCGGATTTGGCCAAGGGCGTCTGCGATGGTGGATGCGCTATGGTCGGGGAATCGGGACCCAACTGGGAGGAAGAGGTACGCCGAGGCGACCAACCGATTGAACGATTAGCGGCATTGGATGGTCGGGAGGGGGATTAGGGCTGAGCCGATTCAACCTTTGTGGTGCAGGAGCCGTCTTGGAATGTGCAACACAACTTAGGGCGCATTTCGTACAAAATCAAATTGCCTGATATGTTTCTCCTGCCTATATGGTTGTTCAGGTTCCTTTGCATTCATATGTGCCTGCTTTACTTGTATGACTGTGATATGTGAAATTACATAAAATAACGGTTACTTTTTTAAAATTTAATCTGTGTTTAGGACTTGAGATTTTTTAATAAATTCAAGATGTAGACTTAATTAAATAGAAAAAAATTAAATTATGCTATGACTATGGCAAGACTTGAACGCCGATTCTCTTATGATACTATATAAAATTATATAAAATAATTATTATTTTTTAAAAAGTTAAATGGTTAAAAAATAGTATTTATATATTTTATATTCAACATTATATTTCTAAAGAGTTATATATATATATATATATATATATATATATATATATATATATATATATATATATATATATATATATATATATATATATGCGCTTTTAAAAGCATTGAGGCCTCTGTGCTTCTAAGTTATTTTTTATGTCGGAGTGCCAGTCAAAGTCCAATAATTCTATAAACATCATGATACCGTAATACTAGCACCTATTCTAGTATATTGAAAGCTACAATATTAGAATTAGTGGAAAATTCGCAGTTTTGGAGGAAATCAAACCAACCCACCTGGATGCGCGCGTCGGTCCGGAGTCCAAATGAGCCGAAACTGGATGTGCACGATCCTCAGGTTCTCATGGTTCCAACGAATAAGAAAACACCCAAAAACTCCTTCCGGTCACTGAGATACAAGTCCAACACCATGCTAAGTCCAAATCATCCAAAACAGTAACACCACCGCAAGTCTGTCCACAAAACAGCAAAATAGCTCCTGTGAGATGCCCTCCAAAAATTCCAAGAAAATTACGACTGTGATCATCGCAAAGTGTAGATAGAAATCGAGTCCTTAAACACCAAATTTCGCTACCCGTAGGCGAGAAAATGCAAGATCACTCATCCGCTGTCCATAAAAATGCCGCAGAAAAAGAGGGTCTGAAGAAGCTCTGAAAAACCCCATAAAACCCCAAAACGGAGAGGAATAGTAAACACGGAAATCAAAGGCCTACCTCTCATGGAAACGTCGCCGCAAAAATCGGCTAAAAACTCTAAGAACTCAGCTCGGGGGAATCCGCGGATGATGAGTCGATGGAAAAGAACGGTATCGAAGAAGCGTCGAAGCTCGCAAAGTCGGGGAGGAAAAATACGAAGCGGCATCTAAAAATCCTCTGGGATGCCAAAACGCAAAGAAGACTCGAATAAGAAAACCCTTGTCGAAGATAGCCCCAACAACGGATCTAAAAACCGCTCAAAAGAAGCCCAAGAGGGGCTATTTATAGCTGGAAAGACCAAAAGGAGTCAATTCGGGTCAAGGGCACTTTCGGGCGCCCGGATCCGACCCGCACCGTGCTCGAAACACGCGGCGCTCATCCGTGCACTCCCGCCCAACGCCCGAATCGCCGAGATGCTGCCATGTGTCCTGCCTCCCAGTGCTCCACGCATCCCGCGCAAGCGGGGCGGTTGCCACCCACGAATGGCAGTGCGCCACGTGGCCTGGCGCGGTCCACGTGCCGGTGATTGTGCCGGGTCTTCCGCGTCGCTGCCGGCCAATGGCGTGCTGCCATGTGGCACTGCCCCGCCAATCACAGCGTGATTGGCGCGGCCCGGCCAATCGCGTGCCGCCACGTGGCTCGCACGCGTTTTCACTGTTCTCGATGCATGCGCCAAGGGTCATGGACCGGCCTGCCGTGCCCTATCTGCCTGCCCGCGCCACAGCCCGCGGTTGCCCCGCGCCTGCCCGCGGCCGCCGGAGCTGCCCCGCCTGCTCGAGCTACAGTAAAAAAATGCCCGATGTCCATTTTAGGGCGTCCGGGTCTCGAAAAATACATCAAAATAGCCAATTTTCATCGTTTTCGCGCGCTGAATCCAAATTCGATGTCCATTTTGTAAGAATCCACTTCTAAATTTTGACGAAGGCATCCGGATAGGCAAACTTGATCCAATTTTTGTGCCGAGTCCAATTATGAGGTTCGATTTGCGTGCACAACGCACTCGATACACTAAAATAGGTATTTTCTCACCGCCGACCACACAGTCAAAACACACGGGGCCTCGAGACACCACAGGTGGCCCTTGCCGCGTCTAGGCGTGTGCCGCATGCCTGGCTATCTCTCAAGAGAATCTAGCGCTTGGGTCATTTGTCTAAACGCTTTTGTTAAGCTCGGCTCCTCTTAGGCCGACCGTTCACAGATACTACTATTAGCAGACATCTTTCGGCAGGTAGAGATAAAATTTACCTGATGGTCCCACCGGGCGTGCCAAGAAAGTTGTTGGGGCCGAAAATGTCGGTCATCGATCGGCCCCGGATGAGGTTGTTGACCTTCTGAATGTGATGCGCCGCGTGCCAAATGATCAAGCGATCGGGCTAAGGAGGGATCTGCTCGGTCGGGTTCTTCTTAGTAAACTCTCATGACCGTCCGGCTTAGAATAGCCGAATCGGGATATGGAAATTAAGAAAGAGGCAAAAATGTGCCAAAAAATAAACGGCTGATGAGCCGATTGTGAGGATTGTATTAAGTGGAATGGGGGTTTCAAGAGTAACAGGTAGCCAATTATAATTAATCTACTCCTAAAAAATGCAGTAAATCTATCTAGGAAAGCAGTAAAGATACAAAAAAGCAAGGGGGTGGTCCTGGCTTACGAGATTGCAAGACCCCTTCTTCTTTGATGGTTCGGGTATTTATACACTTTCCAAACCATACTTGTTAAGGAATTTGTGTTGGCGTATTTCGTGAAATTGGTTAAGTCTTGAAGATTGAAGATGAAGAAGTTTGGATCATATACTTTAATCTCAAGAAAGAAGAATTCAAAAGGATCAGGTACATTTAACTAAATATTTTTGGTGATCCGAATACTTCTTATAGTGTAGAAACACTTGGTTGAATGTTTAATTGCATAAAAATCAAAAACTGGACATGGGACATGTTCAGGATCCGGATCAGGCACACAATCCGGATCCCGAACATAGGATAGTTCATGCGCAATTCCAGTCCGGACCATGGAAATTTCAGTCCGGATCCCGAACGTGGAATTTGCTGGAATTGTATGAACGATCCGGATCGTGGAATTTCAGTCCGGATCCCGAACGTATGTTTTTCTGGAAACCGTCTGTTTCGCTGTGACAGTCCGGATCGCCAAATTCCAGTCCGGATCGCCGTCCTGTAAATTTCCAGAAAAGGTTAGTTTTTGATCCTTATCTTCTTCCAATGGTTTCTAACCTATAAATAGACCCTATGATTCATTTTTAGGGCAATCCAAAACAGATCCAAATACGACCGAAATAGAAAAATCCACATATAGAGAAGAAAGGAAATCAATAGATTTAATTCTATGTTTCTTCATCTATATTGATTAATTTGATTCTAGGTTTTCAAACTCAGATTTTGAGTAGAATCAAATTAATGAATACTTAGATGGTATTTCCGATCTATTTCTAATCTAAGTATTCGGCGGATCATCACCACCCAAAAACAACGATTTACCCAAAATCGGCGCGTGGACTCGCGTGGCCTTGTGGATTCAAGGTGCAACCGCTCTCGTGGATTCGGAGCGAGGTACGTTCGTGGATTCGAAGCGTGCTACTGGGTGAAGACCGTGGATTCGGTCGGACGTCGTGGACTCGACGTTGGACGCTGTGGATTCAGCGTTGGGCGCAGATCGTGGATTCGAGAAGCGTTGTGGAGCGAGCGGAGAAGATCTACTAGGAGCGTATGGAAAAGGTTGAGTCGTCTGTGAGTACGTTATATCACCTTGTACGTGTTTAATTCTAGTGGATTTCGCCGTGTTATCGGTCCCGTGGTTTTTTACTCCGGTTTGGAGTTTTTCCACGTAAAAATCTTGCGTGTTCTTTTATTTCCGCATTGGGTTTTATTGCGCAATGATTTTTTGAGTGTTTATTGTTTACACCTATTCACCCCCCTCTAGGTGTTTTTTCCCCTATTTAGATCCATTTATACATAACCCAACAAGTGGTATCAGAGCGGGAATAGGGTTGTAAACAATGGTTGAAGGTGGAAACATCAATCGACCCCCTTTCTTTGATGGAACAAATTATGCGTACTGGAAAGTACGGATGAAAGCCTTTTTAATTTCCATCGACGAAAGGGTGTGGCAATCAATTGAATTAGGATGGTCTAATCCAACTGAAATTATTGATGATGTTCGCACCTTAAAACCTAGGTCGAAATGGACCAAGGAAGAGATTGATTCATCTTCTTACAATGGCAAAGGAATTAATGCTCTATTTAATGCTTTGTCACAAACTGAGTTCTCTCGCGTCTCGGCATGTGAGACTGCGAAAGAAATCTGGGATGTTCTTCAAGTTACGCATGAGGGAACTAACCTTGTGAAGATTCAGAAACTGCAAATGCTTACGAGCAAGTTTGACTCTATCTCTATGGCAGAAAATGAATCTTTCACTGACTATTACACACGATTGCAAGACATCGTAAACTCATGTGCTAACTTGGGAGAGAAGATTCCAGAATTTAAAGTTGTAAGAAAAATTTTAAGAACTCTTCCTGAACGATTTCGCCCGAAGGTCGCAGCCATTGAAACAATTAAACACCCGGACGAAATGCGTGTAGAAGAATTAGTTGGTGCTTTACAAACTTATGAAATGACATTTCCTACTAACTATTCTTCTGGAAAGGCATCCTCTTCTAAGTCTTCAGGTTATGCATTGAAATCAACAAAGAAGAAGACGCGGATTCATCCTCCTCAGACGATGACGAGAACCTATCTATGGAGGACTTTGAGAAGCAGCTCGCTCTCTTGACAAGGAAGTTTCGCCGCAACTTTCGAAGGGGTAATTCAAGCAAAACTCCATCCTTCGGAAAGTCGAAGAAAGGCAAGGGTTCTTCAAGCTACAAGTCAAGAAAGCAAGAGAACTTCTCAAAGGATAAGAAAAGTTCAGAGGGACAAGTACAGTGCTTCAAATGTCGAGGCTACGGCCACATTGCAACGGAGTGTCCCAACAAGAATCCGGCAAAGAAGAAGGCGATGCAAGTCGTCACTTGGGATGACAACTCAACGTCAAATGAGTCATCCTCAAGTGATGAAGAAGACAACGCGACAGCGTTCCACGCGTCCACATCTTCACCCTTCATGTGCTTAATGGCAAGTACATCCGATTCATTGTCCAACTCCTCCCATGTTGAAAAGATTGCAACGGACGATGAATCGAGTAATTCTGAAGGTGAAGATTTTGCTCTTGCCTACCATAAGCTTTTGAGGGATTCAAAGAAACTGGCAAAGCAAAACAAGGAGTTTGAGAGGGAGATTGCAGGATCTCGAAGAAGAAGTAAAAAGGGCAACTTCTCTCTCAAACGCTCTTGAAGTGGAAAGGGATAACTTGATCAAAGCAAATGTTTCCCTTCAAGAGAAAAATGAGCATTTCGAGAAGGAACATATAAAAATGGTGGATAAAGCGAATTACTTCTTGAAGCTCTACGGCGAGGCTCGACAGGAAAAAATGGAAATGACAAAGACCATACTCCAACTCAAGGATGACTTAAAGCGATTTTCTTCTGGAAGGAGTAAGTTGGATAGCTTCTTGGTCTTGGTCAAACAAATAAGTTCGGCCTCGGATACACTCAAACTGGAGACATTCCAAGTTCGAGTGGGACAGTTTTTGTGCCTCAGTCGGTATCTCCTCCTCCGACACCGGAATTCACGACAAGCAACGACAACAAGCCTACTTCATCCTCTTCGGGATCGTCAAGAACTAAGGTATGTTTTCGTTGTGGCATTTCAGGGCACATAAGGAGAAATTGCAAGATGGGAGCCAAACGCACACCTCAAGCACCTCTTGCAATGACTACCAAAAGGGTGATTCCTCGAAATCAAAGCAAATTTTTCAAAGGAAAAGAGCCTTGGTAGTTCACCGCTCAAGACGACATCATCAAGGAGCAGCAATCAAACAAGACGCTTTCACCTAGGAGAATAACTTCACGATCATTACCGACGCATTCCAAAAAGGTTTGGGTGCGCAAAGGTGAAATTTTCCCTTGTCTTGTTACCATGTTTCCTTGCATGCATATGATAGTTCGTCTTGGTATCTGGATAGCGGGTGTTCCCGTCACATGACCGGTGACAAAAACTGTTTTCAAACTTTGAGAAAATCTCCGGAGGACTTGTTGTTTTCGGAGATGGTCGGTCTTCCAAAATTGTTGGAAAAGGAACGGTAGCTATTCCAGATGGCCCGGTTCTGAATAATGTGTTATTTGTTCATGGCCTTAAGACTAACCTCATAAGCATAAGTCAACTTTGTGATAATGGTTTTTCAGTTAATTTTTCATCTGATGAATGTATTGTAACTGATAAGGACCATGTTTCTTTTTAAAAGGGGTTAGATCAGAAAACAATTGTTATGTAGTTCCTAATAAAATTTCTGAAAAATGTAACCTAGCATCTTTGAAAAATGAAACACTTTGGCATGAAAGGCTAGGTCACATAAACTTTAAGGAACTTGCTAGAATTTCAAACAAAGATGTGGTCAAGGGGGTTCCTAAACTTTCTTTTGAACAAAACATTGTGTGTGGCGGTTGCCAAAAGGGAAAACAGTCAAGGACTGCACACAAGAACTTGAACCACATAGGTACAAAACGGCCTTTGGAACTTTTGCACATGGATTTAATGGGGCCAACTCGTCAACCATCTTTGGGAGGTAAATGGTATATTTTCTTATTGGTTGATGATTTCTCTAGATATCTTGGGTAGCATTTTTAAAAGAGAAAGCTGATACTTTTGATTCTTTTCACGAGATTTGCCATCGTATTATGATTGAAAAGAATGAAAAGATTACTCGTGTTAGAAGTGATAGAGGTGGAGAATTCATAAATTCTAAATTCATTGATTTTTGCACTTCTAACGGCATTAAACATGAATTCTCAGCACCCTATACACCTCAACAGAATGGTGTAGTCGAGCGCAAAAACAGGGTCGTACAGGAGATGGCACGTGTTATGCTTCATAGCCGGAACTTACCGTTATATTTTTGGGCTGAAGCGGTGAACACTGCTGTCTATGTAATTAATCGAGTGTATTTGCGCCCGGGGACTTTAAATACACCATATGAACTATGGTTTTGTAGAAAACCTAACATCAAATATTTTCGTATCTTTGGGAGTCGGTGTTTTATTTTACGTGATCGCGAAAATCTTGGAAAATTTGACTCTCGAAGTGACGAAGGGATTTTCTTAGGTTATTCTACAAACAGTAGAGCATATCGAGTTTTTAACTTAGAATCTAAGACGATCGTAGAATCGATAAATGTTAAGGTAGATGAAGCTTTTCACTTTGAATCTGAAAAATCTACCCTCGATATCTCTCTTGATGATGATACACCTGCTAATGCATCTTCTTCTAACAATTCTTTCGATAATAATGATGCATCTAACGGTTCTTCAAGTTTATCTGATGTGCAGGAATCATCTCGTGTACCTCCGAGTACTCCTTACCTCAAACGTTACGCATCTCCAAGGATCATCCTGAATCGAACATCATTGGAGACCCACAAGAAGGAGTTAGAACTCGGAGACAATTGGTTTGCGGATTCGCATGCTACGTATCCAAATCGAACCAAAGAATGTTGATGAAGCTCTTCAGGATGACTACTGGATTGAAGCAATGCAGGAAGAGCTCCATCAATTCGAGCGAAACAAAGTCTGGGAATTAACGAAGCCTCCGAAGCAACACAATGTGATAGGTACCAAATGGATTTTCAAGAACAAGAAAAATGAAGATGGTACTATCATCAGGAACAAAGCAAGTTAGTTGCTCAAGGCTACTCTCAAGTAGAAGGTATAGACTTTGATGAAACTTTCGCCCCTGTAGCTAGACTCGAGTCCATTCGTATCTTATTTGCGATTGCTTGTCATTTTAAAATCAAATTATTTCAAATGGACGTTAAGAGCGCCTTTTTAAATGGGTTTTTAAATGAGGAAGTTTATGTGGCTCAACCGAAAGGTTTTGTGGACCATAAACTACCTAACCATGTTTTTCGTTTGAAAAAGGCTCTTTACGGTCTGAAACAAGCACCGCGAGCATGGTACGAAAGGTTGACAAAGCACCTTTTGGAAAAGGGCTATACTCGAGGGGGAGCTGACAGGACTCTCTTTGTGAAGCATTATCAAAACAATTTCATTGTAGCACAAATCTATGTCGATGACATTGTATTTGGTGCAACAAGAGATAATGATGCTTCTAAATTCGCGGAGACCATGGAAAGCGAATTTGAGATGTCCATGATGGGCGAATTGACTTATTTTCTTGGATTACAAGTTAAACAAAACGATGAAGGCATTCACTTGTGTCAATCCAAGTATGCAATGGAGTTGGTCAAAAAGTTTGATTTAGAAAATTCTAAGGATTTTCCGACTCCAATGGGAACTAGCCATAAGGGACTTGGAAGTGAATCACATAGTGAGAATGTAGACGAGAAACTGTATCGCAGTATGATTGGAAGTCTACTATATCTCACGGCTAGTCGCCCGGATATATCCTTCAGTGTTGGGATTTGCGCGAGATATCAATCAGCACCGAAGGAGGTTCACCTGAAAGCGGTGAAACGGATCATCCGGTATATCAAAGGTACAATAAATTTCGGAATTTGGTATCCTATGGGAACAAGTTTGGATATTGTTGGATACTCAGATGCCGATTGGGCTGGATCAGTGGATGATCGGAAAAGCACGAGTGGTGCATGCTTCTATCTTGGCCATTGCCTTGTTGCATGGCACAGTAAAAAGCAAAACTGCATAGCACTCTCGACTGCCGAAGCGGAGTATATTTCAGCGGGAAGTTGTTCAACCCAATTGATTTGGATGAAAAGCGTGTTGAGCGACTTCCGGATTTCAGCAACTTCGGTAACCATTCTTTGTGACAACACTAGTGCTATAAACATTTCCAAAAACCCTGTGTTGCACTCTAGAACAAAACATATTGAACTTAGATATCATTTTCTTAGAGAGCTAGTTGAATCAAATATTCTTCAACTGTCATATATTTCAACTGAGGATCAATTAGCTGATATTTTAACAAAACCTTTGGATCAAAAACGTTTTATTCACTTGCGTAAAGCAATTGGAATGCTTTCCTTGAAATAATCTCTTTTTGAAACCTTTGCTTAGGTTAGGTTTTGTTTTTGTGTTTTTGTTCTTTATCTATGTTTGTACATAGGACATTAATTGAGCATTAATCATATTGACTTTAATTGCATCCTTTCATGCATTTAGAAATTTATTATGCTTTTGATATCATAATATTTCAATGTTGCAATGATCATTTATGTTAATTAAGTCATCTTTTAAGTGATCAAAGTCAATTTCTCTCTCAATGATCTCTTGGTATAGTCATTATCTTATTTGATTGCTTAGTCGAGTATGAATTCGAGATCAATTTTTGGTTGAATACCTTATATATTAAATAATTGATAGCCAATTGAGGGGGAGTCAAAGAAATGTTATGCTCAAAAGATGTGGAAAGAGTTACATCCCAATGAGGAGTGTGAAAACTACCACCACATGGAGGAAAGAGCTACCACCTCGGTCGTCCGAGTACTGTGTGCAGCTACCACATGTATACCAAGCATGGTTTTTCAAATTGATTGATAAAATGCATATTGAAATACTTGACTCTGTCAAATTTCAAGGTTGGTATAAGGTGGGATTTTTAATGAAAGATGCTCAAAGAGCCACTCCTTCAACAGATTGTCTAGATATATTATCTAACTTATCTGGGATTTCAAACATCTATTGATCTTGGTATTTCATTTTCTTTACCAAATTGATGATTTGATAAAGGCATTACGCATAAGATCAGGATAGATGTGATTGAAGTTGTTCAACTTTAAGGGTTTTAATTTTTATAAATTTTCGTTTCATTTTTGGATATTTTTGATAGATTTTGCATAATCTATTTCTTGTTGTATGAAACGATGATTTTTGTTTAAAGTTGATATGGTAAAGTGCTTACATACTTTTTCTGGATTTTATGGAATTTTTCTGAATTTTTCTGAAGAAAAAGTTGGAGCCGATCCGGACTGGACAAGTGATCCGGATCCCGAACGCAGGTTTTCCTGCGGGTAGCCGATCCGGATGGATTCTCGATCCGATCCGGATCACGGCTAGGGTTTTATATAGAACAAAAGGGTTTTGATTTCTTTTACCTAATCTTTTGTTTCTAAGTCTCTAGAGCTTCTCTCTCTAGATTTCTTGATTTTGGAGCTTCCAAACTCAAAGTTCTTCGAATCAAAGTAAGTTTTATGATCAAAATCTCGGTTTTTCACAGTTTTTCATGTTTTTGCTCAAAACGTGAGAGAAAATTTGGATCTTTTTCGTTTGTGAATGGTTTTTGATCAAATTTCTTTTGAAATAAGAACTCTGGGTAGATTAGTTTTGATTATATGCTGGGTTTTCTCTTGATTAACGAATTTTTAGGCTTCGATTTCTAAAAATTCGGTTTTAGGGCATATAAGAGGAATTTTTGAAAATCATGGAATTGATCTATTTTTAAAATTCTTTTTGCAAAACTAATTTGATTCTTAGCTCTCTACATGATTATGATTGTTTGGGTACAATTTTTCAAATTTTTGAAAATTAACAATTTTTCGTGTTCTTGAGTTGTTGCTCACAGGATTCTCTTGGTTAATAATTCTTCCTGTTAGCATGGTGCACACACGTGCAACTGTCAAAAGAGAACAAGATGACTCAACTCAAGAAGAGACAAGAAATGCTGGTCAAAACAGCTCAGAATCTGATGAAGAAGAATGGGAAGAATTCTTAGACAAGTTCAACAAAAGGTTGATGAAGAAGACAGGAATATTTGAGGAACAAAAAGCTAATGAAATCTGCCTCAACAACCAAGCAATATACAAGACGGAAAATGTCAAAGGAAGTGGAATTCAATTAATGAACCTCTTACCAGAGCACGCTCACTTCCTAGTGAATCTCCATGGATTGAAGGCCAGAATGCACCATCTGCATCTACACAGCATCCATCAACTTCCAAGAAAGACACTTCAGAAGCCAATGTATTGGAATCTATTCGTCAAGAACAGAGGAGAATCTCTGCTGAACAGAAAGAATGTCGAAGAACAAGAAAGAATTCAACTGACATTCACAAGATGAAAAGAAAATGTTCCAAATATCAGGAATGCTTAAAGGAATCTTGAACAAATTAAATTGCGGAAGTTCAGCCAGTTCTGATTTGGCTTGATCTTTTGCTTGTGTGATCTAATCTTTTCTTTTGCAGGTTTTTAAGTTCTTTTTGTTTAGTTCTCAAATTTTTCTTGCTTTGGACTTTTAACTCTCCTTTATTTTGTAATTTTGGCTTGATTTTGTGACAAAAAGGGGGAGAGAGAGAGAAACAATGAATGATCGACTAATGGTTGTGAACTATTGAATAACTTTGAACTATAAAGGTAAGTATAACTTCAACTTTGGTTTTGTATTGTGTTTGATGCATGCCTCGACTAACTATTTGGGCATGTAATATAACTAACAAGTTGATGTTGACTAACAATTTGTGACATTTGGTTTTTAATGCTTAGAAGATATGTTGGTTTTGATTATGATCTTCTTACATATCTGAATTTTAAATGTCATGATGAGTATAAACTCTATCTCTGTATTTGGTTTTGTATGTTTCAATTCTTGAGGTATCTAACGATTTCGTTTGTCAAGAATGATTTCTTTTTGCAGAGAGTACAGATGTCTAAGTCTAGAGTCTGTTTTAGGAGTTTATCTCATGTATTTAATTTTTGGATCTCCATTGTAAATTTTTGTTGTATGGTGATAGCAACAAAAATATCTTTTTGAATTTTCTTTTGTGGATTTGTGTTTTGTCACGAAACCGCCAAAGGGGGAGATTGTTACGGAATTTGAGTTGGCGTATTTCGTGAAATTGTTAAGTCTTGAAGATTGAAGATGAAGAAGTTTGGATCATATACCTCAATCTCAAGAAAGAAGAATTCAAAAGGATCAGGTACGTTTAACTAAAGATTTTTGGTGATCCGAATACTTCTTATAGTGTAGAAACACTTGGAAGAATGTTTAATTGCATAAAAATCAAAAACTGGACATGGGACATGTTCAGGATCCGGATCGGGCATCACAATCCGGATCCCGAACATAGGATAGTTCATGCGCAATTCCAGTCCGGACCATGGAAATTTCAGTCCGGATCCCGAACGTGGAAATTGCTGGAAATGTATGAACGATCCGGATCGTGGAAATTTCAGTCCGGATCCCGAAGGTATGTTTTTCTGGAAAAAGTCTGTTTCGCTGTGACAATCCGGATCGCCAAATTCCAATCCGGATCGCCGTCCTGTAAATTTCCAGAAAAGGTTAGTTTTTGATCCTTATCTTCTTCCAATGGTTTCTAACCTATAAATAGACCCTATGATTCATTTTTTAGGGCAATCCAAAACAGATCCATATACGACCGAAATAGAAAAATCTACATATAGAGAAGAAAGGAAATCAATAGATTTAATCCTATGTTTCTTCATCTATATTGATTATTTGATTCTAGGTTTTCAAACTCAGATTTTGAGTAGAATCAAATAATGAATACTTAGATGGTATTTCCGATCTATTTCTAATCTAAGTATTCGGCGGATCATCACCACCCAAAAACAACGATTTACCCAAAATCGGCGCGTGGACTCGCGTGGCCTTGTGGATTCAAGGTGCAACCGCTCTCGTGGATTCGGAGCGAGGTACGTTCGTGGATTCGAAGCGTGCTACTGGGTGAAGACCGTGGATTCGGTCGGACGTCGTGGACTCGACGTTGGACGCTGTGGATTCGGCGTTGGGCGCAGATCGTGGATTCGAGAAGCGTTGTGGAGCGAGCGGAGAAGATCTACTAGGAGCGTATGGTAAAAGGTTGAGTCGTCTGTGAGTACGTATATCACCTTGTACGTGTTTAATTCTAGTGGATTTCGCCGTGTTATCGGTCCCGTGGTTTTTTACTCCGGTTTGGAGTTTTTCCACGTAAAAATCTTGCGTGTTATTTTTATTTCCGCATTGGGTTTTATTGCGCAATGATTTTTTGAGTGTTTATGGTTTACACCTATTCACCCCCCTCTAGGTATTTTTTCTCCTATTTAGATCCAATTAATACATAACCCAACAATACTTACAAGCGTCGGCGTGATTTGGGGAGAGTTATCGTGAAATTCTCAACTACTTCCTTTTGAGTCGAAATTTTCTCAAATAGGATAATAGTCGTTCTCCCGTCTAGATTCATCCCCTTGCTATCACGCCGAAGTGTAATCCTCGGCGCTTTCCCATGCTGGACGCCGCTTGCCGTTTCGAAGTCCGTTGCGAGATTCACGCCCCGAATCTCACACCTTTCTTTCCCAGAGCCTTCCTGATCAGCAGAAGGCCGACTCTGACTCTGCCTTCTTCGGCGTTTGATCGGAGGTTTGATGTCCTTCTTTGGCCGAAATCACTCATAGAAGAGGCGATGATCTTCTCGTCGGCTGCTCCTCCTATCAGATGATGCCTCTAGCCGATGGCATGCACCGCGTGTTGCGTTCTCATGCGACTTATACAGTCCAGATTTGGACGCAGATCCTTCTTCGGTGACCCTTCCCTTCATCGACTGATGTTCTCAGCCGACGGTATACGCCACATGTCGTTACCTTAAGTGGCGAAAATTCTGGTCTCAACACTCCCTATATTAAAAAATCGTGATAATTGTTCTCCTACTCTTTATTATTATTTTCAATAGATTCAAAATTTTAGAATAATTATTGAATTCAGCTATCCAATTTTGTAGAAGCAAATTGACAGATAAAGTTAGTTATTATAATTTATGCAGTAAAATCATATAAATTGAATAAGATTGTCCGATAAATTATCTATCTTGATAATATAAGCAAAATACAAAAAAAAAAAAAAAAATTATTTGTTTTCTAATATGCTTTTTGAATTTCAAATTGAATAGATGTTGAAATATAGAATACTATGATATATCAACTCATTGATATTTTAGAATATAATTCACCCATTATCTTAAATTTTTGGACTTATTTAAAATAATGTCAAAGTGTAGGGTGCTAATTGATTTAACTTTTAATAAGTGAATGAACTAGATAAAAAATGCTTTTGGTACACCCCATCCATCCTAGGGTGAGGTGAATTTCACTAGTCACTTTTACGTGACTAGTGGAGAAGGCCCCACCCTTGGATAGGTGGAGTGTATATCATACACTCCATTTGAGGTGTATGGGTAACATTGCTGATAGAGCAATGCTACCCATACAGTCCAAAAGGGGTGTATGATGCACACACCACATGTAGTAACCGCCGGTTTAAAATAATTGCTAGGGTCCACTTTTGGTTTATTTATTTCATTTAGACTCGGAGGGTGATCGAATAATTTATTGTTTCCGGACCGACCGTCAGGGCCCGCGGGTATTTTTAGTTGATAGGGCTCGCGAAACGGAGAACGGCGGCGAAATCGGTTTTGAATTCCGACGCCGGAATCTCCCGGAATAAATTCCGGAAGTTGGCTAACGATTCAGGCAACCAGCACGGTTTTTGAGGCGGACCGGACCCCGATTCGTACCCGTGTTAATTACCCGCGTTTGATTTAAATTTGGTTAATTCCCTTTCCTAACCGCCCCCAACTTCCCACCACTTCCCACTACTTCCCCAACTTCCCACTACTTCCCCCAACTTCCCACCACTTCCCCACTAACCGCCCCAACTTTCCACTACTTCCCCCAACTTCCCACCACTTCCCCACTAACCGCCCCAACTTCCCACTACTTCCCCCAACTTCCCACCACTTCCCCACTAACCGCCCCAACTTCCCACTACTTCCCCAACTACCGGCCACTCCCCACAACTCCCCACAACTCCCCTTAACCCCCCTACGTACGAAACCCCAAAGGAACGGAAAAGGAAACACAATTTCCCCAAACTTCCAGTTTCCCAACCGAGCGTACCCTTTCCCCAATCGATCGAGAGGAGAAGCAAGGCGGAGCGGGTGAGGAGAAGGAAGAACGCCGGCATACCCTTCACCCAAGAACAGGACGATCATCCCCTAGATCAACCCTAGCCAACGAAATCGAGATTCGTGTAGGCCCGGGCGGGTACCCGAGACACGAGAGAACCTAACATCGGTCAGGAGCGCGACAACAAGGTGGGTTGTTGCTTTCAGTCCTTGCTTTTAATTCTACTAAATTGGGTGGGTTCAATCTTGTGCGTACTTGGGGTTAAAGATCGAAGGGTGATAGGCACTACTTGTTTGACTGTGCTAACGTTTAGCACAAAGAGAAAAGAAAATATAGAAAAAGAAGGGATGTTCTAAACTTTATATGGACCTTGTGCTTGGATTGAAACAGTGTGGGTTTTTCTCCCGAGGTTTGGTAATGTTAGTGTTCCGGGGAGGATGTTAAATATTATGTTAAACCTGAACGGCTTCTATGATTTACTATATTACCCCGTGTTTTGTTACTATGCTCGAGTGCGACACGCGCATCCGCGGTTTGGCCACCGCAAAGGGTGCTCTTTTCCGGAAAGGCGGTCTTTGACCCGTGTTTACCCACGAGGTGACGTAGTGGGGCCCCCGTAGGTGTGGGGTTTGAGGCACGAAGGTGCGAGCGGTGGGACCCGACGAAGGGATTGGATCCCGATGGGGTCAGGCGTGGGACCCGACGAAGGGATTGGATCCCGATGGGGTCAGGTGTGGGACCCGACGAAGGGATTGGATCCCGATGGGGTCAGGTGTGGGACCGCCGGGATTGGATCCCGACGCGGTCAGGTGTTACAGGGGTAAAGGTGATAAAGGTGTACAGGTGTTACAGGTATTGCTGGTGTTACAGGTGTTACAGGTGTTACAGGTATTGCTGGTGTTACAGGTGTTACAGGTGTTACAGGTGTTACAGGTATTGCTGGTGTTACAGGTGATACAGGTGTTACCCGTTTGAGAGAAGTGGATTGCCCCAGCTAGTCTCACTTTATGGTTTGGTACTACTTTACTGCTTAGTACTGTTTTTATGATGGTGTCACTGACTACCCACTCTGTGACAGGTACCTCCAGGGGGTAGAGGTAGGCGACGGTGAGGCCGAGGTGGTAGCAGTCGGGCTGAGGGGCCCTAGTATGCTGTTTTTATTTATTCTCTCTGCATTGCATTTCATTCGGAACTGTAAGTCATTGTGTGGTTCTCGATACCCTTGTGGGGTCGTGTGGATGTTGAGTACTTTCTTTTCCTTTATCATTCCCGGTTGGCCGTTTTCTAAACAAATCAACCAGAAAGCAAAAGAAAAAGGACTTCGTAAACTGGTTTCAAAACCTAAGGCCGTGTGGGCCTGTTTTCAAAACAGTGAGTTTATACTTTCAACTTGACTGGCCACGGGTATTGTTTAGTCTTCATGCACCATGCTACCTCAAACTGTTGTGATTAAATTTAAATGATTGCTTGTGTGTGACGGTTGTAATAGCCGCGACGCCGTGCATATACAGAGGAGACTCTGCCCGATTTTTCGAGTAAATCTGTATATGTGGCGGGTCTGGGCACGCGCCGGGGAAGAAGGTTTTAAAAGAAAAATTTTGTACGCGCCTTACGCTTACCTTTGTGTACCGTTTCCGCTAAAATAAAACCCCCGGGGCGTGACAGATTAAGATGGTATCAGAGACTTCACTTTAATCACAACAGTGGCGGCCCAACATCCACCGAGACATCACACTTAACTACAAATAAATGAAATATGCAGGGTTTAAGAATTAGGACGTGAGAGATCGGGGAGGGGATTTGTAGATAACGTTTTCCTTTCCTTCTCGATATTACGGTGGTTCTTTCTAGTAGAGTTGAGTGCTAAGTCTGGGTGGTGTGTCCGTACAGACAATGGTCCGAACCAGAGCATCGGCAGAGGCGAACCGCTTACTACGCAACCAGCTGCGCGACGTGGCTAGGCATCTACTAGACCTTGCGGAGCACGTGGGTATACTGACCCAGGAGCTTGAGAGTGTCGATCACGCGCAGCACGGCGCCGGTGGTGGTAACCCTCGTGGGATACCACCAACTGGCGTTTCCACCTTTCAGGGAGCGGTCAACTTGGCCGTGCGCGCGGAACTAGAGCGTACACGACGGGCACACCCCTACCCCGGCCCAACAGGAGGCCCGTACCCGAGCGACAGAGCAACCAAACGTCAGAAGAAAGGGCCGAAATTCGGGCAGGCGACGGGGGAGGGACCGGAACCACCAAAGCCCTGCGTCATTTGCGGTGGTGCGCATCCAATGATGAATTGCCCTTGGCGGAACGGACATTGCTTCCGGTGTGGCAGGCCGGGCCACACGCGTTACGATTGCCCCCGGAAGCCGGCCGTCACCAGACCCCCGGCTCCGAGACCGGACGACCTACGCCTGACGGACTCTTCGGATACCGAGTCCCCATCCCGCCTCGCCGAACGAGACTGGCCCACAGGTTGTGAACGGATCTCCCCAGCTGCCCCGGGAAGCAGTGATGAGGAATCCCAGAACAGGGGATAGCAGGCAGTGATCGGATGTCGGATCTGGGTTAGGATGGTCTTTATGGGTAGTTTACTTCTCTTTTCTGTTATAACCACTAGGAATAGTAGAGTGAGCCCTTTGTTGGACATGTCGAATGGTCACCTAATGGATATGCATGCTTAACTAGATCATTGTGAGCCTATCATGTGGAAAACATTATGATGGAAATCTGACATGTTGGAACTCTTACATGCTTCATGGACGTTGTTCTAGCGTTTAACCTTGCTTAAGGGGGTGGGGATGTACCGTCATAGTGCGATTGTGTGAGACGTCTTGTGGGAGAACATCATTTGAGGATTTTAGGACAGGCATAGGTGGTTGATTCAAGTGAGGGTGATTAGCAGGTTATGGACACGTGCAGTTAGATTGTGATTTGGTATGATTACTTGACACACATGTTGAACCCCTATATGGCGCTTCCCTTTTTTCTTCCATAAGGAGATAGGTTTGACTTCAGGGATATCTAGTTAGACCACTTCTGATCGCTACACTATAGGTGTTGGAACTGACTTAGGAGGATCGGTAGGTGCGATAACTGAGCAGAGCAACTTAATCGCAGAATTCTCACGACTAGGGTTGGAAGTAGTGCCAGCGGGCACGGTCGCGCAACTTCTAACTTTGGCGGTCAAGCCAACATTGCTAGAAAAGATTCGAGAGGGACAGCAGGCAGACTCGCACTTACAGCTCGTAAGAGACAAGATCTCGCTGAATCAGGAAGGGGACTTTTCATTGGAAGGCGATGACACCCTACGTTTCCGCGGGCGGATTTGCGTGCCGGATACCCCGGAATTGAAGAAGGAAATTCTGTCCGAGGCACACAGCGCCCCTTATGCAGCGCATCCAGGAGGCACAAAGATGTACAGGGACCTCAAGCAGACCTTCTGGTGGCCCAAGATGAAGAGGGATGTAACTCAATTTGTAACTCATTGCCTGGTGTGTCAACAAATAAAGGCGGAACATCAACGACCGGCTGGAAAGTTACAACCCTTACCGATACCGGAGTGGAAATGGGACCATATCACCATGGATTTTGTCACCGGATTTCCGCGCTCACAACAAGGACATGACACGATATGGGTTGTGGTAGACCGGCTAACTAAGTCAGCACACTTCCTGCCGATTCACACAACTTGGACCAGAGAGCGGTTGGCCCAAGCCTACCTCAGCGAGATTGTGAGATTACATGGAGTACCGGCATCGATCACATCAGACAGAGACACGCGTTTCGTATCAAAGTTTTGGCAGAGTCTGCAACGAGCCTTAGGGACTAAGTTGCAGTTCAGCACAGCCTTCCACCCTCAAACAGACGGGCAGTCAGAGCGAGTGATACAGACGTTAGAGGACCTGCTTCGGGCCTGTGTACTTGATTGGGGAATCGGTTGGGAGCGTTACCTGCCACGTGTAGAATTTGCGTACAACAATAGTTACCAGGCCAGCATTCAGATGGCACCCTACGAAGCCTTATACGGGAGATGCTGCCGATCCCCGATCTGTTGGGACGACTTGGGAGAACGAAAAATTTTGGGACCCGATTTGGTAGAGGAAATGGAAGGGAAGGTGCGCCTCATCAGACAGCGCTTACTAACCGCCCAGAGTCGACAAAAGAGCTATGCAGATCGGAGACGCCGCGACTTAGAATTCCAGGTGGGGGAACACGTGTTTTTGCGGGTCTCGCCGTCGAAGGGAATCAAGCGATTCGGGTTAAAAGGCAAACTGAGCCCGCGGTTCGTGGGGCCATTCGAGATCCTAGAACGGATTGGCCCGGTAGCCTATCGCCTTGCCCTACCACCGAACCTCGATCGGATTCACGATGTGTTCCACGTTTCGATGCTTAAGAAGTACCTTCCCGACCCGTCGCATGTCCTGGACGTCTCGACGCTCAAGGAGGACCTAAGCTTCGAGGAAACCCCGGTGCGGATCCTAGCAAGAGAAAGCAAGACACTTCGAAACCGAGTCATCCCCTACGTGAAAGTGCTCTGGATCAACCACGAGGAGCGGGAGGCGACGTGGGAGCTGGAAGCGAAGATGAGGGAGGGTTACCCCCATCTCTTTACCGAGAACCAGGAGTGAGTTTCGAGGACGAAACTCGTTTTAAGAGGTGAGTGATGTAGTAACCGCCGGTTTAAAATAATTGCTAGGGTCCACTTTTGGTTTATTTATTTCATTTAGACTCGGAGGGTGATCGAATAATTTATTGTTTCCGGACCGACCGTCAGGGCCCGCGGGTATTTTTAGTTGATAGGGCTCGCGAAACGGAGAACGGCGGCGAAATCGGTTTTGAATTCCGACGCCGGAATCTCCCGGAATAAATTCCGGAAGTTGGCTAACGATTCAGGCAACCAGCACGGTTTTTGAGGCGGACCGGACCCCGATTCGTACCCGTGTTAATTACCCGCGTTTGATTTAAATTTGGTTAATTCCCTTTCCTAACCGCCCCCAACTTCCCACCACTTCCCACTACTTCCCCCAACTTCCCACTACTTCCCCCAACTTCCCACCACTTCCCCACTAACCGCCCCAACTTCCCACTACTTCCCCCAACTTCCCACCACTTCCCCACTAACCGCCCCAACTTCCCACTACTTCCCCCAACTTCCCACCACTTCCCCACTAACCGCCCCAACTTCCCACTACTTCCCCAACTACCGGCCACTCCCCACAACTCCCCACAACTCCCCTTAACCCCCCTACGTACGAAACCCCAAAGGAACGGAAAAAGGAAACACAATTTCCCCAAACTTCCAGTTTCCCAACCGAGCGTACCCTTTCCCCAATCGATCGAGAGGAGAAGCAAGGCGGAGCGGGTGAGGAGAAGGAAGAACGCCGGCATACCCTTCACCCAAGAACAGGACGATCATCCCCTAGATCAACCTAGCCAACGAAATCGAGATTCGTGTAGGCCCGGGCGGGTACCCGAGACACGAGAGAACCTAACATCGGTCAGGAGCGCGACAACAAGGTGGGTTGTTGCTTTCAGTCCTTGCTTTTAATTCTACTAAATTGGGTGGGTTCAATCTTGTGCGTACTTGGGGTTAAAGATCGAAGGGTGATAGGCACTACTTGTTTGACTGTGCTAACGTTTAGCACAAAGAGAAAAAGAAAATATAGAAAAAGAAGGGATGTTCTAAACTTTATATGGACCTTGTGCTTGGATTGAAACAGTGTGGGTTTTTCTCCCGAGGTTTGGTAATGTTAGTGTTCCGGGGAGGATGTTAAATATTATGTTAACCTGTACTAACGGCTTCTATGATTTACTATATTACCCCGTGTTTTGTTACTATGCTCGAGTGCGACACGCGCATCCGCGGTTTGGCCACCGCAAAGGGTGCTCTTTTCCGGAAAGGCGGTCTTTGACCCGTGTTTACCCACGAGGTGACGTAGTGGGGCCCCCGTAGGTGTGGGGTTTGAGGCACGAAGGTGCGAGCGGTGGGACCCGACGAAGGGATTGGATCCCGATGGGGTCAGGTGTGGGACCCGACGAAGGGATTGGATCCCGATGGGGTCAGGTGTGGGACCCGACGAAGGGATTGGATCCCGATGGGGTCAGGTGTGGGACCGCCGGGATTGGATCCCGACGCGGTCAGGTGTTACAGGGGTAAAGGTGATAAAAGTGTTACAGGTGTTACAGGTATTGCTGGTGTTACAGGTGTTACAGGTGTTACAGGTATTGCTGGTGTTACAGGGTTACAGGTGTTACAGGTGTTACAGGTATTGCTGGTGTTACAGGTGATACAGGTGTTACCCGTTTGAGAGAAGTGGATTGCCCCAGCTAGTCTCACTTTATGGTTTGGTACTACTTTACTGCTTAGTACTGTTTTTATGATGGTGTCACTGACTACCCACTCTGTGACAGGTACCTCCAGGGGGTAGAGGTAGGCGACGGTGAGGCCGAGGTGGTAGCAGTCGGGCTGAGGGGCCCTAGTATGCTGTTTTTATTTATTCTCTCTGCATTGCATTTCATTCGGAACTGTAAGTCATTGTGTGGTTCTCGATACCCTTGTGGGGTCGTGTGGATGTTGAGTACTTTCTTTTCCTTTATCATTCCCGGTTGGCCGTTTTCTAAACAAATCAACCAGAAAGCAAAAGAAAAAGGACTTCGTAAACTGGTTTCAAAACCTAAGGCCGTGTGGGCCTGTTTTCAAAACAGTGAGTTTATACTTTCAACTTGACTGGCCACGGGTATTGTTTAGTCTTCATGCACCATGCTACCTCAAACTGTTGTGATTAAATTTAAATGATTGCTTGTGTGTGACGGTTGTAATAGCCGCGACGCCGTGCATATACAGAGGAGACTCTGCCCGATTTTTCGAGTAAATCTGTATATGTGGCGGGTCTGGGCACGCGCCGGGGAAGAAGGTTTTAAAAGAAAAATTTTGTACGCGCCTTACGCTTACCTTTGTGTACCGTTTCCGCTAAAATAAAACCCCCGGGGCGTGACACCACATCCAATGATGGGGTGTATTTCACTGGTCATTTCAAAGTGACCAGTAAAATTCATTCCACCGCAGAATAGGTGGGATGTAAGATGTACACCTTTTTTAAGGTTTACAAGAAGCATTTTCCTTGCTGATATGGTCTAAAGTGCAAATGAGACCTTTGTAATTATTGGCATCTAATTTTGACACCGATCCGATAACAAAACAAAAGGAGAGAGATTAGTAGCATAAAAAAAGGTTCATTGTAAGATTCACATTTCGGTGGACGATTATCTTCAGCAAAAGGACTTCGGCTCTGGCAAAGCATGCCAAAGGCTGAAGGCTTCAGCAAAGTCCGAGAATATAAGTTTGGAGCATGTTTGGAATTTAAATTTTAAGCAGGGAATGCATTCCAAGTGGTAAGTGCACAATTAGAATATGCTTTTGCAAACACGTATAACTATCTCACCAAAATCGCTTCAATTATGACTATATAAGACTCGAATCCATAGACTATAAATGGGAAAGGCTGTAAGGATTATTGCTTGCATCCAATGCATTTGTAGATCTATGTACCATATAAAGTGGTGAAAGTGGTTAGGGTAAACATCGATCAAATTCGCCACTGGATTCGATAAGATGCGAATGCAAATATCAAAATTAGCACCTAAAGCTTTTTCTTATCCAAATTTTGAAAGAAATATAGAAACGTATATGGTTTCATAAAAAAATCAATCGTTTTCAACTTTTTTAACCTCGTAACCTGCGAGATAAAAGAGGTGTTAATATATATTGCACAATCTTCGTTTTTTTGTCATAATCTTCGTTTGTTTTATTGCGAGTTTTATATTAAAATTGTATTTAAACGAATATGAAATTTGATGACGAGTGTAGAATTTAGTTGCAGTGTCTCTTATTCCTTCTAATTCTTTATAATACTCGTGAATTTTGAATTTGAAATTTCAAATAAGGAAATTGATATAACTTGAGAAGTGAATAGTAACCCTGAGAATTTCGAATGTATTTCTGTGAAAGTGCCTAATCTAACCAATTAGACCCAAATCTGGCGATGTAAATACATGATTTGAACGGTCTCATCGAACTGAGCGACCTAAGGTCGTCCGTTTTTGTGTTAGATGAGCCAAAATCATCAAAAAGCGTGCCAAACAATGGTTATTAGTGAATAAGTTAATAATGTGACTTATCGTGACCTAAACACGGAAAACTAAAATCGCTATTGGATAGGTCTTATCGAGCCAAACGTCGTAGAGAAGCCCGATTTTAAGTTTGATGATCCTAACACCTCGAAAAACATTCAAAATCGTAGTTTCCACTAAACTAATGATCTAATTGACTTATCGAAGCTCAAACTCGACGAACCAAAATCACTACTTGAACAGTCTCGACGAGTCAAACGTTGTGGTGTCACCAGTTTTTGTGTTTGACAACCCTAAAATCTCAATAAATGCGAAAATAGCATTTTTTAGTGTATTTATGCGAGAACCTCAATATTTTATGCGCGGATTTGGATTAAACTTCTTGGTGAGGGACCTCTGTGTATTTTTGTTCTACAGTGAGGGACCCAATTGTTAAATCTATGCATAGAGGGACTATTTGGCATTTTATCCAACTCTATAGATAGCATGCTAGGGTTTCTCTTTGGAAACCCTAGCCGCACAGACCCAGCACGCCTCTATAGCACCCCCTCGTATCCATCTCTTCCTCTACAAGCTTCCCTGAGCGTTACACCACAAACCGTCACCTCCCTTTGCCGAAAAAGCAACAAGACCCAAGGTTTCTTGTTGTTCTTAGGAGACTTTACTTGAGAAGCCTCGACATCTGCCGTGGCCGCACGACGCCGGAGAAGAGACTTCCTCTCATTCCTTCTCTTTTCAGATCAAAGGTAAGTTGATCTCCCTCTTCTTCAATTTTTCTTGGCCTGGCACATGTCACACTGCCTTCCTTACCTCCAGGGCATCCTCCTGGTACAGCCACGACTCCTGAAGTCCTCTGGTCAGCTGGCGAAAGAGAAAGGCCCGTCAAAACCCTAACTTGGTCGGAGTTGCCGCACGCCGCCTCCGGGGCCTTAGGGGGGTAAACTATCTTGTCCAACTTCCTCTGCTAGACCCCAGGAGGCCACCTATCAAATCCTAGAGTCTCTGGTTCAGTATCAAAGCTGCAACCACAAGCCTTAGCTTTTTCCTCCTTATTCTCGGCCAAGCTTGGTCCTGCACCGCCGCCATCGCTTTCCACCACCGGCCAACTGCCCAGTTAGCTCCCTCTCGTCGAGGGCAAGCCTATGGTACATTTGCATGAACCCGAAAGCCCCTTCTTAGACCTCCACCATTATTGCTCCTTGGTTGTCGACAGGTAGAGGAGATCATCCATCTACTATTTCTCGACGCCGACACCGGACCTGGATGTAGAGTACCGGGACTTTGTAGAGTGCACCGACCTCGCGAGATGGCGTGGTGCGGAGAGATCGCCTTGGGCGTGTCCCTTTTGGGCTTACAGATGAGTTCTGATTATCCCGGACCAACGCAGAATCCTTTGAGAATGAAGTGAGTTAGCAGCGCCAACTTGGAAGCCCAGTTTGAATCATTAGTTTCGAGGCTTTGTGTACTTGTAGATACTGGTTTGGATAGAGAACCGACTCTGCGGTTGTGCACCGGAAATTAGAAAGTGTTGGAACACGTGTATTTTAAGGTTACAGCGGAGTTCGGGTGGTTTTGGACTGATGCGGAGGCCCCGAAGGTGAAAAGTGAGCTGGAGTTGGTAATTAGAGGAAGTAGATAATTCATTGTAACCCGCTTTGGAATGGAGAAAAGGAACGGGAGAAGAAAATGAGTAAAGAATCCGAGTGAGCATTTTCTTATGAGAGCACCGGATTGTTGGATTGAGCACGCCGACTCCACCAATGAGCTTTTTGAGTGGGAAAAGCTTGGATCATGTGTACTTTATGTTTACAGTGGGGTTCGGGAGATTTCGGAGTGGTGCGGAAGCTCCCGGGGCAATAAGTGAGTTGTCGGCGAAGAGTGGGAAGCTTCAGACTTGAATTTTGGTTTTTTGGAGGCTGGAGTTCTGGAACTGGGGTTTTGGTTCCGGAACTAGAGGGCCAGTTCCGGAACCAACCTTGTGTTCCGGAACTAACTGAGTTAGTATCGGTACTCAATTAGTGGTACCGGTACTCAGCCTCCCAGGATGCCCCGTTTAAGCTGTTTCAGATATTTTTGAGTGAGGGCACTTCGGTCTTTTCCCTCCCCTTGCTTGCCACCCTTTATATATGAGCCCTGCTTTCTTCTCCACGACAGAAAGAAAGAAAGGAAAAGAGAGAAAATAAAGAAGAAAAAAGTGAAAGCAAAGAAAAAGAAGGAGAAGAAGAGGTTTGAGGATTGAGCTGTTGGGGGTTTCCTGCTGCTTGGTCGTGGGCAGAGTCGCGCGCGCGTCGAGCCGCACGTGAGGTAAGTTGGCTGATTTTGTTAGCTCGTTTTTTTTTTTGGATTTCTTAGATGGATTTTTGTGACGCCCCACTTACCAAGGGGTCACCCATCCTAGAACTACTCTAGCTCTAGCACGCTTAACTCTCATATCCTCTTGGATCTTGCTACCATCCAAAATTGTGGAGACCGTAAATCCCGTACAGTTTTCCGACTGAATCTACAGCTGTGAACACCTATTGTTGGTGTATCTGGCCCAAGGTGCATCAAAGATGTGCTACCGTTGGACCTGAGATGTATCTTTTACTGTTTTGGCTTTCGGCTGTGTTTGCCAAAATTTCGGGAAGGATTTTGGCCGAACAGATGGTAGAATTGGATTCAGCACGGAAAAACACTTGAAAACGGCTATTTGTTTGCCAAATTTGGAGTCCGGATGACCAAAAACGGGCTACCGGAAGTTTCCTGGGTTTTCGGGTGCGGGGGGTGACCGTGGACCGGCGGCGCCACGTGGCAGCTCGGGATTGGCCGGCCCACGCCGCTCGGTCCACGGAGGAAGCGCGCGGGTGCATGGACCGCGGGGCGGGCCACGTGGCAGCGCGGCATTGGCGGGTGCGCGCGGCTCGGTCCAGGGAAAAGTGCGGAGCGGCGCGTGGACCGGGTGCAGGACACGTGGCACAGCGGCATTGGCGGGCCTTGTGCTCCCGGCCACGGGGCCCATCAGCGGTGAGCGGGGGCGGCGGAGCGGCCGACGCGTGGCAAGCGCCACGCGTCGCCACCCGCGTCGCCCCGCCGCTGTAGCGGGGGCACGGCGGGCGCGCGCGCGCAGAGGCCCGCACGGCCGTACCCTGTTCTGGGGGTACGTGGCGGGCGCCCAGGTGGGTTGGACGGCGTCTGTCCGACCCGGGCCGCGCCGGATCAGCCGGCTAACGGGTTGGATCCGGGAACCCGATAAGCTTGATTTAGGCTAGTTTATCCGGTTTGAGGCCATTTTTCACCCATTTCCTGTGGGAATTTCGCAGTGAGGCCTTAAGAAGAATTCTTCCCCTGCCAGAGATCTTTCCAACGGTAGCTTCCGGAGTTGTGGTGGTGCACGGTTTCCGAGGTTGGCCGTTTTCCGACGCGGCGCGCTTAGTTCATCTTCGACCCGTTTTGCGTCTTCTCGGTGCGCAGACTCTCCTGGCTTTATCCGACACCCGATTTCGATGATTTTTGCGCCGTTGGACTCACGACAGGTAGGACTTTGATTTTCATATTCAAAGTTTTCCCAAATTAATTTTCGGATTTTGGAGGTATTTGAGCTTTCTGTTGCCTCTTTTTCTTTGCGGATTTTGGACAGCGACACGGTGTTTTGGCCATAACTTCGCGTACAGGCATCGGATCGGGGTGATTCAGGAGCCTAAATTCATCTACTCTTCGCGAGGAATCTGCTGTATTTTTCTCAGGACTTTAGGAGATTGCCTCGAAGGTGAGAATCTTCTCTCTTTCCGAATGTTAATCTGGGGAAATTTCTACAGTTGGGTTGGAGGTTATTTTCTTGCCGGATTTATTTCTCAGCGTAGGATAATCGGATTTGGCGTGCAGGTAGTCGTTTCGAAGCTATCGACGCGTAGATCGCGGGATATTTTATTCGGATTTTTCTGAGGACTCCAGCAGGTGATTTTTGGCCATCTTTGCAGCGGAATTTCTGTATGTTAAATCCAACAGTTTTGGGGAATATTATGTAACAACAGTGTAGTTTTTGTACCCAGGAGCAGAGTGGACTGAGTTGGACCCTGTGGACTCGGATAGCTGCCACCTTTGTATTATCCGCTGTGGGACTTTTGACAGTGCGACTGATCAGGTGGGTGGCCTCGCTCTCAGGATTTACGATCTGCACACTAATTCTAGCTGATTAGGGATGTGTTTGTATTATTGTTACCTCCAGTACAGCATGTTAGAGAGCATGAGTTGGGATTGAGTATTTGTTCAGTTTAGCATGTGTTTCATATCATTATGCTCCACATCCTTATTTATTACTATCTTTGGACTTGACCTAGCACCCCCGTCATATACAGCATGTTCAACCAGACTAGTAGAAAACTCCAACTTGGGCTAGGTTACTTTATTGCTCTAGACACTCCACAGTCATCACTATTTCATCTGGACTTTGTTCCTTCCTCGCCCAGATAGGGGCCGAGGGGTCGGGTTATTAGTGGGGTGCATTTACACTCGTGTTGGGGACCGAGTGGAGTCAGATAGTGAGTTATGGATCTGAGTGTCTTTTCATTCTGTTTGTGGGACAGGGGGGTCTCGGCTGTTGTGTTCCAGCCAGTGAGTGAGACAGGATTTCTTTGGTTACAGTCGATCTTGTTGATCGTGGATTTGGATTATAGCCTGCATGGGCCACATTGAGCTCGACATAGATGCGCAGATACTTGCTCGGTGGGGTCGCGCCCCTCGAGTGCCACTCCGGAGCTAGGCGGGTTACTTGCTATTGCGGCTTTGTCGATGCAGTCCTTCTGGCTGGGCCTGTTTGGCAGCCACGGACACCCTACGTAAGGCCGCTCCTTCGGGACGTAACGGCAGTAGGTTGGCGCAGGTTGACTGGACCCGATGTGGCAGTCATTATGGATTGGGTGATTTGAGTTGTGAGTCAGTAGTGGTACCAGTCTTCTTCTGTTTCACCCCTTGAGCATCTAGTTAGAGGCATAGTAGCTGTAGAGTTATTTCATCAGCATTTCTTTCCAGTATTTCATTTGTTACCTTATGCCTCTAGTGGACTTAGTGGGCAGACCGTCGGTCTTGTTGGCGGCACCCACTGAGAACTACTTGGGGATGTAGTTCTCACACCCGTCGTGGTGTATTTTTCCCCAGGGACCTCTACTTCTGTTCCAGTTGCACAGGTTGCTGATCCAGCTGATCGAGGTAAGGGAGTCGCGAGTTAGATCCCTACCAGGTGTCTCCTGAGAGTAGCTGTACCCTCACCTTTTGAGAGTTGTTTTGAGTGATCTTGTAGTGGGGATCGAGTTGTACTCTTTTTATTTTGGAGTGACTTATGTATGTATGTGAGGACTTGGTCTGTACATATACTTAGAGTTGTTTTATTTCAGTTCAGTATTTTCGTTTCATCTCTGATACCTGTATAGTATAGATGTTCATTTGCAGGTTAGACGCTACGTTTCTACGGGACCTCCCGTAGGGACGGCGGATCTGTTGGCGGGCTCGGATCGCAGTTTCGATCCGGGGCGTGACAGATTAGAGTGGTATCAGAGCCTAGGTTGTAGGTCAGTGAGGACTGAAAAACCCTAGGCTTGTGGTTGGACCCTAGGATGACTTACGTGAGAGTCGTAACTCTGTTGCGAGAGTCTTGATTGGGTTTTATACTCTCCCAGTGGATGGGGTGAGAGACTGACATATTTTCCTTCTGTGGCGACTATGTTGGCTGCAGACAACATAGTGCTATTGGGAAGGGAGATATGCCTGAAGACTTTCGCGCGATTGGGTCGAGTGTGATTTGGAGGTTCTGACTGTTCCTTTCTTCCTTCTCAGGGAAGTGATGCCTCCGCGACGCGGGATGACTACGCGTTCGCAGCCTTCTTCCTCGGTGCCTGAGCAGGAGGGCTCGGGACCAGGACGTCAGGATGAGGTACAGGAGCTCCGAGCCCAGATGGCACAGATGTCGGAGGTTATCCAGCGCCAGGAGGAGATCTCTCGTCGTCAGGAGGAGGCCTTGGGCAGGATGATGGCTTTGTTGGAGCAGAGGTCGCAGCCAGAGGTGGCACCCCGTGAGAGTGCGCCTGTACCTTCTCCCCCAGTTGGGGCACCCCCTGTTGTTCCTTCAGCACCGGCAGTTTCCGTGGAGCCGGTTCCTAGCAGACCAGCATCGGGGGCGACGGGATCGCTGACTTCAGCTGAGCAGCGGATGGTGGTAGAGTTTTGCTGATGAGGTTTCGCCAGTTGGACCCACCCGTTTTTCTGGTATGGGAGTTGAGCCGTGGGAGGCCGAGACTTGGGTCACGGCCATGGAGCGTCATTTTGAGAGTTTATTTATCGAGGATCGCTTCCGGGTCCTTTTGGCTTCTCACTTCCTGAAGGCAACGCCGAGGCTGGTGGCGGCGTGTGCGACCGGCTGGGCCGCCGGGGACGCAGCTTCTCTCATTGGCGGAGTTTCGCAGTCTCCTTTTGGGAGCCTTCTTCCCG
>CM054932.1:22648829-22756990 GCA_029168755.2 Tillandsia fasciculata
ACCCCCAGGATTTGGATTAGTCCTATATATAAAGTATAAATAGGCTAAACCTCTTAACCCGGCTATAGTATTTTGGATGGTAGCTAGACCCAAGAGGTTAAAAGGGTTGAGCGTGCTAGAGCTAAAGTAGTTCTAGGATGGATAACCTCCTGGGAAGTTGGGGCGTCACAGTTGGCATATATAGTATGGTATGCTTTTATAAGCACGGAGCATTCCATGTTTATAAGTTATTTTCGATGTTGAGACTTAATCTAGAGTATTTGAAGTACTTAGAAATAAATTTAGCGATTTTTCAATATCATTTGCCTAGTGATCGAAGAAGCTCGAAATTAACAATCTTAATGGTCGTGATGAGCCATTTGCAAGTTTAACGATGTAAAAATATTCAAATCACGTGATACTATCAAGTTTTCTGCCGTTACATCTAACCCTTTGATCATTTTCACCCTTTAGATCATATTATTCTACTATACTATCAACAAAGCACATGATACTATCAAGTTTTCTACCGTTACATCTATCCCTTTGATCATTTTCACCCTTTAGATCATATTATTCTACCAACCACCCACTAAACCCTAAAGGACCACTATCATCCTAACCGCACATCCCTTCATCCAAGAGCAGCACAAAATGCTTGGTACAATTGATAGTATTATAGTCTAATTCAAATATATATAGAGAGAGAGAGAATTGAGCTCCTATGCTTTTAAAAGTAGCAAGTCATTCGTGCTTATAGATTTTTAGCCCTTGGATGAAAAGATGTGTGGTCAGGATAATAGTGGGCCCCTTGGGTTAAGTGAGTGGTTGGCGGAATAGAATAATCTAAGGGATGAAATTAATCAAAGAGGTAGATCTAACGGTAGAAAACTTACAAGCACCAATTGCTTGGTGCTTGTACAAGTATAGTAGCCGGACTCTATATATATATATATATATATATAGAACTTGGCTACTATACTATTAATAGCACCAACTCATTGGTGCTACTAAATTTTTGGCCCTTGGATGAAGGGATGTGCGGTTAGGATGATAGTGGCCCCATAGGGTTTAGTGGGTGATTAGGAAAATAGTATGATCTAAGGGGTGGAAATGATCAAAGGGATAGATCTAAAGGCGGAAAACTTGGTAGCACCAAGTACTTGGTGCTATCGATAGCATAGTAGCCGGACTCTGTAGATATATATATAATTGAGCTCTTATGCTTTTACAAGCACCAAGTCATTGGTGCTTGTGAGCTTTCGGCCTTTGGATGAAGGGATGTGCGGTTAGGATGATAGTGGTCCCCTAAAGTTTAGTGGGTGTTCGATGGGATAGTATGATCTAATGGGTGGAATTGATTAAAGGGATAGATTTAACGGTGAAAAACTTACAAGCACCAAGTGCTTGCTTTAAAAGTGTGGTGCACCGACTTTCGCTAAATTAGCAAAGTGTGTCTAAGTCACCTTGAACACGCGTTAAAACAAGATAAAAAGAGTTTACAGCAAGTTTGGTTCAAAGCAAAATACAGTTGAACCAAAGTTAAGTCGGAAACGGGCGAGAAAAGCTCAGTCTGGAGCTTCTGAGCTCTTTCGGGCACCCTAAACATGGTGCGGACGCCCGGAGCTACAGTAGCGGGCACTGGGGCGGGCGCCCTACCCATACTTTCGAACTCTCAACCCGAGAACTGGGTTTTGGTGCACGAGGGCTTTCGAACGCCCGGAGTGTCCTGCGAGTGCCCGGAGCAACAATAACGAGCGCAAGGAAGGGTACCCGATCCGTACCTGCAGATCCTCAACCCGAGAGAAACCATTTTGTGCGCGGGGGTTTTCGGACGCCCTGTTTGTTGCGGGCGCCCTGGAAGCCTCGCGGGACTGTAGCTATTAAGTTTCGAACGCCTGGAACAGGCGCTTGAAACGCACAGTGACTGACCTGGGTAGGTAAGGAATAGAGGATTTTCTCGGGAGGCAAAAGGGTCATTTCACCCACTTTTTCCAGCAGCCTACTCCCCCTGACAAAACCCACCAAACCCCTCTTTCCTTCTCTCTCTCTCTCTCATTTTGTTTCCTCTTTCTCTCCCTGCGTTTTCCCCAGAGAAGAACAAGAAAAAGCAAAAGATGGAGAAGGAGAGTAGCACAGTGGAGAACCCTGTGTGCTGAGGGTTTGATCTCCAAAACAGCTAGGATAAGGTGAAGGGGACCACAAAAAGGGCTTTGGGAGGAAGAAAGAAGCATTTCATCCATGCCCTTGGGCTTGAAGGCTTGAGAGAGGTATGTAGAAATCTAAGATTTTGGAATTTCCTTATAGTTATGGGTTTAAAAGAGATAAGAATGATCTCTTATGAATTTTTATCCTATTTTTAGTGGTTTTCTTGAGGAGATTAAGGATCAAGCCACCTCTATTGCAAGAGCACATTCAAGGTGGGGGATTCACCGAAAAGGGTGATCTCGTTTCTTTTTCCATTGCTTTTCCATGAATTAGAAGCATAGTTGTAAGAATAGACGTGTAGAGACACAAGGATTCTTGAGTAAATTAGGGTTTAACCCTATGAACCATGTGGAAACAAAACCTAGTGGTAAGTTGGATACGTGTGCCATAAAATCTAGAAAAAATCTAGGCCAAAATTAGTATTGAACTTAGGAATAAACCTAAGGTGGAAATGGTAGAGTTTCAACATAGAGTCATTGAACTCTAGGTTAGAGTGATATGGTATGAGTTTGGTGTTCTTGGAGCATCTTGGAACCCTAGAGTCTTAACTTAAGGTAAAGATGAAAAGAAAATGTAAGATTGCCTCCGGATTTGAGACTCGTCATTTGGGAGTGAGGGCGTATAGCGGCTCCTAGGGCAGGGCCCATCGGACGAGATACTTCTGAAAGGATTAAAAAGTGAACAGAAAACCAAAGGAATTTAATGTCCACGAGACATGGGTTGTGACCCTAGGGGCAAAAGTGAAAAGAGAATGTAAAATGCACCTTCGGATTTGACACTCGCGACTCCTAGAGCAGGGCCCATCGGATGAGGTACTTCCGAAAGTTTTAAAAAATGACAAGTGCCAACGGGAGGGTGCAAGTATATATCGACTCCCGGTGCGAATGAGTGTCAAGATGTCTTAAACTAATTGATGGCAGGCTGGATATAATTATGAAACCTAAATCATAATGTGTAAAATGACCGAGTGCGATCGAGTTAGAAGTAACCCTTGATTAGCGGCATAATGGCTAGAGTATGGCTTGTAGCCTAGTGTAGCATGGCTCAGTAGCATTGTGGTATTGAGCATGGACTAGTAGCATAGTGATTTCATATATGCATGCTAGAGTAGTATTTACAGCTTTTCCTACTATTTTGCTACTAATATTTACATTTGACCAAAAGGTGTAAAGCATGTTTCTCGATGGATGAACCCATCGGAAACTATTCGTAGTTCTCACACCCCGTGGTTTCCACCTTTTTGCAGATCCAGGTACAGCCAGTGAGGCACACGACAGGGACAAGATCCCAGTAGCATAGTGGACCTAGAGGGTCTAACATTTATTTACCCTTTTTTGCATTTTGAGATTTATTTACCCTTTTTGCATTTTGAGTGAACTGTGTATTTGGTGAGGAAAAGAAAAGGAAAGAAAATTGTAATTAAACGTATATTGAGATGTTCACTATTGTACCCTTCACTTTCAGCTTGTTATAACTTTATATTTAAAGTTGAATGTTACAGTTTTAATAGTTTCACTCTGATATTATGTATCTCATTATACATATTGTATTGCTTGAGATGGTTGTCGTTCCTTTCGGATATAGAAAAGGTCATGCTCGATTGGTGGGTCTGTTGGCGCGCCCGATCCGACCAAATTGGCAGTCCCGGGGCGTGACAAAAAGCACCGTAACCGGACACACACGTGTGTGTGTGTGTGTGTGTGTGTGTGTGTGTGAGAGAGAGAGAGAGAGAGTCCGGTATACATACATACATACATATATACATATATATATATATATTATATATATATATATATATATATATATATATATATCAAGGTTCGAAGTGCCGTGGCACGGGGGCGTGCCGCTCGCCGCCTGGCACAGTACGGTACCGGCACGCTTGCGTGCCGACACGTGGCACGCTTGGGTGCCGATGGATACGCATGACCTCCCAGTGGCACGCTCTGACACGTTTTTTTATTTTTTTATTTTTGTTCCCAATAAGCTCTTATAATATTATTTTGAAATGTTTAGTCAAAAAATTATGAATATTGGCTATATATAGCTTACTATACTCACCAATTAACATATTGATTTTTTTATATATATATAAAGTACAATGGAGTTTTTTTTTTCAAAATAACTTTCTAAAATTTTATAATTTGCAAAATAATCTTATCAAATTTTTATTTGTAAAACTAACCCTATTTTTGCCATATCAGCTTGTCATATCAGCGCCACATACAGAAGGCTCACCGCCTTCTAAAGGCGGTGGACCACCTTTAGCTATAATTTTCATGATTAAGTTAATTTCAAACAAAATTACAGCGAGTCAGATTTTTAAGAGATTTAGGTTGTTATTATAGAAAGATAAGATAAAATGAGAATGTGGGTACCGATTAGATTTTTAAAATATTTAGATTGTTATTATTTATTAACTAATATAAGAAGGAAAAGAGATAAAAAATATTTTTAATCATAAAACCTAAATCTTTATAAGATTTAGATTGCTATTAGTTAGTAAATAATAACAACTTAAATCTTTTAAAAATCTGATTTATAACCACATTCTCATTTTATCTTATCTCTTTACTTTTTATATTAGTTAGTAAATAATAATAATCTAAATCTCTTAAAGATACTCACATTTCCTAACAACCTAAATTAGTTAGTGAACAAAATAACCTAATTCTTTTAAAGATTAAAATAAAAAAACAAAAAATATGTACCGTACAATATGTGATCTTTTAAAAAAATAATAAAAAAAATACTCTACGCATGTAATTTAAAAAAAAAAAAAAAAAAAAAAAAAAAAGGCTGTGCCGCTCGGCACGGCACGGCGATACCCCATGGGTATCACCATGTCTCGAGCTTGGGCGATACCCAAGGGTATCGCTCGAGACGGGGGGGGGGGGGGGGTGCGATACCCCCTCCTGTACCGTGCCCCCATTTGAGGGGCACGTACGTGCTGCCTATGCCGCCGCGGCACGGGCGGCACTTTAAACCTTGATATATATATATATATATATATATATATATATATATATATATATATATATATATATATATAGAACTAGGCTACTATACTATTAATAGCACCAACTCATTGTTGCTATTAGGTTTTTAACTCTTGGATGAAGGGATGTGCGGTTAGGATAATAGTGCGTCCCTAGGGTTTAGTGGGTGGTTGGAAAAATAGTATGATCTAAGTGGTGGAAATAATCAAAGAGGTAGATCTGTCACGCCCCGAGTTCGAAAAACAGCGTCTAAATTTATTTTTTATTTTTTTTTTATTTTTTTTTTAAATTAGAGTTTAAAACCAGCCAGAGCGCGACAGACCGCCACATATATAGAAAATTTCCAATTCCGTTTGGAATTGAGCTTTTTCTATATATGCACGGCTAAGCCTTTACAACAATACCAGAGTAGTCTAACTACGTACAACTAAACAATTAAAATATTACAACAACTTATTACAAATTGAATTACAAATTTAATAAACTGATAAACATGATAAACGGCTGTCCAGGGTCAAATCTATCGCGGCATCTCACCAACATGTCCCGACATCCCAACACCCGATCGATCTGAAAAATGGTCACCCAGGGGGTGTGAGATACATCGACATTGTATCCCAGTGGGCACGACGAGCCGAGAAATAGCAAATCGTACCTACTGGCATACAATATCTAGCGGATAGTAAAAATTATTAGGCAAGGCAGTTATATATCATGGTGCTATAATAAAATCATGAATATAGTGCTGAGAACAACAGAGCACTGAACTATTATAATAAGAGCATGCTGATATATGTACTGAACAAGAACTGAGCAATCATTAGAGGATAATGATAAACAGGCAAACAATGCATCAATGTAGGATAACAAAATACCCAATCAAAGCCACCATATTGGTCTACAAGACCTCAGGGAAACTGCCCAACCTGGCACCAACCTGGCTGACATACCCCGGCTGGGGGTCACGGGTCTTTCAACAAACCACTTTACCGGTAAAGAACATACCCACGGGGAGCGACCCCAGCAATGTTCGTGAAGTACAGCGGTGCGGGCGATCATAATGCAAATGCTCAAGCTCACGGTCTAATGACCGGGTAATCGGCAACAAGCCGGGAAAATCCCAACAGGGATGCAACAACAGAATGCCAACTGACTCTCATCATATGCAGAATATAATCAACAACTACTATGACAATGGATCAGGATATACTGCTAATCAATAAGGTGTGCAAACTAGCTAATGACCAAGCAGGCATGGCAAATGTCCAGGAATAAAATCATAATATCTGGAAGCAAGCTAAGGATCAATCGAGCATGGCAACATATAGGCTGATAACTGATAATGATCAATGAATCAAGCAGATATAGTAATATAAAAGTGATGCTGATAAATAGAAAGAGCAGGCTCAACAAGGAAATCTAGGCTATCACAAGAACAGGGGTCCGATCAATTACGATACCCCAGAGGGCCGAGATGATAAAGCCTGGACCGAAGATAAACCCACCTGTCTGCAGGCGATCTGACAACTCCAACGGAATGCTCGAAGACTAGAGCCAAACCGTACCAACCTGAATCATAAACATTGCTAAACTCAACCTTTTATTCAAGTGTTGGTATAATTGCCAAAATGCCCCTCCCGAAAATTCCATTTGAATTTGCGGGAGACACGGGCTTTGACCCTTTGCCGCTGGCTCAACCAGATTCTACTGGGACTCAACAGACGGCTAGGCGGAACCGCCGCAATTTCCCGAATTGCGCGATTGCCACCGGGGCGCCGTTAAACCGACGATTTTTGCCGATTTACGGACCGATTACTAATTTCCGCTCAACGAGAGCCAACGGATCACTAGCAAAAAAGCTTAGAGATTATACTCACACTGCCCGAGACAGTACATGAGGCTACAATTGCGTTTAGACCCCTAGGGTTTCCAGAAATCGCACTTTTATAGCAATTTGAGAGCCGTTTTCGCTCGTTCTCTTAATCGGGATATTATTTTTTTTTACGAACCGTCACCCCCAGTAGGTGACCCTCGACTCGCTGAACACCGTACTCACCAATTTGTAGCAGCACGAAACCCGAGAAAAACTTCGGGCCATGACTTACTATACTAACATAGGCCTTAATGCATTTTTAATTTTCTATACGACCAAATCCATTTTAAAGGTGAGCATCAAGCTCAGGACATCACAGAGGCTCAAGGGGCTTGCCTTGGTGCAGCCCAGTTGCTGCTGGATCCACAGATCCAAGTCCCCAAGCTCTTAATGGCTATGGCATGCTCCACACAAGAATCCACTCAACCAAATTTGGATCTGAAGTGAGTATCTAGCTCAGGGGATTGTGTGGAGATAACTTCATATTTTCTGGATGCCAAAATTTTGAACTTAAGATCTTTGAGGCATTTCATCAAACACTTGGTGGGCACACTACCATAATATGCAATCCCAAGCTATAACTCTGCAACAAGGGAACCTGGGAGCTTCTTTCATGAAAGGAACTTTGCCTCAAGGTTGCAGAAACTTATTTATCAAGCTTGGGCCATCTTTGCACACTCGGGTTGACCACGGGCATGAGGAAGGAGATGAAGAAGATGAAGCTTAAGCTTCGAAAATGGTGATCCTTCTTCTATTCGTTCTGGGCCTCAACCACTTGCACCACAAGGTGCCTCACAACCCCACGAACGCACCCGAACCCATGCCCGGCGACAAGGACACGGCGGCGACGGCGGCGGCAAAGCTCGGTTTCGAGCTTTCCACCAAAAATGGTGGATTTCTGTCCTGACAGCATGGAGCCCATGCAAGGGCATGGCTAAGTTTCTCTCGGTCCCAGAAACCTTCCCGACCTTAACTTACCTGTCGGCGACGGCCGGAAAGGCGGCCACCGCGGTTTGAACCCATTCTCGGGTCATCCATGGCGCCCCCGTATTTGGGCTGCATGGATGCCATGCAAAGGCATGGATGCCATGCAAAGGCATGGATGCGTTCAACTCACTCCCAGGAAGCTTCCCGGCCATGTTCCCGGCGGCAAGGAGCCTCGCCGGCGCCGGAGCAAAAAGCTCGGCCATGTGCAAAAAAATCCAAAAATTAGGGTTTGGGATTGCGGTGCGGTTTCTTAATCAAACTCCACCAAATTTGGTGGAGATGATCCTCCACTCCTACCGTTTCTTTCCATCATTTTACTTTTCCATTTGGTCGAGTGGTTGTGTCACTAGGCCGAGGCGGAGCAAAGATAGGTTTCCGGCGAGAATCTTCTCCCGCCGGCAACCGGGACCACCACAAGGGCTAGTACTCGACAGGGATCATCCTTACAACCTATAGAGGCTACTTCCTAATGTATTGGGGCCTAAAAACCAAAGGTGGAAGAAACTCACCTTTGCCGGAGTTGGAGAAGAAAGGTAACGGCCGATTCTCCTCCCCCGCGTCGTGCAGCCACCCAGCAAGCTCGGGCTCGATCTCAGGACGCAGAAGAACACTCCAGAAGTCACTAGGAGCAAGTTGGAGCAACTTGAGTGCAACCTTTCTCTTCCTCTCTCACTCTCGGATTCTCTCGGTTTGGGATCAATGGAGATGGCTTCTTTGGCCTCCCCAGCACCCAGAGTTATTAGGTATAACTCCTGTGAGTTAGGAATATCAAGCAACCCGAAGTTGGCCCCTCGTGTAACCCCCCCCCACGAAGCCGAGGAGTCATATGCATGAATGCATGAGGAATCTTGCAAAATTTTCAATTTGGTCCCTCTATAGTCCACCACAGGCTCATAGGTCCCCACTGTAGCTTCATTGTGCTACAAAAACCCTATACAATAAGTCCTAAAACATTTAGTCCATAAAACATTTAAGTTTTTACAAAAATACTTAGTTTTTCGACGCTTTTCACGTATTTCGAGACGAACGGATCGTCAAATTGAAAAACGGACTTCGCCACGACGTCCGGCTCGTCGAGACCTATCAAGTGCCCTTGCTTGTTTGATTTGGTGCTCGAATAAAATCTTGGGCCATAATAAACAGTGCAGTTGATTGTACTGCACGCACTTCGATGCACCCGGGTCGCCAAACGCGAAATCCGTCAGTGCCATTGCGCTCAGAATGTCGAAAATAGCTAGAATTTACTACTCATACCCCTATGCTTAGGTCATAGACAGCGAATTGGTCTTCGGCCGATCAAGAGGGGACCGAAATTCAGGTTACAATTCATTTTACTAATCCACTTAAGTTGTGGAGCCCAATTCTTCGTCGCTGATTTGAGGAAGATCCGACCGTCGGATCGAAAACATATGAATATCAATCTTTCATGTTTCGACGAGACGGTCGAAATGGTGATCTCAGATTTTCGAGATCAGGCTCCGATCAAAAGTCGGTATTTTTAGGTCACAGTTGCACTACTAATTACCTATTTTTGCCAATTAAATATTTCCACATATTATCTAAAGTAAATATTAGGCTATTAAATTCAAGGTTATTACATCACCCACAACTTCTAAGAAATTTCGTTCCCGAAACTTAACAAAACACTACTTAAAAGTTCTTTGATATAACCCCAAAATATAGATTACCACAACCTTTTAATTGCCAATAACTTAGACACCAGACGAGCCTCCCGCCGACGCATCCTCTTGTTGGGTCAAGGCAAAGACCCGACCACCTGAGACTTGGCGCGACCTCTCAGGTTGACTAGGAGGTGGGGGGCGACCAGATGCAGCCACACTCTGAGTAGAAGCAGATGGCCTGGCAGCGATGGCCGGTACAGATAACACTGATGGTGCCGGGGCAGATCTCTGTGGGCAGTTGGAAGAGACATGCCCAACCTGGCCACACTGGTAGCATCTTCCATGGCGTAGATCGCAGACATAGGGTCGATGATCAGCCCCACAGAAAATACAAGGCCTCATCCTTTGCTGCTGATTGCTTTCTCGAGAACTCGCCGCCTGGCTTTGGCCTCTCGGATGCCTAGGTGGTTTCCAGTTAGACCCAGACGATCCCTCCCCATTTCTTGGGAAAGACCGCTTCTTTCCTTTCCCCTTATCCATAGCTGCCCGTTCCGCACGGGAGATCACCACGTCTGCCTCAATTGAGAGGCAACGCTCAATGCAGTCGTCATAGTCGACAATTCGGTGAGAGGACAGCTGTCGACGAATCTCAGGCCGCAATCCTTGGGAGAACAGCCTAACTTTACGCCGCTCATCTTGCACTGCTCGAGGCACCAGATCGACGATTTTAGAGAATTCCTCTTCATACTCTCGCAGTGTGCGGTCTCCCTGGCGGATAGTCTCCAGATCACCCTCTAGTGCTTCCCTCGTTGTTTCTTTAAGGTAGCGATGGTACAACGCCGCCTTAAACTGGCTCCAAGTGGGTTGGGCATACCCTCAGTAAATGATCATGTTGGTAGTGGAACCACCACATACTTGTACTTATACCGAGACAATGCACCCCCAAGATAACTTTGTCTTGCTCTTCCGTATCTAGGTCTCGGAATAGTTTCTCCATGTGATTTAATCATTGTTCAACCGCCCAATGGTCTGTCTCCCGTCCAGTGAACGCCTGGGGCTCGAGGCACCAGATCGACGATTTTAGAGAATTCCTCTTCATACTCTCGCAGTGTGCGGTCTCCCTGGCGGATAGTCTCCAGATCACCCTCTAGTGCTTCCCTCGTTGTTTCTTTAAGGTAGCGATGGTACAACGCCGCCTTAAACTGGCTCCAAGTGGGTTTGGGCATACCCTCAGTAAAATGATCATGTTGGTAGTGGAACCACCACATACTTGTACTTATACCGAGACAATGCACCCCCAAGATAACTTTGTCTTGCTCTTCCGTATCTAGGTCTCGGAATAGTTTCTCCATGTGATTTAATCATTGTTCAACCGCCCAATGGTCTGTCTCCCGTCCAGTGAACGCCTGGGGCTTGAACTTATTGAATTCCAACAGCACCCCCTTAATTCTCATTCTTTCTGCCTTGTACACCACCCTGGGATCCTCCGGGGTACTATCTAATCTGTCACGCCCCGAGTTCGAAAAATAGAGTCTAAATTTTTTTTTTTTTCAATCAGAGTTTAAAAAGCAAGCTAGGGCACGACAGAGCGGCCAATCCCACATTAGGAACAGAATTGCCGCCACCCGCAACCCCGGAAGCGACCCTAGCCGCAGTAACAGCATCAGGAGTAGCGGGCACAGTCGGAGGCACTGGGTTAACGGGTGCAGGAGGAACAGGAAGTCCCTCAGGCTCGGGGGCCAGTGGTGCGACAGGTGGTGCAGGTGCAGCGGGAACAGAACAGAACCTGCTGCTGGACTAACTGTTGGACCATCCCAGCCAATGCAGCAAGCTGTTCCTCCATAAGTTGCATTTTATCGGGATTTTCAGGGGATTGAAAATTTTCTATATATGTGGCGGTCTGTCGTGCCCTGGCTTACTTTTTAAACTCTGATTGAAAAAAAAAAAAAATATTTAGACTCTATTTTTCGAACTCGGGGTGTGACAGATTAGATGGTACCCCGGAGAATCCCAGGGCGGCATACAAGGCAGAAAGAATGAGAATTAAGGGGGTGCTGTTGGAATTCAATAAGTTCAAGCCCCAGGCGTTCACTGGACGGGAGACAGACCATTGGGCGGTCGAACAATGGTTAAATCACATGGAGAAACTATTCCGAGACCTAGATACGGAAGAGCAAGACAAAGTTACCTTGGGGGTGCATTGTCTCGGTATAAGTGCAAGTATGTGGTGGTTCCACTACCAACATGATCATTTTACTGAGGGTATGCCCAAACCCACTTGGAGCCAGTTTAAGGCGGCGTTGTACCATCGCTACCTTAAAGAAACAACGAGGGAAGCACTAGAGGGTGATCTGGAGACTATCCACCAGGGAGACCGCACACTGCGAGAGTATGAAGAGGAATTCTCTAAAATCGCCGGTCTGGTGCCTCGAGCAGTGCAAGATGAGCGGCGTAAAGTTAGGCTATTCTCCCAAGGATTGCGGCCCGAGATTCGTCGACAGCTGTCCTCTCACCGAATTGTGGACTGACGACTGCATTGAGCGTTACCTCTCAATTGAGGTAGACGTGGTGATCTCCCGTGCGGAACGGGCAACTATGGATAAGGGGAAAGGAAAGAAGCGGCCTTTCCCAGGAAATGGGGAGGGATCGTCTGGGTCTAACTGGAAACCACCTAGGCATCCGAGAGGCCAAAGCCAGGCGGCGAGTTCTCGAGGAAGCAATAGCAGCAAAGGATGAGGCCTTGTATCTTCTGTGGGGCTGATCATCGACCCTATGTCTGCGATCTACGCCATGAAAGATGCTACCAGTGTGGCCAGGTTGGGCATGTCTCTTCCAACTGCCCACAGAGATCTGCCCCGGCACCATCAGTGTTATCTGTACCGGCCATTGCTGCCAGGCCATCTGCTTCTACTCAGAGTGTGGCCACATCTGGTCGCCCCTCACCTCCTAGTCAACCTGAGAGGTCGCGCCAAGTCTCAGGTGGTCGGGTCTTTGCCTTGACCCAACAAGAGGATGCGTCGGCGGGAGGCTCGTCTGGTGTCTAAGTTATTGGCAATTAAAAGGTTGTGGTAATCTATGTTTTGGGGTTATATCAAAGAACTTTTAAGTAGTGTTTTGTTAAGTTTCGGGGACGAAACTTCTTAGAAGTTGTGGGTGATGTAATAACCTTAAATTTAATAGCCTAATATTTACTTTAGATAATATGTGGAAATATTTAATTGGCAAAAATAGGTAATTAGTAGTGCAACTGTGACCTGAAAATACTGATTTTTGATCGGAGCCTGATCTCGAAAATCTGAGATCACTATTTCGACCATCTCGTCGAAACATGAAAGATTGATATTCATATGTTTTCGATCCGACGGTCGGATCTTCCTCAAATCAGCGACAAAGAATTAGACCCCACAACTTAAGTGGATTAGTAAAATGAATAGTAACCTGAATTTCGGTCCCCTCTTGATCGGCCGAAGACCAATTCGCTGTCTATGACCTAAGCATAGGGGTATGAGTAGTAAATTCAAGCTATTTTTGTCACGCCTCGGGTGTAAACCAGAACCCGGGCCCGTCTACAGATCCGCCGTGCATGCGGTATTTTCCGCATACACGAAACGTCGGTAACCTGCTCAGATATAAGAGATAATAATAAAAGAGCATAAGAATCAGAGCTGAACTAAAATTACTGTATCCCAGACAGAAGATGGAAGTAAAACAACTGTAGAATAAATACAAATATCTCTCCCAGCTCACCAAAAATATACAACTAGCTGGCAAAAGCCAGACCCAAAAAGAAATAAACAAAAGGACTATCTGAGAAAACTAGGTACACCAAAAGCTCCAGCTAACATCACTCGGGCGGCTCGCTATCTAATCCGCAATCCTCTTATCTCGATCAGCTGCTGACGGCCCTGTCATAAAGCCCAGCCTGTCCCAAATCCCCAGCAACCTGACTACACTATCCCTGCCCCCGCTCGAACCCGAGCATGCTATCTCAGAAGTCCAAATGATAGGAGAAAGAAATAAAAGCATGGTTTCTCCTAAGTCAAATCCCAGAAGATAGTGTAGCAGTAAAAAGTGACTTAGCTAAGTGATCAGTTTAAACATGCAATTGTCCCAGTATTTTAGTCTATTTCACAAGAGTAATCAAATTAAAGCAACGAAAGTCACGGTTACAGTCTCAATGGAATGATCTTTATTTCAAAGTCATTAATTGCTATCCTGCCACTAATCATGATGGATTAATTATCAATTAATTAATTCCTAGTGCATGCAAGGCTACCAACAATAAGCTAAGCATCACTAACATTGGGACACTCTGATGTTCCTAGTGGGCATACCAAAGGAGAGGAGTACAACAACCACCCACCTGAAGTGCTGACTGTCCAAATCCCAACAGCTGAAAATACCAGAAAAGCCCAATCTCCTACTCCACTGGGTCCAGCAATACCCGCAACTCTCCTGGTACAACACAAGGTCCACAAATACACATAAGTTCCCAAAACTGCGCTTACAATCACATACAACATCAGTCCCAAAGATGTCCAAATTTCACCTGCTGAAAATGCCCAGAAAAATATCACAGCGATCCTCGCGTCGATACCTTCGAAACGGATACCTGTATGTCCAAAACCGAGTTCGGTAGGTCAAGATATAAATTCGGCAAGGTGGTGCACTCAAACAATTTCTGCATCAAAAACTGTAGCACTGTACACAAGGAAACAGGGATTTTCACCTCCAATAAAATCTCTGAAAAATCCAAGAAAAATACGAGCGCGTTCCCTGCGATCTGTAGATGAAAAAATTGTATAAGCACGTTTCCGTCTGACGCTCGAGCGCGAAGATATGGCCAAATTACTTCAGTGCAGTCCCAAAAATCCACACAGAAAAAGGGTCACAATGGCCCCTCGGGATCCGTGCCAAAAACTCAGAACGGGAAAGCGCGATCAATATGAAAGATGAAGCCCTACCTCTTAGGAGTAAGTCGGCGCAAAAATCGCTAAAAAAGAAGGTCGGAGTAGCCCAAGGGAATTTTCACACCGATCAGCGACGAAGAAGAAAACCGAAGATGAAACGTCGCACCGCGCTGTAAAATCTGGAACCTCGGGATGCGTGCTCCTAAAAATCCCAAAACTCTGCAGGAAGATCAAGCACTCAAACATGATCAAATCATAAGAAGGGAGCTCGGGGAGATGGGGCTTGGAAATGGGTGAAAAGACCCAAAGAAGCCGCTCGGGTTGCCTATTTATAGGCTGAGGGGGAACAATTCAAAAATTCCGGATTTGTCCCATTTTCGGGCGCCCGGTCCGGCCCGCTAGGATTTCGGCCGCGCACAGTGCGGCCCGGCCCGCCAAGTTTCGGGCGCGCACAGTGCAGCCCAGCCCGGCCCGCCCCGTCGCACGGGATCCAGCCGCCGTCCGACCCGCCTCAGGGCCTGCCACGCGTCCACCGAACACGCGGCAGCCGTGCAAGCCCCGCCAGCAGCCGCCACGCGTCCCCGCCCACGGTCAACGCGGTGGGTGGCGCCCGCGAATCAGCGGGCGCCACGTGGCGCTGCTCACCTGCCCCACCTGCCCGCCCATGCACCCGCCAATCCGGGGCTGCCACGTGGCGCGCCCCGGTCCACGGCTCCCCCGCGCGCTCCCGTGGACCGAGCGCGCGTGGGCCGCCCAATCCGGCACTGCCACGTGGACACCCGCCGATCCACGCCTCCCGCGGTGCACCCCGGCCTCTCACCAACTATTCCGTGGACCCAGCCGCGTGCGCCGACCAATCCGAGGGCGCCACGTGGCATTCCCGCCGGTCCACGGCTCCCCCATGCACCAAAAATCCAGTAAAACTTCCGGAAGTCCGTTTTTGGGCATTCGGACTCAGAATTTAACAAGCAAATAGCCGTTTTCAAGCGTTTTTCCGCGCTGAATCCAAATCCAACCTCCGTTTGGCCTAAAACCTTTTCTAAAATTCGGCGAAAGCAGCCGAAGGCCAATCCAGCTGACAAAAGCTCACAGGGTCCATCTGTGGCATCCCTTTGATGCACTATGGGCCAAACACACCATCAACAGGTGTTTGCACAGTGGATTCACGAAAAAAGTTGCATGGGGTTTAGGGGTCCTACATCCTCCCCCACTAAAAAAAAGTTTCGTCCTCGAAACAATGAAAAACAAAACAGAGGTACCTCAACCAGAAGTCTCGAACAAAAACGAGTAGGTATCTCTCATCTCTGTCTCTAGCTCCCAAGTAGCCTCTCGCTCCTCGTGATTGCTCCATAAGATCTTCACATAAGGGATGGCCCGGTTGCGCAATTCCCTCACCTCACGAGCAAGAATTCGCAACAGGCGCTCCTCGTACACCAAGTCCTCGCCGATCTCCAACGAAGTGAAGTCAATCACGTGCGACGGGTCAAAAACATATCTCCTCAAAGCTGAGACGTGGAAAACATCATGAACTCCGGCCAGGCGTGGGGGTAAAGCAACTCTGTATGCCACAGGGCCAACTCTGTCAAATACCTCGAAGGGTCCAATAAAGCGGGGACTGAGCTTCCCCCGCACTCCAAATCTCCGGACCCTTTTCGAGGGCGAGACCTTCAAGAAGACATGATCACCCACCTGAAACTCTAGATCTCGCCGTCGAGTATCGGCGTAGCTCCTCTGACGACTCTGGGCTGTCTCAAGATGTCGGCGAATAATTCTGACTTTCTCCTTAGCCTCCAAAAGTAAGTCCGGTCCCAAAGTCCTCTCACCCACTTCACTCCAATACAAGGGAGACCGACACTTGCGTCGATACAACGCCTCAAACGGAGCCATCTGAATGCTCGCCTGATAGCTATTGTTGTACGCAAACTCAACCAATGATAAGTGTCGGTACCACCCTCCTCCAAAATCCATAACGCACGCTCTCAATATATCCTCGAGGGTCTGTATGGTGCGCTCAGACTGTCCATCGGTCTGTGGGTGGAAAGCGGTGCTAAACCTGAGCTGAGTCCCCAATGCTGACTGTAAGCTCCCCCAAAAGTGCGACACGAATCTCGGGTCCCTATCAGATACAATCGAAGCGGGCACACAATGAAGCCTCACTACCTCATCCAAGTACAACTGCGCCAGACGCTCCAATGACCAAGTCATCTGAACAGGCAAGAAATGTGCAGACTTGGTGAGTCTATCCACGATAACCCAAATCGCATCCGCTCCGCTCTGCGCCCTCGGCAATCCAGTGACAAAATCCATAGTGACGTGGTCCCACCACTTCCACTCGGGAATTGGAAGACTCTCCAACTTGCCAGCAGGAACCCGGTGTTCTACCTTCACTTGCTGGCAAGTTAAACAATGAGCTACAAATCTCCCAATGTCCCGCTTCATTCCGGGCCACCAAAAATGTGCCTTGAGGTCCTTATACATCTTAGTACCACCAGGATGAATGGTATAAGGTGTATAATGGGCCTCCCTCAAAATCTGGTCTCTAATCTCAGGATCCGTAGGCACACATACTCGGTCCCTGTACCGCAGTACTCCCGAGCTATCCACAGAAAAATCCCGTCTGATCTGCCTGAATCTGCGACCTAATCCTCGCCAAGTGGGGGTCCTCACTCTGAGTGTCTCTAATCCTGTCCAACAGAGTGGGCTGCAAGACCATAGACATAAGTCTAGCAGAGACCCCAGGGGATACCACCTCTATCTGTAGCCGCCTCATCTGCTCGACCAACGGCGCCTGCTGCGAGATCATCAGACTCAGACTCGTCCTCCTACTCAAAGCATCTGCCACAACATTGGCCTTGCCGGGATGATAAAGGATACTCAAATCATAATCCTTTAACAATTCCAACCACCGGCGTTGCCTCAAATTCAGCTCCTTCTGGTGAACAGATACTTCAAGCTTTTATGATCAGTGTATATCTCGCAGTGCTCTCCATACAAATAATGCCGCCATAGCTTCAGAGCAAACACCACCGCTGCCAGCTCAAGATCATGAGTAGGGTAATTTTTCTCATAGTCCTTTAATTGCCGTGAAGCATAGGCAATCACCCTACCATGCTGCATCAATACACATCCCAGACCACTGTGAGAGGCATCGCTGTAAATCACAAATCCTTCTCCCATAACCGGGAGAGCCAAGATCGGAGCGGTCATCAACCTCTGCTTCAGCTCCTCGAAACTGCTCTGGCAAGTCTCGCTCCAAATAAACTTAACCCCTTTCCTGGTCAGGCGTGTGAGGGGAGAGGAAAGCTTCGCAAAGCCTTCCACAAATCGCCGATAGTAGCCAGCCAAACCAAGAAAACTCCGCACCTCGGTGATAGTCGTCGGCCTCGGCCAATCTCGAATAGCATCCACCTTGGCCGGATCAACCGCCACTCCTGCAGCTGAAACAACGTGGCCCAGAAAGGCGACCTCCCGGAGCCAAAACTCGCACTTCTTAAACTTGGCATACAGCTTCTTCTCTCGCAGAAGCTGTAGCACAGTCCTCAAGTGCTCCTCGTGCTCCACATCACTCCGGGAATAGATCAGTATATCATCGATAAACACCACCACAAACCGGTCCAAAAACGGCTGAAATATCCTGTTCATCAAGTCCATGAATGCGGCAGGGGCATTAGTCAACCCGAAAGGCATCACCGTAAACTCATAATGCCCGTACCGCGATCTGAATGCCGTTTTGGAGATGTCCTCGGCCCTCACCCTCAGCTGGTGGTAACCGGACTGCAGATCAATCTTCGAGAACACAGACGCTCCCTGCAACTGATCAAACAAATCATCTATCCGGGGAAGGGGATACTTGTTCCGGATGGTCACTTTATTCAACTCCCTATAATCCACACACAATCGAAGCGACCCATCCTTCTTCTTCACAAACAATACTGGTGCTCCCCACGGAGAAACACTGGGCCTGATAAAGCCCCTGTCCAAAAGATCCTGAAGCTGGGCCTTCAACTCCCTCAATTCGGCAGGCGCCATCCTATAGAGTGCCTTTGAGATTGGTGCAGTTCCTGGAACCACATCAATCACAAACTCTATCTCCCTCTCCGGCGGCATCGTCGTCAACTCTAGGGGAAACACATCTGGGAACTCGCGGACAATAGGAATATCCTCGAGTCCCAGTGCCGCCGTAGGCACCTCCACAACAGTGGCCAGAAAGGCAGTGCAACCTCTGCTCAACATCCGCCTAGCTCTCGCCGAGGAAATAGTCGCTGCAAACAGCGTGCTCTGGCAACCTCTGAAGATGAACTCCTACTGTCCTGGCTCACGGAGAGTCACCGTCCTCTCTCTGCAGTCGATAGTGGCGGAATACCGTGACAGCCAATCCATCCCTAACACCAAGTCAAAATCCTGGAGCTGCTGCAAGACAAGCAAGTCTGCAGGCAATATCCAAGGCCCCAACTGCACCGGGCAAGCCACACAATGCTCCTCGACATGCAAAACGTGATCAGGAATCCGTACCTCTAATGCATGTGACAAGGACTCTATCTCTATACCATGAAGGGATGCAAATGCTCGACTAATGAAAGAATGAGATGCTCCAGTGTCGAATAAAGTGCGAGTCCTAATACCAAAGAGTAGGATAATACCTGCCACCACCTGGTCTGCCGCTGAAGAATCCGCTAACTGGGCGGCATATACCCGCCCGCTCGGTGCTGGAGGTCGGAAATTGGTAGGATATGATGAAGACGGCCTGCTCGTTGGAGCATAAGGCCGCTGAGCTGATGGTCGCTGCTGTTGAGGGGAATATGGAGCAGATGCCGAAGAAGGTGCCGAGGAAGTAGTAAGGGAGCAGGCAGCTCGCACATGTCCCGGCTGTCCACATCAAAAACATCGGCCCCACCTCAAGTCACAAGTATCCTAAGGGTGCTGCCCCCTACAGAAAACACACCTATCTGATGGCCGGGTCTGCCGCGACTGCTGCTGCGGCCTCTGAAACTGCCGCTGAGACCTGTGCTGACTCGGCTGCGACCTCTGCTGCTGCTGCTGCGATGGTCTCTGGGATCCACCAGGCCCTCTCCTCTCAGAACGCCCACGACCGTAAGACTGGGGCTGCGACGGTCGTGGTGGTCTCCATGAACTGGCATGTCCCCCGTCATTTGGGGCTGGTCGCTTCCTATCGGAACTCTGTGCGACCACACCCCTCCGTCTAGCTATCAGCTGATCTCCTCTCTGGACCCACTGTGCATGCTCTGCGGCCGCCTCAAGGGTCTGAAACCTCTGGGCGTGCGCTAAGGTGTAAATCTCTGGACGGAGGCCTGCCTCGAACAACTCCACCTGGTGCGGACCATCACGAGCGACGAAAGGCACACAGTTGAGCAACTCCATGAACTCCTGAAAATAAGCCTGAGCCAATCGGTCGCCCTGCTGAAGGTTCTTCAAGTCATCCTCCAACTTCCTCTTCACACTGGTCGAGAAGTAGGTGTCCAATACCATCCGTCGGAACTCCTCCCAAGGCAGCTGTCGGGTAATCCGGAACTCTAGTGGCTCTACCCGCTGCCACCAAGCATCTGCATCTCCATCCAAACAGTGCACCGCCATGTGCACTCGATACCTCGGATCGATAAAAAAGTCCCGGAAAAGCTTCTCCATCGCAGAAAGCCATCTCCCGACATCCCAGGGCTGTGCATCTCGCCCTGAAAATCTAGGCGGTCCCCGCTGAACAAACTTGGTGAGTTTGTCGGCAATGTCCTGCTCCTCCTCCGCAGTCAAAGGCTGGATAGCTCCTGGAGCCCCACTACTAGAAGATGGCGCCGATGGCACAGAAGGTGCAACAGGGGGCACAGGGGCCTCAGGAACAGCCAGGGGTGGTGCCTCTCTGTGGGCAAGGAACTGGTCCGTCCTCTGCTCCTGTCGGCGCTGACCCTCCGCCAACTGGGCCACCAGGGCCCTCAGCTCGCTAAGCTCAGAGGGTCTGGACTGCTCTGGCTCATCAGGGGGTAGAGGAGATTCCTCAGCTCGCTAAGCTCGGGGTACTCCTCTACCCCCTTATGAGCCAGAGCAGTCCAGACCCTCTGAGCTTAGCGAGCTGAGGGCCCTGGTGGCCCAGTTGGCGGAGGGTCAGCGCCGACAGGAGCAGAGGACGGACCAGTTCCTTGCCCAGAGAGAGGTACCACCACTGGCTGTTCCTGAGGCCCCTGTGCCCCCTGTTGCACCTTCTGTGCCATCGGCGCCATCTTCTAGTAGTGGGGCTCCAGGAGCTATTCAGCCATTGACTGCGGAGGAGGAGCAGGACATTGCCGACAAACTCACCAAGTTTGTTCAGCGGGGACCGCCTAGATTTTCAGGGCGAGATGCACAGTCCTGGGATGTTGGGAGATGGCTTTCGGAGAAGCTTTTCCGGGACTTTTTTATCGATCCGAGGTACCGAGTGCACATGGCGGTGCACTGTTTGGAAGGAGATGCAGATGCGTGGTGGCAGCGGGTAGAGCCACTAGAGTTCCGGATTACCCGACAGCTGCCTTGGGAGGAGTTCCGACGGATGGTATTGGACACCTACTTCTCGACCAGTGTGAAGAGGAAGTTGGAGGATGACTTGAAGAACCTTCAACAGGGCGACCGATTGGCTCAGGCTTATTTTCAGGAGTTCATGGAGTTGCTCAACTTTGTGCCTTTCGTCGCTCGTGATGGTCCGCACCAGGTGGAGTTGTTCGAGGCAGGCCTCCGTCCAGAGATTTACACCTTAGTGCACGCCCAGAGGTTTCAGACCCTTGAGGCGGCCGTAGAGCATGCACAGTGGGTCCAGAGAGGAGATCAGCTGATAGCTAGACGGAGGGGTGTGGTCGCGCAGAGTTCCGACAGGAAGCGACCAGCCCCAGATGACGGGGGACAAGCCAGTTTATGGAGACCGCCACGACCGTCGCAGCCCCAGTCTTACGGCCGTGGGCGTTCTGAGATGAGAGGGCCTGGTGGATCCCAGAGACCATCGCAGCAGCAGCAGCAGCAGAGGTCGCAGCAGAGTCAGCACAGGTCTCAGCGGCAGTTTCCGAGGCCGCAGCAGCAGTGGCGGCAGACCCGGCCACAAGATAGGTGTGTTTTCTGTAGGGGGCAGCACCCTTCGGATACTTGTGACTTGAGGTGGGGCCGATGTTTTCGATGTGGACAGCCGGGACATGTGCGAGCTGCCTGCCCCCTTACTACTTCCTCGGCACCTTCTTCGGCATCGGCTCTATATTCCCCTCAGCAGCAGCGACCACCAGCTCAGCGGCCTTATGCTCCAGCGAGCAGGCCGTCTTCATCACATCCTACCGATTTCCGACCTCCAGCACCGAGCGGGCGGGTATATGCCGCCCAGTTAGCGGATTCTTCAGCGGCAGACCAGGTGGTGGCAGGTATTATCCTACTCTTTGGTATTAGGACTCGCACTTTATTCGACACTGGAGCATCTCATTCTTTCATTAGTCGAGCATTTGCATCCCTTCATGGTATAAAGATAGAGTCCTTGTCACATGCATTAGACGTACGGATTCCTGATCACGTTTTGCATGTCGAGGAGCATTGTGTGGCTTGCCCGGTGCAGTTGGGGCCTTGGATATTGCCTGCAGACTTGCTTGTCTTGCAGCAGCTCCAGGATTTTGACTTGGTGTTAGGGATGGATTGGCTGTCACGGTATTCCGCCACTATCGACTGCAGAGAGAGGACGGTGACTCTTCGCGAGCCAGGACAGGAGGAGTTCATCTTCAGAGGTTGCCAGAGCACGCTGTTTGCAGCGACTATTTCCTCGGCGAGAGCTAGGCGGATGTTGAGCAGAGGTTGCACTGCCTTTCTGGCCACTGTTGTGGAGGTGCCTACGGCGGCACTGGGACTCGAGGATATTCCTATTGTCCGCGAGTTCCCAGATGTGTTTCCCCTAGAGTTGACGACGATGCCGCCGGAGAGGGAGATCAAATTTGTGATTGATGTGGTTCCAGGAACTGCACCAATCTCAAAGGCACCCTATAGGATGGCGCCTGCCGAATTGAGGGAGTTGAAGGCCCAGCTTCAGGATCTTTTGGACAGGGGCTTTATCAGGCCCAGTGTTTCTCCGTGGGGAGCACCAGTATTGTTTGTGAAGAAGAAGGATGGGTCGCTTCGATTGTGTGTGGATTATAGGGAGTTGAATAAAGTGACCATCCGGAACAAGTATCCCCTTCCCCGGATAGATGATTTGTTTGATCAGTTGCAGGGAGCGTCTGTGTTCTCGAAGATTGATCTGCAGTCCGGTTACCACCAGCTGAGGGTGAGGGCCGAGGACATCTCCAAAACGGCTTTCAGATCGCGGTACGGGCATTATGAGTTTACGGTGATGCCTTTCGGGTTGACTAATGCCCCTGCCGCATTCATGGACTTGATGAACAGGATATTTCAGCCGTTTTTGGACCGGTTTTTGGTGGTGTTTATCGATGATACTGATCTACTCCCGGAGTGATGTGGAGCACGAGGAGCACTTGAGGACTGTGCTACAGCTTCTGCGAGAGAAGAAGCTGTATGCCAAGTTTAAGAAGTGCGAGTTTTGGCTCCGGGAGGTCGCCTTTCTGGGCCACGTTGTTTCAGCTGCAGGAGTGGCGGTTGATCCGGCCAAGGTGGATGCTATTCGAGATTGGCCGAGGCCGACGACTATCACCGAGGTGCGGAGTTTTCTTGGTTTGGCTGGCTACTATCGGCGATTTGTGGAAGGCTTTGCGAAGCTTTCCTCTCCCCTCACACGTCTGACCAGGAAAGGGGTTAAGTTTATTTGGAGCGAGACTTGCCAGAGCAGTTTCGAGGAGCTGAAGCAGAGGTTGATGACCGCTCCGATCTTGGCTCTCCCGGTTATGGGAGAAGGATTTGTGATCTACAGCGATACCTCTCACAGTGGTCTAGGATGTGTGTTGATGCAGCATGGTAGGGTGATTGCCTATGCTTCACGGCAATTAAAGGACTATGAGAAAAATTACCCTACTCATGATCTTGAGCTGGCAGCGGTGGTGTTTGCTCTGAAGCTGTGGCGGCATTATTTGTATGGAGAGCACTGCGAGATATACACTGATCATAAAAGCTTGAAGTATCTGTTCACCAGAAGGAGCTGAATTTGAGGCAACGCCGGTGGTTGGAATTGTTAAAGGATTATGATTTGAGTATCCTTTATCATCCCGGCAAGGCCAATGTTGTGGCAGATGCTTTGAGTAGGAGGACGAGTCTAAGTCTGATGATCTCGCAGCAGGCGCCGTTGGTCGAGCAGATGAGGCGGCTACAGATAGAGGTGGTATCCCCTGGGGTCTCTGCTAGACTTATGTCTATGGTCTTGCAGCCCACTTTGTTGGACAGGATTAGAGACACTCAGAGTGAGGACCCCCACTTGACGAGGATTAGGTCGCAGATTCAGGCAGATCAGACAGGGATTTTTCTGTGGATAGCTCGGGAGTACTGCGGTACAGGAACCGAGTATGTGTGCCTACGGATCCTGAGATTAGAGACCAGATTTTGAGGGAGGCCCATTATACACCTTATACCATTCATCCTGGTGGTACTAAGATGTATAAGGACCTCAAGGCACATTTTTGGTGGCCCGGAATGAAGCGGGACATTGGGAGATTTGTAGCTCATTGTTTAACTTGCCAGCAAGTGAAGGCAGAGCACCGGGTTCCTGCTGGCAAGTTGCAGAGTCTTCCAATTCCCGAGTGGAAATGGGACCACGTCACTATGGATTTCGTCACTGGATTGCCGAGGGCGCAGAGCGGAGCAGATGCGATTTGGGTTATCGTGGATAGACTCACCAAGTCTGCACATTTCTTGCCTGTTCAGATGACTTGGTCGTTGGAGCGTCTGGCGCAGTTATATTTGGACGAGGTAGTGAGGCTTCACAGTGTACCTACTTCGATTGTATCAGATAGGGACCCGAGATTCGTGTCGCACTTTTGGGGGAGTTTACAGTCAGCATTGGGGACTCAGCTCAGGTTTAGCACCGCTTTCCACCCACAGACCGATGGACAGTCTGAGCGCACCATACAGACCCTCGAGGATATGTTGAGAGCGTGCGTTATGGATTTTGGAGGAGGGTGGTACCGACACTTATCATTGGTTGAGTTTGCGTACAACAACAGCTATCAGGCGAGCATTCAGATGGCTCCGTTTGAGGCGTTGTATGGACGCAAGTGTCGGTCTCCCTTGTATTGGAGTGACGTGGGTGAGAGGAGGACTTTGGGACCGGACTTACTTTTGGAGGCTGAGGAGAAAGTCAGAATTATTCGCCGACATCTTGAGACAGCCCAGAGTCGTCAGAGGAGCTACGCCGATACTCGACGGCGAGACCTAGAGTTTCAGGTTGGTGATCATGTCTTCTTGAAGGTCTCGCCCTCGAAAAGGGTCCGGAGATTTGGAGTGCGGGGGAAGCTCAGTCCCCGCTTTATTGGACCCTTCGAGGTATTTGACAGAGTTGGCCCTGTGGCATACAGAGTTGCCTTACCCCCACGCCTGGCCGGAGTTCATGATGTCTTCCACGTCTCAGCTCTGAGGAGATATGTTTTTGACCCGTCGCACGTGATTGACTTCACTTCGTTGGAGATCGGCGAGGACTTGGTGTACGAGGAGCGCCCGTTGCGAATTCTTGCTCGTGAGGTGAGGGAATTGCGCAACCGGGCCATTCCATATGTGAAGATCTTGTGGAGCAATCACGAGGAGCGAGAGGCTACTTGGGAGCTGGAGACAGAGATGAGAGATACCTACCCCTTTTTGTTCGAGACTTCTGGTTGAGGTACGTCTGTTTTGCTTTTCCTTGTTTCGAGGACGAAACTTTTTTTAGTGGGGGAAGATGTTGGACCCCTGAACCCCATGCAGCTTTTTTCCGTGAATCCACTGTGCAAACACCTGTTGATGGTGTGTTTGGCCCATAGTGCATCAAAGGGATGCCACAGATGGACCCTGTGAGCTTTTGTTAGCTGGGTTGGCCTTCGGCTGCTTTTGCCGAATTTTAGAAAAGGTTTTAGGCCAAACGGAGGTTGGATTTGGATTCAGCGCGGAAAAACGCTTGAAAACGGCTATTTGCTTGTTAAATTCTGAGTCCGGATGCCCAAAAACGGACTCCCGAAAGTTTTACTGAATTTCTGGTGCATGGAGGAGCCGTGGACCGGCGAGAGTGCCACGTGGCGCCCTCTGATTGGTCGGCGCACGCGGCTTGGTCCACGGAACGGCTGGAGTGTGACCGGGGTGCACCGCGGGAGGCGTGGACCGGCGGGAATCCACGTGGCAGCGCCTGATTGGGCGGCCCACGCGCGCTCGGTCCACGGGAGCGCGCGGGGAGTCGTGGACCGGGGGCGCGCCACGTGGCAGCCCCTTATTGGCGGGTCCACGGGCGCACGGATCACGCAGCGCGCGGGAGCAGGAGCGGGGGCAGGTGGCCGTACCGCGGGCAGGTGAGCGGTCGTGGGCAGCGCCACGTGGCGCCCGCTGATTCGCGGGCGCCACCTACCGCGTTGACTGCGGGCAGGGACACGTGGCGACGTTTGGCGGGGCTTGCACGGCTGCCGCGTGTTCGGGGGACACGTGGCAAGCCCCGAGGCGGGTTGGACCGGGGCTGGATCTCGTGCGACGGGGCGGGCCGGGCCGGGCCGCACTGTGCGCGCCCGAATTTCGGGCTGCCACTTTCGGGCGCCCGAAAGTGGGGACAAATCCGGAATTTCCGGATTTGTTCCCCACAGTCTATAAATAGCAGCCCGAGCTGCCTTTTTGGAGGTTTTTCTCCCATTTTCGAGCCTCCTCTGCCCGAGCTCCCTTAAGGTGATTTGTTCATCTTTAAGTTCTTGATCCACCTGCAAAGTTTTGGAACTTTTAGGAGCTCGCATCCCGAGGTTCCAGATTTTACGGCGCGGAGCGACGTTTCATCTTCGGTGTTCTTCTTCGTTGCAGATCGGTGTGAAAATTCCCCTGGGCTACCCCGACCTTCTTTTTCAGCGATTTTTGCGCCGGCAGACTCCTAAGAGGTAGGGCTTCATCTTTCATATTGATCGCGCTTTCCCGTTTCGAGTTTTTGGCACGGATCCCGAGGCATCATTGTGATCCATTTTCTGTGTGGATTTTTGGGATAGCATCGGAGTGTTTTGGCCATATCTTCGCGCACGAGCGTCAGACGGAAACGTGCTTATACAACTTTTTCATCTACAGATCGCAAGGAACGCGTTCGTATTTTTCTTGGATTTTTCAGAGATTTATTTGGAGGTGAAAATCCCTGTTTCCCTGTGTACAGTGCTACAGTTTTTTATGCAGATTTTGTTTGAGTGCACCACCTTGCCGAATTTATATCTTGACCTACCGAACTCGGTTTTGGACGTACAGGTATCCGTTTCGAAGGTATCGACGCGAGGATCGCTGTGATATTTTTCTGGGAATTTTCTGGGCATTTTCAGCAGGTGAAATTTGGACATCTTTGGACTGATGTTGTATGTGATTGTAAGCGCAGTTTTGGGAACTTATGTGTATTTGTGGACCTTGTGTTGTACCAGGAGAGTTGCGGGTATTGCTGGACCCAGTGGAGTAGGAGATTGGGCTTTCCTGGTATTTTCAGCTGTTGGGATTTAGACAGTCAGCACTTCAGGTGGGTGGTTGTTGTACTCCTCTCCTTTGGTATGCCCACTAGGAACATCAGAGTGGCCTAATGTTAGTGATGTTGAGCTTATTGTTGGTAGCCTTGCATGCACTAGGAAATTAATTAATTGATAATTAATCCATGATGATGATATTTTTGGCATGATGTTGATAGCATGATCACTCTATTTAGTCGCTTAATTATTCTAGACAGCATGTTTAGGGGCAGGATAGCAATTAATGACTTTAAATTAATGATCATTCCAATGAGACTGTAACCTTGGCTTTTGTTGCTTTAATTTGATTACTCTTGTGAAATAGACTAAAATACTGGGACAATTGCATGTTTAAACTGATCACTCCAATGAGACTGTAACCTTGGCTTTTAATGACTTTAAATTAATGATCATTCCAATGAGACTGTAACCTTGGCTTTTGTTGCTTTAATTTGATGACTCTTGTGAAATAGACTAAAATACTGGGACAATTGCATGTTTAAACTGATCACTTAGCTAAGTCACTTTTTACTGCTACACTATCTACTGGGATTTGACTTAGGAGAAACCATGCTTTTATTTCTTTCTCCTATCATTTGGACTTCTGAGATAGCATGCTCGGGCTCGAGCGGGGGCAGGGATAGTGTAGTCAGGTTGCTGGGGATTTGGGACAGGCTGGGCTTTATGACAGGGTGTTGCGGCAACCACGAATTTTGGGTGGTTGACCGGGTTATACTATTGCATCAGATTGGGTGAGGGGGATCGGGCTATCTTTTGTGGAGAATTTTTCCCACTTGATTGAGTCACGATCCAGTCCTGCTATATCAGGTTACTTGTGGTTACTTACTTTACTCGTGTGGGTCACTCCCCTCGAGTGCCACTCCGGAGTGTGCGACCCGACAGATAGAGGCCGGTCTACTACTACTTTAGTGTGCGATCGGACGGGCAGAGGCCGATCTATTACTTTCCTTGGGATACGACCGTACAGGGCAGTAGTCGGTCAGTACTCCCACAGATGAGTTTAGCAGGCAGTGCCAGTTTTTACTGGTCGTCAGATTGGGTTTATGCGGTCAGGCACATTCACTGATGCATCCTTTTATTTACATCGTTCTGACTCTACATATAGAGGCATATTAGTGGTAGCTCTTTCTTCAGTTGTTATACTTAGCTTTTCCCCCTTTTCTTCCCTTTTTGCCTCTGGTTACCTGGTGGGCATGTCTGAGTTGAGGCTTTATCCACTAGGGGAGGCTACTGTTTTATAGTAGTACTTACCCCCATTGTCTTTTCTATATTTCTTTTCCCCCTTGTTTTGCAGAGTCCTCTGCGGGAGTTGCTGGGCCGTCAGCAGCTGATCGAGGTAAGAGGATTGCGGATTAGATAGCGAGCCACCCGAGTGATGTTAGCTGGAGCTTTTGGTGTACCCAGTTTTCTCAGACAGTTCTTTTGTTTATTTCTTTTCGGGTCTGGCTTTTGCCAGCTAGTTGTATATTTGTGGTGAGCTGGGAGAGATGTTTGTATTTATTTTACAGTTGTACTTTTTACTTCCAGCTTCTGTCTGAGATACAGTAGTTTTAGTTCAGCTCTGATTCTTATGCTCTTTTACTATTATCTCTTATATCTGAGCAGGTTACCGACGCTTCGTGTATGCGGAAAATACCGCATGCACGGCGGATCTGTAGACGGGCCCGGGTTCTGGTTTACACCCGGGGCGTGACAGTCGGTAACCTGCTCAGATATAAGAGATAATAATAAAAGAGCATAAGAATCAGAGCTGAACTAAAATTACTGTATCTCAGAAAGAAGCTGGAAGTAAAAAGTACAACTGTAGAATAAATACAAATATCTCTCCCAGCTCACCATAAATATACAACTAGCTGGCAAAAGCCAGACCCAAAAAGAAATAAACAAAAGGACTGTCTGAGAAAACTAGGTACACCAAAAGCTCCAGCTAACATCACTCGGGCGGCTCGCTATCTAATCCGCAATCCTCTTACCTCGATCAGCTGCTGACGGCCTAGCAACTCCCGCAGAGGACTCTGCAAAACAAGGGGTAAAAGAAACAAAGAAAAGACAATGGGGGTAAGTACTACTGTAAAACAGTAGCCTCCCCTAGTGGGTAAAGCCTCAACTCAGACATGCCCACCAGGTAAACCAGAGACAAAAAGGGAAGAAAAGGGGGAAAAGCTAAGTATAACAACTGAAGAAAGAGCTACCACTAATATGCCTCTACATGTAGAGTCAGAACGATGTAAATAAAAGGATGCATTAGTGAATGTGCCTGACCGCATAAACCCAATCTGACGACCAGTAAAAACTGGCACTGCCTGCTAAACTCATCGGTGGGAGTACTGGCCGACTACTGCCCGGTACAGTCGTATCCCAAGGTAAGTAATAGATCGGCCTCTGCCCGTCCGATCGCACACTAAAGTAGTAGTAGACCGGCCTCTATCCGTCCGATCGCACACTCCGGAGTGGCACTCGAGGGGAGCGACCCACACGAGTAAAGTAAGTAACCACAAGTAACCTGATATAGCAGGACTGGATCGTGACTCAAATCAAGTGGGAAAAATTCTCCACAAAAGATAGCCCGATCCCCCTCACCCAATCTGATGCAATAGTATAACCCGGTCAACCACCCAAAATCCGTGGTTGCCGCAACACCTTGTCATAAAGCCCAGCCTGTCCCAAATCCCCAGCAACCTGACTACACTATCCCTGCCCCCGCTCGAACCCGAGCATGCTATCTCAGAAGTCCAAATGATAGGAGAAAGAAATAAAAGCATGGTTTCTCCTAAGTCAAATCCCAGAAGATAGTGTAGCAGTAAAAAGTGACTTAGCTAAGTGATCAGTTTAAACATGCAATTGTCCCAGTATTTTAGTCTATTTCACAAGAGTAATCAAATTAAAGCAACGAAAGTCACGGTTACAGTCTCAATGGAATGATCTTTATTTCAAAGTCATTAATTGCTATCCTGCCACTAATCATGATGGATTAATTATCAATTAATTAATTCCTAGTGCATGCAAGGCTACCAACAATAAGCTAAGCCTCACTAACATTGGGACACTCTGATGTTCCTAGTGGGCATACCAAAGGAGAGGAGTACAACAACCACCCACCTGAAGTGCTGACTGTCCAAATCCCAACAGCTGAAAATACCAGGAAAGCCCAATCTCCTACTCCACTGGGTCCAGCAATACCCGCAACTCTCCTGGTACAACACAAGGTCCACAAATACACATAAGTTCCCAAAACTGCGCTTACAATCACATACAACATCAGTCCCAAAGATGTCCAAATTTCACCTGCTGAAAATGCCCAGATAAATATCACAGCGATCATCGCGTCGACACCTTCGAAACGGATACCTGTATGTCCAAAACCGAGTTCGGTAGGTCAAGATATAAATTCGGCAAGGTGGTGCACTCAAACAATTTCTGCATCAAAAACTGTAGCACTGTACACAAGGAAACAGGGATTTTCACCTCCAATAAAATCTCTGAAAAATCTAAGAAAAATACGAGCGCGTTCCCTGCAATCTGTAGATGAAAAAGTTGTATAAGCACGTTTCCGTCTGACGCTCGAGCGCGAAGATATGGCCAAATTACTTCAGTGCAGTCCCAAAAATCCACACAGAAAAAGGGTCACAATGGCCCCTCGGGATCCGTGCCAAAAACTCAGAACGGGAAAGCGCGATCAATATGAAAGATGAAGCCCTACCTCTTAGCAGTAAGTCGGCGTAAGAATCGCTAAAAAAGAAGGTCGGGGTAGCCCAGGGGAATTTTCACACCGATCAGCGACGAAGAAGAACACCGAAGATGAAACGTCGCACCGCGCCGTAAAATCTGGAACCTCGGGATGCGTGCTCCTAAAAATCCCAAAACTCTGCAGGAAGATCAAGCACTCAAACATGATCAAATCATAAGGAGATGGGGCTTGGAAATGGGTGAAAAGACCCAAAGAAGCCGCTCGGGTTGCCTATTTATAGGCTGAGGGGGAACAATTCAAAAATTCCGGATTTGTCCCATTTTCGGGCGCCCGGTCCAGCCCGCTGGGATTTCGGGCGCGCACAGTGCGGCCCGGCCCGCCAAGTTTCGGGCGCGCACAGTGCAGCTGTTACGATATATTTAGTATTATCTTTATTGTTTCTATACTATATATTACTTACCATCTATAGCGTAGGATTACATAGTATGTAATCCTAGTTATATTATTACTATGGTTGTTATACTATATATTACTTACCATCTATAGCGTAGGATTATATAGCATGTAATCCTTGTTATATTATTACTATGGTTGTCATTATTACCATAGAAATACCTTCTCATGTACTATATAATTGATGTTAATACAAACCATAGTGTATGCTTTTTGCCCATCTTTCATGGTATCAGAGAGTCCTAAGAAGACGCAAGGAAGTGACCGAGGAGAGAGCTTGTGAGCTGCAATATCCTGCACATCAGGATAACACAAACATCCAAAAACTTTGACAAGTTGCAAGTCACGGGAAGAGCAACCATGCAGAATTTCATATGGCGATTGTCCTTTTAAAACAGTAAGAGAGGGAATTCGATTCACAAGAAATACAGCAGTTTGAATGGCATCAGCCCAAAAACGAGGAGGCATACAAGCTTGAAATAGTAAACTTCTAACAACGTTAGTTAAATGTCTATGCTTCCTTTCGGCGAGGCCATTTTGTTGAGGAGTATAAGGACAAGAAAAACGGTGAAAAATTCCATTTTGTGAACAAAGGTTGGAAAACTTATCATTTACAAACTCCGTACCATTATCAGATTGGAAAATCTTGATTGAGCTATGAAATCTGTTTTCCACCATTGCTTTAAATTCGAGAAATTTGTCAAAAACTTCGTGTTAAATTTCAAAAGGTAAAGCCAAGAAAACCGAGAATAATCATCAATAAATATAACATAATATTTATAACCAGAAACAGATGGAACAGGTGATTGCCACACATCAGAATGCACAATATGAAAGGGAAAAGCAGATTTAGATTCCGAATCAGAAAATGAGAGTTTAACATGTTTTCCCATGTTACAAGCATTGCAAACAGATAATGTCAAAGCAGAATTACCATCAGAAATAATGTTATTATTTTTAATAAATGCCGAAAGAACAGGAAGACTGGGATGACCTAATCGTCTATGCCAAACATCACTACTAAATCTAGATGCAACAAGACCAATCTGTTGCTTATTCCCTACACTTGCAACTTTAGAAGGAATTGGATAGAGTGATGTTCCCGAGCTAGGGCAGTGCAGAAGCTCCGTCCTTGTTACCTTGTCCTTCACAGAAAAACCAGAAGAGTCAAATTCAAGAACGGAATTATTGTCACGACAGAATTGACGCACTGAAAGTAAATTTCTCTTGATGGAAGGAACAACAGGAACATTTTTAAGAGCAAAGGATTTAGAAGATGTATTCAATTGAGTTTCACCTATCTGAGTAATATCAAGTAAATTTCCATTACCAACTAGAATTTTCTCATGCCCAGTATAAGGTTTGGAAGAGGAAAGAATACCAGAATTCGCGGTCATGTGATTGGAAGCTCCAGTGTCCGGATACCATACTTCCTCAGCAGGTTCATAGAGATTCATAGCAGCAAAAGTTTGAGGGACATCATCGGCCACGAATGAGTGATTGAAGCGTTGTCTGCATTGAAGAGCAGAATGGTTGTACTTTCCACAGATCTGACATTGTGTGCCAGACTTCAAAAAATAAGATTGTTGATTTGGAGTATAAGGTTGAGGAAGATTATTGGGTGAAGAATGTGGATAGATTCCAGGAGATCCACGACCAGGATATGAGTTGTATCTACCGCGATGTCCTCGACCACCGCGATATCTGCCTCCACGACCTCCACGATTTCCGCGTCCACGATTTGCATAGAGAGCTTCGCTGTCGATAGTGGGAATGGCAGGTGATGTTGTTGAACTAGTACGACGTTGTATTTCTGTTTCTTCTTGCATCAAAAGTGGACGAAGTTGATCAAAAGTAGGCTTGTTTCGGTGTGTATTAAGGGCACTGACGAAACCTCTATATTCTTCTGGTAACCCAAGAAGAACAGTCATGACCAAGTTATGGTCTGACTCAGTTTCACCAATCGCTTGCAGGGCATCGCCAATAGATTTAATCTTTTGCATATAATCGGTCATATTCATTGAACCTTTCTTGATGCTTCGTAATTCAGACTTTAGAGAGAAAGCGGTGGAAGCAGTTTTATCAAGAAAATATGTTTCGATAATTTTCCAAGCATCATACGCAGTTTTAGGAGAGCTAGAAACAACCATCTGTAATATGCTAAGCGAAAGGGTGGCATTAATCCACGAGAGTATAGGGTGGCATTAATCCACGAGAGTTTTAGGAGCAGCCCAGCCCGGCCCGCCCCGTCGCACGGGATCCAGCCGCCGTCCGACCCGCCTCGGGGCCTGCCACGTGTCTACCGAACACGCGGCAGCCGTGCAAGCCCCGCCAGCAGCCGCCACGCGTCCCCGCCCACGGTCAACGCGATGGGTGGCGCCCGCGAATCAGCGGGCACCACGTGGCGCTACCCACCTGCCCCACCTGCCCGCCCGTACGGCCAACCGCCCCCGCAATTGCTCCCGCGCGCTGCGTGGACCGCGCGCCCGTGCACCCGCCAATCCGGGGCTGCCACGTGGCGCGCCCCGGTCCACGGCTCCCCCGCGCGCTCCCGTGGACCGAGCGCGCGTGGGCCGCCCAATCCGACACTGCCACGTGGACACCCGCCGGTCCACGCCTCCCGCGGTGCACCCCGGCCTCTCACCAACTATTCCGTGGACCCAGCCGCGTGCGCCGACCAATCCGAGGGCGCCACATGGCATTCCCGCCGGTCCACGGCTCCCCCATGCACCAAAAATCCAGTAAAACTTCCGGGAGTCCGTTTTTGGGCATCCGGACTCAGAATTTAACAAGCAAATAGCCGTTTTCAAGCGTTTTTTCGCGCTGAATCCAAATCCAACCTCCGTTTGGCCTAAAACCTTTTCTAAAATTCGGCGAAAGCAGCCGAAGGCCAATCCAGCTGACAAAAGCTCACAGGGTCCATCTGTGGCATCCCTTTGATGCACTATGGGCCAAACACACAATCAACAGGTGTTTGCACAGTGGATTCACGGGAAAAGTTGCATGGGGTTCAGGGGTCCTACAATTTTCGACATTCTGAGCGCAATGGCACTGACGGATTTTGCGTTTGGCGACCCGGGTGCATCAAAGTGAGTGCAGTACAATCAACTGCACTGTTTATTATGGCCGAAGATTTTATTCGAGCACCAAATCAAACAAGCAAGGGCACTACAAAAGCTTAAATGTTTTATGGACTAAATGTTTTAGGACTTATTGTATAGGGTTTTTGTAGCACAATGAAGCTACAGTGGGGACCTATGAGCCTGTGGTGGACTATAGAGGGACCAAATTGAAAATTTTGCAAGATTCCTCATGCATTCATGCATGTGACTCGTCGGCTTCGTGGGGGGGGGGGGGGTTACACGAGGGCCAACTTCGGGTTGCTTGATATTCCTAACTCCCAGGAGTTATACCTAATAACTCTGGGTGCTGGGGAGGCCAAAGAAGCCATCTCCATTGATCCCAAACCGAGAGAATCCGAGAGTGAGAGAGGAAGAGAAAGGTTGCACTCAAGTTGCTCCAACTTGCTCCTAGTGACTTCTGGAGTGTTCTTCTGCGTCCTGAGATCGAGCCCGAGCTTGCTGGGTGGCTGCACGACGCGGGGGAGGAGAACCGGCCGTTACCTTTCTTCTCCAACTCCGGCAAAGGTGAGTTTCTTCCACCTTTGGTTTTTAGGCCCCAATACCTTAGGAAGTAGCCTCTATAGGTTGTAAGGATGATCCCTGTCGAGTACTAGCCCTTGTGGTGGTCCCGGTTGCCGGCGGGAGAAGATTCTCGCCGGAAAACTATCTTTGCTCCGCCTCGGCCTAGTGACACAACCACTTGACCAAATGAAAAAGTAAAATGATGGAAAGAAACGGTAGGAGTGGAGGATCATCTCCACCAAATTTGGTGGAGTTTGATTAAGAAACCGCACCGCAATCCCAAACCCTAATTTTTGGATTTTTTTGCACATGGCCGAGCTTTTTGCTCCGGCGCCGGCGAGGCTCCTTGCCGCAGGGAACATGGCCGGGAAGCTTCCTGGGAGTGAGTTGAACGCATCCATGCCTTTGCATGGCATCCATGCAGCCCAAATACGGGGGTGCCATGGATGACCCGAGAATGGGTTCAAACTGCGGTGGCCACCTTTCCGGCCGTCGCCGACAGGTAAGTTAAGGTCGGGAAGGTTTCTGGGACCGAGAGAAACTTAGCCATGCCCTTGCATGGGCTCCATGCTGTCAGGACAGAAATCCACCATTTTTGGTGGAAAGCTCGAAACCGAGCTTTGCCGCCGTCGTCGCCGCCGTGTCCTTGTCGCCGGGCATGGGTTCGGGTGCGTTCGTGGGGTTGTGAGGCACCTTGTGGTGCAAGTGGTTGAGGCCCAGAACGAATAGAAGAATGATCACCATTTTCGAAGCTTAAGCTTCATCTTCTTCATCTCCTTCCTCATGCCCGTGGTCAACCCGAGTGTGCAAAGATGGCCCAAGCTTGATAAATAAGTTTCTGCAACCTTGAGGCAAAGTTCCTTTCATGAAAGAAGCTCCCAGGTTCCCTTGTTGCAGAGTTATAGCTTGGGATTGCATATTATGGTAGTGTGCCCACCAAGTGTTTGATGAAATGCCTCAAAGATCTTAAGTTCAAAATTTTGGCATCCAGAAAATATGAAGTTATCTCCACACAATCCCCTGAGCTAGATACTCACTTCAGATCCAAATTTGGTTGAGTGGATTCTTGTGTGGAGCATGCCATAGCCATTAAGAGCTTGGGGACTTGGATCTGTGGATCCAGCAGCAACTGGGTTGCACCAAGGCAAGCCCCTTGAGCCTCTGTGATGTCCTGAGCTTGATGCTCACCTTTAAAATGGATTTGGTCGCATAGAAAATTAAAAATGCATTAAGGCCTATGTTAGTATAGTAAGTCATGGCCCGAAGTTTTTCTCGGGTTTCGTGCTGCTACAAATTGGTGAGTACGGTGTTCAGCGAGTCGAGAGTCACCTACTGGGGGTGACGGTTCGTAAAAAAAAAATAATATCCCGATTAAGAGAACGAGCGAAAACGGCTCTCAAATTGCTATAAAAGTGCGATTTCTGGAAACCCTAGGAGTCTAAATGCAATTGTAGCCTCATGTACTGTCTCGGGCAGTGTGTATATAATCTCTAAGCTTTTTTGCTAGTGATCCGTTGGCTCTCGTTGAGCGGAAATTGGTAATCGGTCCGTAAATCGGCAAAAATCGACGGTTTAACGGCGCCCCGGTGGCAATCGCGCAATTCGGAAAATTGCGGCGGTTCCGCCTAGCCGTCTGTTGAGTCCCAGTAGAATCTGGTTGAGCCAGCGGCAAAGGGTCAAAGCCCGTGTCTTCCGAAAATTCAAATGGAATTTTCGGGAGGGGCATTTTGGTAATTATACCAACACTTGAATAAAAGGTTGAGTTTAGCAATGTTTATGATTCAGGTTGGCACGGTTTGGCTCTAGTCTTCGAGCATTCCGTTGGAGTTGTCAGATCGCCTGCAGACAGGTGGATTTATCTTCAGTCCGGGCTTTATCATCTCGGCCCTCTGGGGTATCGTAATTGGTCGGACCCCTGTTCTTGTGATAGCCTAGATTTCCTTGTTGAGCCTGCTCTTTCTATTTATCAGCATCACTTTTATATTACTATATCTGCTTGATTCATTGATCATTATCAGTTATCAGCCTATATGTTGCCATGCTCGATTGATCCTTAGCTTGCTTCCAGATATTATGATTTTATTCCTGGACATTTGCCATGCCTGCTTGGTCATTAGCTAGTTTGCACACCTTATTGATTAGCAGTATATCCTGATCCATTGTCATAGTAGTTGTTGATTATATTCTGCATATGATGAGAGTCAGTTGGCATTCTGTTGTTGCATCCCTGTTGGGATTTTCCCGGCTTGTTGCCGATTACCCGGTCATTAGACCGTGAGCTTGAGCATTTGCGTTATGATCGCCCGCACCGCTGTACTTCACGAACATTGCCGGGGTCGCTCCCCGTGGGTATGTTCTTTACCGGTAAAGTGGTTTGTTGAAAGACCCGTGACCCCCAGCCGGGGTATGTCAGCCAGGTTGGTGCCAGGTTGGGCAGTTTCCCTGAGGTCTTGTAGACCAATATGGTGGCTTTGATTGGGTATTTTGTTATCCTACATTGATGCATTGTTTGCCTGTTTATCATTATCCTCTAATGATTGCTCAGTTCTTGTTCAGTACATATATCAGCATGCTCTTATTATAATAGTTCAGTGCTCTGTTGTTCTCAGCACTATATTCATGATTTTATTATAGCACCATGATATATAACTGCCTTGCCTAATAATTTTTACTATCCGCTAGATATTGTATGCCAGTAGGTACGATTTGCTATTTCTCGGCTCGTCGTGCCCACTGGGATACACTGTCGATGTATCTCACACCCCCTGAGTGACCATTTTTCAGGTCGATCGGGTGTTGGATGTCGGGACGTGTTGGTGAGATACCGCGATAGATTTGACCCTGGACAGCCGTTTATCATGTTTATCAGTTTATTAAATTTGTAATTCAATTTGCAATAAGTTGTTGTAATATTTTAATTGTTTAGTTGTACGTAATTAGACTACTCTGGTATTGCTGTAAAGACTTAGCCGTGCATATATAGAAAAAGCTCAATTCCAAAGGGAATTGGAAATTTTCTATATATGTGGCGGTCTGTCGCGCTCTGGCTGGTTTTAAACTCTAATTTAAAAAAAAAAAAAAAAAAAAAAAAAAAAAAAAAAAAAAAAAAAAAAAATTAGACGCTGTTTTTCGAACTCGGAGCGTGACAGATTAAACGGCGAAAAACTTGGTAGCACCAAGTACTTGGTGCAATCGATAGCATAGTAGCCGGACTCTATATATATATATATATATATATATATATATATATATATATATATAAAATCTCCAATAATCTATTAAATAAAGAGTATATAATACATGATTCATCACAACTGGAGAATGAAGGCATCCGCTTCAAATATTATTGTACCTGTCCATCAACTGCTCTCTCGGGGGAGTTGGTGGAAGCTGCTCACTAGACATGTTCTCCCAGGCAACCTGATTGTTCGAATATTTTCTTAACCAGTTTCTGAAGGCTATAACCATGGCATCTGACTTTGTTGGCACGTAACAAGCTTTAAACCAATTGGAAAAGCCAGCTTTCACAATCTTGCGCTCCTAAAGAGAAATGCTTATTTAGTAAAACTGAAAAGAGTTATCTTGCGCTCCTGAAGAGAAGTGTTTATTTAGTAAAACTGAAAGGAGGTCTATTAATGGACCAAAAAGAGTTGGCATTAATAAAAAAAAAACATTAAAATAAGTTTATGATGGTATCTTCAGAAAGACATAGATTATGACCAGAAAGCACAATTAGATGGAGAACGAAATAAGCGTCATCAACTAACAAGAAAATAGCCCCAAAGAACCAAGTGAATCAACTCCTGGAAACCTCATTATATGTTTATACACATGAACCAAGCGTTTCAGTGCTCATGTAAAGAAAACTGCAAAATGCTTAATAAGATATCACACTTAACAGAAAAGGAATATAGGATAGGCATCTTCAGATTTTCCTAGCTAAAAAGCTAAACGGTAAAATGGCAAAGAGATAAAACACAAGGGTTATGGATAGCACCTCTACATGGAGAAGATAAAGGTCGGAATCCAAAATAAGGTTTTGTCCCACATGACGCATCCACCGCCGAAAAAATAGGTCAATCCAAACTGCGAAATTCCTTTGAAGTGCAAAAATCAGTCGGCTCCTTCCAGGACTGACTGGGATACACATGAATATGAGAAGAGACCTCTTGAGCCTCTGCTGGGGTTGAGCTAAAATATTCTGAATCAGCACAACTTTTGCCAAGATGAAAAAAAAGAGAGCAGAAATTTCTACATTGTTATACTGTTTGAACAGGTTATATGTATATGAATACCTCTTGGACATTCCTAGATGAAGCAGATTGGCCAATAGTTCCGGCACCATAAAAGAGGCATGGAGCTGCAAATTTAAAATAGCCAAATTCCAGATTTGCAAGGAAACCGCTTTTACTTGATTCTGTTATTGCTATATCTATAGGTCCACCTCCCTCTCGATCAGCTTCAGCAGTGAAATACGTTTATCTGTTAGAGATCTTTCCAAATAAATCAACCTAGAATATATATTGTAATCAAAGAAATCACAGCAAAGCATGGTTTAGTTCACTAAGTTAACATAAACATGGTACCATGCACTCGATTTACTACAAGACCATATGAGCCAATACTGAAAAAAACTTGTTCAAGCTTAAAAAAGAGAAGTCTAAAAGAGTAACTTATCTGCCAGGTTCCACACGTCTCCTTGTTCTCATTAGTCCACGATGTGCATAAGGAACATGAGCTGGATCCATGAGGTTTTCTATAAGGACTTCATACCTGAAATGTTAATTTAGTAATGCCTATTTTAAATACAGATAGGTTAGGCATGAAAGCTAGATGGTTAGCAATGAGACTCATGTCTGTAGCAAAATCTACGAAAATGATAATTAATACCGCCAAATATAATAAGAAATGGGTTTAATTAAACAGGAGCTCCATAAATAATCAACCAGGTATCAACCTGGTTGCTAACTGTTACTTCATCTCAATTGAAGGCTCAAACTATATAAAACAATTCAATCAGGTCCCAACATCAACTTCTATCCATGAAACTTGATGGAAACCCAATGTGTCATCACAAATCATTTTAAATTCACTTAATATTGCATCCTAGTCACCAAAATTTGGCCCTAAGGTAGCTTCCAACATTTGAGCATGGAAGTTTTCGATTAAATGTTTATGAGGAACAACATGCAAACCTACGGCTGCCACCCACCTACAACAGTCCATCGTCTCTCATGGATAAGCCACTGATAGGATTCAATTGAATAACTTGATGAAGTTTGAGCCATCAGTTGAGATAAGTTCAGAAATCAGAGCGAAACGGTTGATCTACCAATATACATACACAAAGTTTAGAAAATATGCACCCTTCTTATGCTGGACAAAAATAGATTAACCATCCTTAATAGTTTCAGTGGAATGATAGTTGTGAACAAGACTAGTAGACAAAAAGGTGTAAGAATGAGAGTGTGAACAAAGAAAGATGTGAGAAAAAACAAGCCAAAAAAAATATTTGCATTAAGAACTAGAAAATATGTGCACATAAAGACTTATGTATATATACATACATGAGTGTGTAGCAATGCTGGCTAAGAGTGATATAGCAAGAACAGAGAATAGAATTATACCCATATTGAAGTTCCCTTATTCCCATCGAACAGGTGTATGATGGGTCATCCAACTCTTCGATGTATGGAGGCCGTTTCTTCTCTAAGATATCCTTGTACTGAGGATCAGTGTTAGGCCAAAACCACAAAACTTTATTTTGTTCAACACTAGGATAAACAGCAGCACAAGCCTTACTGTTCAAATGAACCTGAGATTATACATGGTAAACCAAACAATTCAGTGTCAACGCAATCACCAGAAGAAAAGATTGATAAAAAAAACACATAATAATGTCAATGTGCTCATGAAGCACCTATCGCAACGCCCAAGCAGCAAAATTTTGCTCATCACACATGGTAACCAAGTATCTATTAATAACTAAGCGTCATGGACACTGACATGGGACATGAGACACGACACGATTCGGATACGATGACTCGGCAACTTCTAAAAAATTAGGACACGGAGACGGCATGAATACATATAATAAAATATAATATTATTAATATAATAATATATATTTATTATATATAAAATATAAATTTTTGTAAAATATTGTTATATTTCTCATATGAGTGGAAGTTAATAAAATTTTTAATTGATAGTTCATATACTTTTTAAAAAAAATTCTCCACCATACATAACTTATTTATATTGTTCAAAAAAAATTTGTATGTACTCATCAAAAAGCTAAAATATTTATTATCGTACATTATATATATATATATATATATATATATATATATATATATATATATATATATATATATATATATAAAAATAAAAATATATATATACTTTTTTAATTGTATGTGTTATGGATCGGCATTGAACGCGCGCGTTCAAAAAGTGTCCACATCGGACACAAGTCCGACACGGACACGCGAGTGTTCGACACGGACACGCGAGGGTTATAGAAGTGTCCATGATACATAGATTAATAACAATCCTAGGCACTAGCACAAAATCAAGCATTTTATGAATGTTAAATAATTCTGCAGTTTGCCTACGAAAAATTGGCTGCATATCAAGAATGAGAGGTGCCGCATGCACTTATTTGCAGGGATACTATAACCCAAAGAATTTTACTCACACAAGGTAATTTAATTACTTTACAAAGTTAGAATTGCAAAAATTAGGGTGGATAATCCAGAAGTTAAAATTGCAAAAATTAAGGTGGATAATCCAAAAGTTAAAATTGCAAAAATTTAGGGTGGATAATCTAGTTAGTACAGGCAAGACACCTTCGCTATGTTCATTATCGCTCATATTAGTCAGGCTAATATCTTTGCTTCCAAGAAAACAAGCATATCCAAATTAAAATAGTTTGTTTGTTTGTATAACACGATACCTAAAGTTCTACCGTGTACTACTTAACCTATATTACCAGCAAGAAAGAAATATATTATCTTGAACAATCCACATGCTAAAGAATACAAAAAAATACACCTCCATCAAACACCTCCAACATGATGGAAGCACAACTTGTAACAACCCAGCCTCTAGCACTAATATCCCTTTGGACCCAAAATGCTTAAATCCAATTATTAAGCCAACATGGTACTATTGGAGCATTACAAGCTCCTCTCGTTTCGTTTAGATCCTGACGTCCTTTTTAGGTTCAATTCTTTGGTCATTCCCTAACACTAAATCACCCGATGTAATACTCACCTTACACTTTTTGCTGGCAATCGGCTCTGATACTAAAGGCTTGTTTGTTTCAGCAAAAGTGGGGAAGGGGGAAGTGGTTCAACCAAAAATGATCCTTCTGCTATTTAGTTCATCGTAATATTAGTACAGTCGAAACTAAAATTCCCTCAAAACACCGGAATTGACTTTGGCCCGAAAAAAGGTTGAAATCAATTTCGGTGAAGAGAAGTGGAGGAAATTTATTAGGATTACTCTCTCTTTCCCCCCACCATACAACACCGCCCCACTTTCTTCCGTTCCGCCCACTCTCTCTTATTCTCTCTTATACTCGCGCCCCTCTCTCTCCTCTCCCTCAACATGTGAGATTTTTAATGGTATTTATTTGTTGAAATTTTTTAGGTCTCATTCATCTCTTATCAAGTTTATCACTAATCTAATTAGATCATTCTCTATTCCTGAGTAATTTTGTTTTGGTGGTTCTAATTAAAGTTCTCCAAGAAAGAGGATGAAAAGGGAAAGGCCTTAATAATGTAAAATCTATAAAATATATAATTTGTGGGTTTGTCGGTGCCGCATGGCATTCCCTAATAATATCTCAAAGTTTAATTAAGCAGTTTATCAATATATTACATGCTTTTTAAATCATATGTGTAAGTGTAACAACCCGACCCACTAACAATAATAACTAGTTGGGCCCAAACCACGGCCCAAAATACTTAAGCCTGATTATTATTACTAGTGTCCATATCTCTTATAAACCCAATCACAACTCCATTCCCATCCGATGTGGCACCATTGGGGTGTCACAGACTCCCCCCGTTTAGGCCTGACGTCCTCGTCAGCCCAAACACACACACAATCCAAGATCACCAGGTGATGTGAGACTTGTCTTACTAGCCCTGTCATTTAGACACAAACTCAGCTGAGACTTGTCACACACTTCCGGCTGGTTATTGGCTCTGATATCAAATGTAACGATCCGGCCCACTAGCAATAATAACTCATTGGGCCCAAACCACAGCCCAAAATACTTAAGCCCAGTTATTATTACTAGTGTCCAAGTCTCTTATAAACCCAATCACAACTCCATTCCCATCCGATGTGGGACTATTGGGGTGTCACAGTGAGCTTCATATTATATGGATTATATCACTCGATTTTGTGGGTGAACCATATTTTTTTTAAGGAATGGGAAGCAGCTTTCAACTTTAATTTTGACGAGTCGTCAAAGTATGGTCTAATTGACACAGTTTGGCATTTAGATTTACATGTTTTGAATATTGTTGATTTAAGTCCGAATCAATATTTTGAATTAGACTCTAATCTAAAAAATCTGTATAATTTTTTTTTGCTTCTCTAACTTATATAATTTCTCAATTATTAATTTTAAGTTTTAGTTTGTATGTAAAAAGAAGTCTGAACTGGCAAAAGATCTTCTAGCAGTGAATCCAAAGCCTCTAAACTTTATTTTAGATAAGTTGTTTCACTGCTTGAATGAAAAACGATTCAGCGTTGTTGGCCTGTAATGGCAGGTTTATAAATGTTTACAAATAAATTTTTTTGTATCTTAGATAAATTGAGGTTTACCGTAAGTAGGTAGCAATAATATTCAATCATTTGTCCAAAATTAAAATAGAAGCATGACTAAACAATCAGAAGTGATATTTAAATTTTTATCAAGATTATTACGTAGAATTAAGGAAGGTAAAAAGTGCTTTCAGTTAGAACTTAGAAGCAGTGAGAACTAACGAAAGACCATGTAAAAGTGAATCCAAAGCCTATAAAATCGATTTTAGATGAGTTGTTTCATTACTTTAATTAAAAAAAAGTGACTCCTTTGTTTTCTAATTCATATTACAGAACTGATAAAAGCCCATCTAATAGTGAATTTGAAGTCCATAAAATCTATTTTAGATAAGTTGTTTCATTACTTGAATGAAAAAATATTTCGGTTATTTTTTTATTCTTATTACCTTTTTTTTAAATTGTTAATTTGTTAAATTTGATTTGGATGTATAGCTGTTTCTCCCCTTATAGCAAGGATTTAAGTGCCGTGGCACGGGGTCGTGCCGAGAACTTGCCGGCACGGTACGGCACGGTGCGTGCCGAGCCGTGCCGATGAGTGTCGGTTACAAAAAATGCATGTGTGCCGACACATAATAGCATGAAATATTTATTTTCTTTAGCGATAAAATTTTCTAATTGCTTATTATGCATCTTTATCAAATATTTTGAACTTTATTGAGAAAATTACTTAGTAATTTAAAGAAAAAAAAGATTTTGAACTGTGACATCGGCACTGGGGCTGTAATCCTTGCCTTATAGTATTTCGTACAATTAAAGCTATTGTTTAATAGAATGCTTTTAAGAAACTTTCAATAATTTATTTATATATTGTATGGCTTTTTAATCAAATGTGTAAGCTTTATACGATATAGTTTACTTATATTTTCCATTGTTTGTATTGGTTATGCCACCATTTTACATGTTATAATTTCCAAAACACTAATTAAGATGAGATGTATTAATAATAAGATAGTGACTACAACAATTAACCTTAATAGTATATATCCGCTGCGAAGCACGGGTTCTTAACCTGTTTAAAGTTAGATATAGTGTGATAATTGTTCTATACCTTTAAAACTTATACAGCTAAAATTAAAGCCAAAAAATATTTCTTAACTACAAGCAAACACACAAAAGAAAAGGAATTGAGAAACAAAGGAAACAGATAAAACAAAGAGGGATTAAATGAAACACAAACATTTTACAAAAATCACAAGAAAAGAGTTGTTAAAATCTTTCAACTATACAATTCATTTATATAGAATTAAAGAGAGGTACCTTACTATACATCTTTGAATATATAGTAAGGTAGGTGAAATCCTATTAATAAATACTTAATTGGATAGGTTTGTATATATCTTCGTACTATATATCTTTGAATATATAGTAAGGTAGGTTTAGTTGTCACCTTGATCTTTATGTTTTAGTTGCCGTTTGCTTCAATATTCTTTTTGCAGCTTGAATAGTGGTCTTTCTTTTTTTTTCTCATTAATGTATTGATTTCTCCATGGAATCCCTTAAAAAGTTATTCTTATTATAATAGATTAACTGATTTAGTACTTTGAGCTGTATGTGGCATCAAGAACCAATTTGTTCAACAGGCTGGTCCTACAACTCATCCAGAAATTGCAACAAATTCATATTATTTCTCTTATTTTAAGGTAAAAAAATAGAGTAAAACAGAAAAATACTAATGAAAATTACTATATTCTAAAATTAGCATTGACTTTCAATACTATATAAGGATTGTATCGGTTTATTGGATGGTACCCATATCAAAACTAAAGTTTCAGCTAACATAGCTACTCAGTTTCACGGTTGAAAAGGGTTGACACAAAATGTGACAGCAGCAATCACCCCACTGTATAGATTTACCTATGTTTTGGTGGGATGGGAAGGCTCTGCAAATGACTATACAATACTTAAAGATGCTCTTTCCTTATCTCCTCCATCAAAATTACATGTAATTAAAGGTAATAATAATTAACCATTGTATCAAATTCTATAAATAAAATAATTGTCACTATGCATATAGTTGCCCAAATGCAGGAAAATATTATTTGGTTGACGATGGCTATACTACAATGCATGGTTTTATTTCTCCATATCAATCAATGTGATATCACCTACATGAACTTGAGGGGCATACTCCACAAAATAAAGAGGAACTTTTCAATCTTCGTCATGCATCATCACGATCAAAGGTTGAAAGGACATTTTGATTACTTAAGAATTGATTCGAAATCTTGGCAACCCAACCTTTTTATCCCTTACGTACACCAGTTGTTGTAGTATTGGCTTGTTGTGTCTTGCATAACTATATTCAAGCTGTGGATCCAAATGACCCATTTTTCAATGAAGAGGTGGTCCATATTGATGAAGAAAGTAGTTACTACTCTCAATATCAGATTCAGAGAGAATATCGTGAGGAAACTAGACAATGGGTAGGGCTAAGGGATGATATTGCACAAAAAATATGGGAAGATTTCCGTAGGAACATTAGACATTCTTCAATGGATTGAAATTGTATTATCATGTGACGTAATCTCGTAATCTTATGCTTCTTATGAGATGCTTTTTAAATTACTTTATTGATGTATTTTTAAATCCTTTACTTTGTTAATGTAGGGATTGCATAACCAGTGTTTTGTACTTTGTTAGTGTACTTTGTGGACCTTTGATGTCTTTTGTTTGTACTTCATTAACCAGTGGAAGTAAATTGATATTTCTATAATATTTTTTCTTGTTAACCAAGTGCCATTTGGACTCCTTGTAGATGTTTCAACTTATGATTATGTTTTGTTAGTATTTATAGTTTGTGATTGTGCAGATGTTGGAAGGATCCGATATATTTGTCTCAACAATAATCAAATTCTAAATCGAAATATGAGATTCAACTCCCAATTACTCAAGAACGTTTGAAGAAAAAAGGAGAAGCTAGTAACAAAAACGAAACTGCAAAGACGATTGAATACCGCTATCAACGACTTTCTTATCCCTTTCTTTGTAGAGCAAGCAAAAGAGGGGTATAACGTAGATAATGGATTTAAAAGGCCAGATTATGTGGAAGCAGCTATGCTTTGGCACTGATTTTAAAGCTAATAACGCTGATAATCACAGGAAAACACTAAGATCAAAGTATATTGAAATTAAAAAATGTCGAGATATTAGTGGGGCGGGTCAGGATGAACAACAAAAGATGATAATTCTTGAAGGCCAAACATACCATTACACCAAGGTAATTAATAACTTTTACTTTGACATTAATGTACTGCTCAAGCTTATATTAAGTTGACTAATTGTTTTATTTATGATTATTGTTTATGTTTAATCATGCAGGCGCATCCAAAGGCTGCAGATATTTTAAATAGGCCCATTAAACATTATGAAGAGTTTACGATCATATGTAGTGATGATCAAGCCACTGGCTATTTTAAGTCATCTCTATTTGATGAGTTCAATGAAAATAATAATGAAGTTTTTTCTCTTGGGCATTAGAATAATGATAATGAGGTGGAAGATAAAGTGGATGAAATAGATGGAGGTTTTGTTCAAGATGAAGGAATTTTAGCTACGAATTTTAGTGATCTTGGGGGATTCCTTTGATATGCTATGCCATCATTAACTTAAATTACATTATCATATTATTTTGGTTATGTCTTAAACATATATCTATTTTGTTTTTAATTTAACCTTTCAACTATGGCATCAATTTATTATTTTATTTGGTATGGATATAACCATACATTTTGTTATTTTGGGTGTGATATTGGTATGAATGTAATCATACATTTTGTTATTTTGGGTGTGATGTTTTGGGTAATACTAGTCATATTTCATCTAAATATATTTGATTGTGATACTAACTACTAATTACTCTTTTATTTAGTTTGCATGTTTAAAATGTGACGGAGATTGATTAGTTAAGTTTTAATATCTCTTTTATTTAGTTTGCAAATTAAAAATATGATGAAAATTGATGAGCTGAATGTTAATATTTCTTTGACTTTAGGATTTTATTGTTGCATTATTAAAATTTATGTACAAAAAAATTAATTTAGTAATTTTAAATGGCATTTTATAATTATATAGATATACAATTATTTTTTTTATTATATTAAAATTTATTATGTATTAAGTTATATAAGAGGCAACAATGTCATATAAGAAGTAAGTTTACCAGGTGTGTAAAGATTCAACGGTTTTAGGTGAAACAAACACAAGAAGCGGGGAACTTTATTTTTTGCGTCATTCATTTACTGCCAAACAAAAAGCAAAATTGGGTGAACAACTCAAAGTCTACTTCAACTCAAATTCTATTTATGGTGAAACAAACAGGCCCCAAATGTAGCGATCCGACTTCTAACACTAATAACTCATTGGGCCCAAAAGACCTGCCCAGCTAAAGTCTAATTACTATTGCTAGAGCCCCTGGTTCTGATATCCTCAATCATAATTCATTTTCCATCGGACGTGGAATTATTGGGGCATCAAATCACACAACTAGTGCTCAATTTGCATACAATTGAACTCCCGATTATGATGCAATTCTATAACAAGAACCATTTAGAAAACTACACTAATTCAAAAGTTTAGAAAAGAAAACCACAAAGATTGAAAAAATCATGTTTTAGAAACCCAAATGGAGCTCACCTGCGGGCCGCTAGAGGGCGCCTGGGGGATGTACTTGCAGTTGCCGCTGCCGTCGAAGCACCAGCCGTGGTAGACGCACTGGAGGCGGCCGCGGGGGTCGATGCGGCCCTCGGAGAGCGGGGCAAGGCGGTGGGGGCAGCGGTCGTCGAACACCTGCCACCGCCCCTCGGTCCGATCCCACCACACCACCACGTCGAGCCCCATCACCGTCTTCGCGTGCGGCGCCCGCTTGTCCAGGTCGCAGAGGGGAGCCAACGGGTACCATTGGGAGTACCAATCGAACTTCGCATCATCGCCGTCGCCGATGCCGAAGGGGTCGGAGGCATCGGAGAGGGCGGGGGAGGGGGCGGCGGAGGAGAGGCCATGGGAGCGGAGGATAGTGGTGGTTCGTGTGGGACTGCGGTGGAGGGAGAGCGTAGGAGAGGGGACGGTAAGGTTTAGGGCTTTGGATGAGGAAGGAGAGGGAGTGAGGAAGAGACGGGGAGAAGAGAGGGAGATGAGAGATACCATTGTGGAGGATTATGAAGATGGAGGAGGGGAAGTTGGGAGGAGGAGAGTTCTGAGTTCTGAGGAGAAGAAGCTATGAGGATGAGGAAGCGACGGGTGGAACTGTGCGATTCTTAACTTACATTAAATTAAAATTACTAGCCACGAACCGCCTACGCTGCAAATATATTTTTTTTAATACAAACAGTTTATAATATAAAATTTATGATATAAAAAAAAATAAATAATTAGCGGTGAAAAGCGAAAAGGGCAATAAATAAAAATTTTCTTGCAAATATAATCAGTTACAAAATAATTAATTCAAACAAATTGATAACTAAATTTATTTTATATTTCTATTATTCTTAAGGCTAAATTACAGAAAACCCCCTCTAATATCCCGCTTTTTTACTTTACCCTCTGTCTTTTAAAAGTCGACAACCTGCCACCTCGTAATTACCGAAATATACATTTACCCCCCTGCCAGATATGAAAGTCCATCCATGAGCCTCTAATAGATGCATTTACCCTTTCCCCCCTGCCAGATATGAATTGGTTTCTTACCAATTTGTTACAAGCAATTGGCTCATTAGAGACTCATGGATGGACTTTCATATCTGGCAGGAGGGTAAATGTATATTTCGGTAATTACGAGGGAGCAGGTTGTCGACTTTTAAAAGACAGGGGGGTAAAGTGGAAAAGCGGGATATTAGAGGAGGGTTTTCTATAATTTAGCCTATTCTTAACTCTAAAACTGCATCAGTATTCACAATTCAAAATTTACAATTTTTTCTTTTTAATCATTCGATTTTAAGTAAGTTACAATTAAAAATTTACCAGACATAGGGAGCAGTTTATAACCTTCGATGTATCAACTCTAATCTACATGGAGCGCTAATCCAACAATGGATTGATGTGAAACTTAATAAGCACGTGCCTGCAGTCCCAAACCACCCAAAAAAACAAAAAAAAAAAAAAAAAAAAAAAAAAAAAAAAAAAAAAATCAAGAAATTCTTGTCAACTTTAGCCGAATAAAAAATCAAGCAAAAATTCTATCCATCGTCGATTCAGTTCGAAAAAACTAAAATTCAGTATTACATACTTCGAAACAGCTATTAAAACTTAATTCTCGGATTCTTCTCTTCCTCAAGAACACTAAGAAAGTCTTAATTCGTAGTAAACAATTTCAAATCAAATCAAAACTCCAAAACTCCTCACTATTGCCACAAGGTTACTCCTTCACTTCCCAATTCGTAATAGTTAGGAGAGAGAGAGAGAAAATAAAGACTTATTTAGTAATAATATGAATATACTTTAAAAAAATAGATACACATCGTATTGAAAGAATCAGATAGACAAATAGTGTTAGGGCTACTTACTCTGTAATTAGCTTTGATTGTTTACCCTAAGGTATGTATCAACTTTATAATCAAAAACAAGATTAGAATTCTATATATACTTATTAGGGCTTCTTATACATATGTAATAGGATACTGATCATTTTGTATAAAGATTAGTATCAAATATATATATATATATATATATATATATAGCTTATATGTTTTTAAAAGCACAAACACATTCATACTTATAAATTTTTTATTATTAGATTTGTATTGAAATTTGTGTTTTTATAAAATTAACTAAAGAGAGAGAAAGATAAAGTAAAAAGTACAAATCCCAATATATATCCAATAGTAAAAAAAATTACAAGTATAGATAAGCTTGTGTTTTTAAAATCATATAAGCTCTACTATATATATATATATATATATATATATATATATATATATATATATATATATATATATATATATATATATATATATATATATATATATGAGTCCGGCTAGAATACTATCGATAGCACTAAATAATTGGTACTATCAAATTTTCAGCCGTTGGATGAAAAAATATACGATTGGGATTATAGTGATCTCCTAAGATTTTTACTATTCAGCCAATCACCTAGTAAACTCTAGGGGACCACCGTCATCTTAACCACACATTTTTTAATCTAAAGGCTAAAAACTTGATAACACAAATGACTTGATGCTATCGATAGTATTCCAACCTACTTTTATATATATATATATATATATATATATATATATATATATATATATATATATATATATATATAGTAGGATTTTAATCATTTGTATAAAAATTATACATAGTTTTCAAATTTGAGCTAGACAATTACCTCGGGTCAAAATCAACGGAAACCTCAATCAGAGGGCTAGCAAACACAACATTTTAGAGAAGAGAAGCTACCATGAGCAAACCAAACTTTTTTCCCTATTCACTACCAAGTCACATCGCTTTCCACCGATACTCTGTATCATGTATAGATAAGCCCAGCCTGCCAAAGTTGCAACGACACAGCATAGTGTGAGATATACCTATGAGATCAAACCACACAAAATCTATTATCTTTGTGTCAAAATCTATAGAGATAATAGTCTAAGTGCATTAAGCATTCCTTAATTAAATCTACATAGGGTAATTATATGCAAAAGGATCAAACTGGAGCTCCTCTCCCTCTTCTAGATTATCAACACTTGGTTGCCATACCTTCGAAAGAATCTTTTTAAATAATAGCAAAATCGGATTCTACTATAGATTGAGACCACAATAGCAAAGAAAAAATAAAGTTCACACAATTTTTACATATTTGACGGTATTCATATTAAGGAACGAAACAAACACGAATATTTAATAATTTCTTTGCGCAAATTCCATAGCACAAAAGGGCCGAACTGTGAGAACGTAGGGAGCACAAAAATATAAGCGAACGATAGAAACTACGCGTGATTGAAATTAATAACTAAACCACAGAATCTCGCCAAAGGGATACTTCAAATTAAGTAGAAGACGTTGCTTTTGATGGATGATCTAGAGCGACAACACAGTCTGCACGGAAGCAATAGATGGTTGCGCAACACTCATCAATTATATGCCTCATTTTGACTTGCTCGGTTATGAGCTCGGTTTTTTCTGCAACACCCGAAACATAACAACCTTTGAAAAGATTATGTTATCGCTCCAGATTATTAAACCGGTTCAAAAGGTCCGCTTATTGGATGGTTAACTAATCGTACAAATTCTTATAGACGACAAAGTCGTCATAGTTTGCATCTTTAATTTGTAAATCGAGTTTTTCTTTCATCCTCTGCACAGCAATACGGGCTGCATCTTCTTCCGCCACAACCAAATTAGGGGACGGAACGCCCCAACAACGTACAATCTCAAGGACTGGACCATCGCGCGGAATGCGTAGATCTACATACGCTAGAATCCAGCCCTCTGTAGCAACGGTCACTTCATATGGAGGAGTGTCAACACCTAGCAGATCCGTTATCTCCCCAAGCAATTTACTATAAGAAAGTTGTACAATCGGCATGGCGACTATGGTAGCTGAAGTAAAAACTGGAGGAGGAAAGAACTAGTAAAAAATGAGCATTTTATCTCCTCGATTTATATAAAGCAATAAATTAAATAGAAATTAGTAGCAAACTGTAACACGAACAATTTTGTTTATCTCCTTAATTTATATTTTCTATAAGTAACAGTTACAAACAATTTGTTTATCTCCTTAATTTATATTTTCTATAAGTAACATATCACATAGAGGATCCAAGAAGATTATAAGCCTTCAACCAACACCCCTTGCATCGTCCTCTACCATAGTATGTATAGGCCAAAGTACATCAACCCACAGCTGCATAGTCCTCATTTATACTATATATAGGCCGAAGAATACCAACTTATAACTGCATAGCCTTCAGCCATAGTATATATAGGCCGAAGAACCAGAGTCCACATGTAAATTACTTTACTTATCTATTTGATTTATTTATAGATAATATATGGCGACATATGAAATAGAGGGCCTATAAAGCGACAGATGAAATAAAGGCCCTCTAGGTAGTCGCATTACTTTCTCTATCTCTTATATAAAGTGACATATGAAATACAAGGGGAAAAAAAAAAATATAAACCTCAACCTACACACTCTGTAGAGCCCTCACGCATAGCACACCAACCAACAGAGGAAGGCAGACAGGAAAAATTGTCGAGCGAAATGGAAGTCAAAATATGGTCTTTGCGGAAAGCAAGTAGTATTATCTTACCAACCAGAGCAGGGCACAAACCAACAGCGTAGGTCCAACGGAGAGCTTGTAGATAAAAGCTAGAGGAGAGAACCAAACGAAAAACAGAAGAATATTCATCACTATATTTTGGCCACAGTAGGGAAAAAAACACATATAAATTTAGGGCTAATAAAGGGAGGAATCCAAAACCAAACCTTGGGCAAAGTGAAAGCAGGAGGATCTCCACCATTGTCTCCACAACCTAGAACTATTTATACAAAAAAATACCGAGAGAAGAGAAAATTGGTAGGGTAAGGAGATAGACGGCTCCCAAGACTAGCACTTATCTAACCACAGCGACCAGACTCCCCTCGGCCCCCAGGCACGAGTGTAACATGCATTTTACCACATCCCGACTACTCGGCCCACTACCCGGGCGAGGAACACTCTATGTCCAGGGAAAGAGAAGGAAAGTGTGGGAGTGTCTAGAGTATAAATAAATCTAGCCCAAGTGAGGATATTCTAATAGTCTGGCTAAACATACAGCATATGACGGGGTGCTAGGTCAAGTTCCACAGTTTAACATGCATCATAACCAATATATAAACCTCTAACCATATTATGCATAAAACTGAACCAACATAACATGGACAAATCATATCATGCTTGCTTCCAATCAAAGGTAGTATACTCTAGTCATACATGCTCACAAGCCTAAACAATATAAAGCGGACATGCATCAATCATATTCTCCAACAAGTAAGTGAACATCATCATTTAGCATGCATTCCACTAGTATAGGATAAACATCTTTATCTTGTAACTCTCCTTCATGCATAAGGTAAATAAATCATGCAACTCTCAAATCCACATAACATGTACAACTTATCAAGTAAGCCTTAATCTCTTCATTCAACCCATTTCTCATGCTTATATCTCAATCATCAAAATTGTACATTAAATCATGCATGCATACTATCAAATAGAGTTAGAGAACCGTACGCCGGTTTTGGAGACGAAAGCAACCCACATGAAAGCGCGCGTCGATCCTGTAGAGTACCGGGACTTCGTATAGTGCACCGACCTCGCAAGATGGCGTGGTGCCGGGAAATTGCCTGGAGCGTGTTCCATTTGTGTTTACAGATGGGTTCGGATTGATTCGGATCGACGCGGAAGCCCCAGCTTGAATCGGCATTTTCGGAGCATTGTGTACTTGTAGAATATTGGATTGGATAGAGTACCGACTCCGCCGTGGAACACAGAAAAATTGAAAAATTCTTATGACAGGTGTATTTTATGTTTACAATGGAGTTCGGGAGGTTTCGGAATGATGCAGGAGCTTCCGGGGCGAAAAGTGAGTTGGCGGCAAAGGAATCTGAAGCTTCAGCCGACAGATGGACTGTTTGGGCATTGGGTTCCGGAACCAGCAGCTTGGTTCCGGAACTGCATGCTGGGTTTCGGAACCAGCTGCTTGGTTCCGGAACCAATGTGGTTTGGTACCGGTACCCCAAGCATCCGAAGCCCAGTTTTGAGCAGATTTGGATTTCTGTGTGGGGGGCTTTTGGTAATTTCACCTCCCAAGCTGTTTTGCACCTACGCCACCTTCTATTTATATCCAGCCACTGTAGTGGTCCAGGATTCCGTATAGTGTTTCCGTGAATCCTTGGTGTGAAACACCTATCATTGGTGTATTAGGTCCACAGTGCATCAAAGGGATGCTACGGATGGACACAGTGTGGTATTTACTGTTGGTTTGGCCTTCGGAGGTAATTGCCGAATTTTAGAGAAAGATTTGGGCCAAACGGAGGCCGTATTTGGATTCAGCGCGGAAAAACGCTTGAAAACGGCTATTTACTTATTTATTTTGGAGTCCGGATGCCCAAAAACGGACCCCCGGAAGTTTCTGCGCAAAATGGTGCATGGGGGGACCTGTGGACCGGCCGGGGACACGTGGCGGCCTCTGATTGGGCCGGCGCACGCCTCCCGGTCCACGGAATGGGCCGCCGGTGCACGGTGGACCGGCGGGCCACGTGGCGGCACGCAGTTGGGCCGGTGCAAGGCGCGCGGCGCACGGGAGGGTGCGCGGGGAGCGCGGGCAGGCCGGGCAGGCCGGGCAGGCGCGGAGGGGGGCGCGGTGCACGGTGGACCGGGGCGCGCCACGTGGCGGCCCCGGGTTGGCTGGTCCATGTGCGCGTGGCGCACGCAGCACCACGCGGCGGCGGCCGTACGCGCACATGGGCGCACATGGGGGCACGTGGCGGCGGCGCCGCCGACAGCGGTGTCGGGCGGGGCCACGTGTCGCCACGCGATTGGCGGGCGTACCCACCGTGCCGCCAATCACGGGGGACACGTGGCGCATTCTCGTTGGGTCGCACGGCTGCCGCCTGTTGGGCGGACACGTGGCGGGCCCTGGGCCGGGTCGGACGGGCGGTCGGACGCGGCTGGATCCCGTGTGCGGGCCAGGCTGGGCCGGGCCGCACTGTGCGCGCCCGGAAATCCTTGAGCCGGGCCGCACTGTAGCCGCCCGAAAGTGGGCCTGGGTACTGTAGCCGCCCGAAAGATGGGACACAGAGGTCATTTTCCCAAAAGATTTTTTGGGCCTATAAATAGCCCTTCCCCTCCCTTCTTTTTCTCTGTTTTCCGAGAGAAAGAGAGAGAATCAGAGAGAGGTCATTGAAGAGAAGTTGTTCCTCACTGATTTTTCTACCTCGTGGTGCGTTCCCAGATTTTCTGGAAGTTCGACAGCGGCGATCCGGATTTTACAGTGTGCCTCATTTTTCCCCAATCTTGGCCCGTTATCGTCGCATTTCAGTCCGAGGAGCCCCCTGCGCAGTACAGGAGTTCTTTTTCGACGATTTCTTCGCCAGTGTGTTCCTAAGAGGTAGGGTTTCGTTTTCCGTGTTGGTCGTTTCTCTGGATTCAGATTCCTTGGCACGATTCCCTAGGTGTTTTGACCCCCTCTTTTGCTGTTTGGATTTTTGGACAGCGGCGACTTCGACGAATTGTTTCTCCGCGTAGGAATATCAGATCGAGGCGATTCAAGAGTCGATTTTGGGCTACTTTTCGCGAGGAACGCAACCGTGATTTTTCTGAGATTTTAGGAGCTCGGGATAGAGGTGAAATTCCTCGTTTTGCGTGCTGATTATAAAAATAGCAAATCTGTTTTGAGACTTGTAGTTTTTACACCGTGTACACTTATGTGATGTTTTAGGATACTATTTCAGCTGACGGTGTGCGTAGAGGACAGCGGGTATTTTCTTGGAGTGTTGTGCACGCTTTTCGAAGTGGGTGGTTGTTGCTTACCTCATTACTGACTATCTCACTAGGAGTATTAGAGATTCCCGACTTTAAACAGATAATCGGTACTTGTACTCATGAAATGCATAAGTAAACCCCACAAATAATATGACAGCTCATTTATGGTAAACTGGGACACTGTTGTTGGACATATGCTGTAACCTATCATCGCATGCTAAAGTATTATCATAAAACCATCTTTTCTAAATAAATATTTAATACTTTCCTTCTGTTTCTAAATGCGAACCTTTATATGCTTGTTTGGACAGCTAGATGGGTTACTATTTATTGCTACACTATCTTTGGGACTTGACTTAGGAGAAACCATGTTTCACTATTCTCCTTCGCATTCGGATATATGTTGCTCGGTTTGAGCAGGGTTTGGGATAGTGTAGTTAAGGCTTGAGTCTGGGACAGGTTTGACTCGATGATATATTGTGGGGCATGGTAGTAACCGCGGACTTGAGGCGGTCGGCCAGCTGTTGATTACTCTATCAGATTTTGGACTTATAGGGTGTTACGGCGACCGTAGATATTAGGCGGTTGACCGGATGTTCACTTATGCATCAGATTGGGTTTCAGATTCTCCTAGTGGATGGTGTTTCCACTTGTGATTACTATTGCATCTGATTGGGGATCAGGGTTACTTTAGTGGATGGATATTTTCCACTTTGATCATAGTCATGATCGAGTCCTGCTATTGTGAGACATTGGTTACAGAGATGCTTGATACAGAGATACTTGATACAGGGATACTTTACATACTTTACTCGTGTGGGTCGCTCCCCTCGAGTGCCACTCCGGAGTAGGCTTTACACCGTGCCGAGCGCCGGGCACCTTGATGAGTTGCGATTGATGACAGAGCAGGCAGTGCCAGTATTTCCTGGCCATTTGATTGGGTTTCTTTGGGCAGTTAGAGTTACAGTTGCATGCATATACAGTATCTTTTGGCACTGCATTTAGAGGCGTAGTAGTGGTAGTTTCCCTTTTTCAGCAGTCTTTATTGTATACCACTGTTCCTTCCTTTTTGCCTCTTATAGTCCTAGTGGGTGCGTCAGCATTTGAGGTTTTACCCACTAGGGGAGGCTACTGGTTTATCTAGTAGTACTCACCCCCCATTGTTGTTTTCTGTCCTTTTCCCCTGTGTGTTGCAGAGTCGTCTGCGGGAGCTGCTGGGCCTTCAGCGGCGGATCGAGGTAAGAGGATTGCGGACTAGCTAGATCATCTACCCCGACTGTGAGAGTAGCTGGACTTTTATTGTACCCCTTTTGTATCTCAGACTATATTAGTTTACTTTTGGGACTGGCTTTAGCCAGCTGGTTGTATATATATGGTGAGCTGGGAGTATATTATACTTTTATGTCAGCTTGTAGTTTATTTCAGTCTGAGATTACTTTTAGTTCTATTAGTTCAGCTCTGTTTATGCTCTTTTATTGTATATTATCTATCTGAGCAGGTTACCAGCGCTTCGTGTACATGGAAAATTCCGTGTGCACGACGGATCTGTTGGCGGGCCCGGGTTCTGGGTCACACCCTGGGCGTGACAGTGTAATGTACCAGCTTTATGGTATATAATAATATAAATAAAAATGGTATGAAATACGATTTTTATTGGATTCGGAGAAAAGTGCTAAATTATGGTTTATTCAAAATGGGGGAGAATGTAGTACACCGATTTCCGCGAAAAGGCGAAGTTCAGCAAAAAATACTTGTAACACATTTCAAATGTAATTACAAGTGAGTTGGAAGCATTTCGAATCGATGCAAAAGTCATCGAGTCGAAAAGTGAGTTGGAGTTGAGAAATTGAAGCTTCAATTGTGAAGCATAGGTCCTTGTTTGGCGATTCCGCAAAAAGTGCGAAATTCAGCAAAAATACTTGTAACACATTTCAAATGTAATTACAAGTGAGTTGGAAGCATTTCAATCGATGCAAAAGTCATCGAGTCGAAAAGTGAGTTGGAGTTGAGAATTTGAAGCTTCAATTGTGAATCTTAGGTCCTTGTTTGGCGATTTCCGCGAAAAGGGCGAAATCCAGCAAAAATACTTGTAACACATTTCAAATGTAATTACAAGTGAGTTGGAAGCATTTCGAATCGATGCAAAAGCCGTTGAGTCGAAAAGTGAGTTGTAGTTGAGAGTTGAAGCATCAAATTTGCAAAATTAAGTCCTCGTTCGCCGAATTCGCAAAATGGTAAAATACGGCGAAAATACTTGTAACATATTTTAAATATGATTATAGTTGAGTTCGGTGCGTTTCGGACCGACGCGGAGAGCATCGGGTCGAAAAGTGAGTTGAAGCCCGAGGACTTAGCAAAAATCCAGAAATTCTGAATTTTGTGATCACGAAGCATTTTCGGAGCCCTGTTTCGGAGACTTAGAGTAGCCCAAAAATTTAAACGAAATCTTGGAGTGTCTCACAAAAGTTTTCTGAGTAAAAGGGGTGAAAAACCTAGCTGAGCGATTAAGGAAAAATTGGAGAACGAAGCGAAGGAAAATGCTTCGTAAATTCTGAAACTGCAGTTTTTGACAGTGCAGTTTATCGCGAAGCATTTTCGGAGCCCTGTTTCGGAGACTTAGAGTAGCCCAAAAATTTAAACGAAATCGTGGGGTGTCTCACAAAAGTTTTCTGAGTAAAAGGAGTGAAAAACCTAGCTGAGCGATTAAGGAAAAATTGGAGAACGAAGCGAAGGAAAATGCTTCGTAAATTCTGAAACTGCAGTTTTTGACAGTACAGTTTATCGCGAAGCTTTTTCGGGGCTCTCTTTCGAAGGCTTAGAGTGGCCCAAAAATTTAAAAGAAATCGTGGGGTGTCTCACAAAAGTTTTCTGAGTAAAAGGGGTGAAAAACCTAGGTGAGTGATTAAGGAAAAATTGGAGAACGAAGCGAAGAAAAATGCTTCGTAAATTCTGAAACTGCAGTTTTTGACAGTGCAGTTTATCACGAAGCTTTTTCGGGGCGCTCTTTCGAGGGCTTAGAGTAGCCCAAAAATTTAAAGAAAATCGTGGAGAGTTTAAGAAAAATTTGTAGATTAAAAGGGAGAAGAAAAGTTGCTGTTTCGATTTACCAGTTGACGGCAAAACGCGAAGAAAGAGGGGTATCCGAAATTGTTCTCTGCAGGTGCAAAACTGCAGGATTGAGGGCAGTTTTGGGATTTCTTTTGTAAGTTGGGGGCAATTTCGTAAAAACACATCCCTACCCCAACTACCCTCTGCAGCATATTAACTCCTCTCTCTCCCCCCTCTCTCTCTCTTCTCTGCTGGAGCAAGAAACGAAAGGGAGAAGAAGAGGAAAGAAGAGGAAAAGGAGAAGAAGAAAAGAGAATGAGAAGAAGGAGAAGAAGAAGAAGAAGAAGAAGGAGAAGAAGTAGAAGATCCTTTCTCCCTCTCCCTCTTGTGACAAGTAAGGGTTCTTCTCTCTCTCTTCCTCCTCTTTCTTGGCAGGAAAAACAAAAAAAAAAAAGAGAAAAGGAGAGGTGGCTAGTTGGGCTGCAGCTGCACAAGCAGCTGCTTGGCTGCTATGCCAAGCAGCAGCCAGCTGCTGCTGCGTGTGCAGGCAGCAGTGTCAGCCTGCTGCTGCTGCATTCAGCAGCAGCAGCAGCAGCAACTTGCAGCCTGCTGCTGCATTATGCAGCAGCAGCTGCATCTTAGCAGCAGCCAGCTGCTGCTGCAATTATGCAGCAGCAGCTGCATTTGGGCTGCTGCATCGCAGCAGCCGTAGGGGCAGCTGCCTGGGCAGCAGCTGTGCAAGCTGCTGCCCAGCAGCAGATTTTGACAGAGAAAAGAAGAAAAAGAAAGAGAAGAAGGAAGGAAGAAAGAAAAAAAAAAAAAAAAAAAAAAAAAAAAAATTGAAAAAAGAAGAGAAAAGAAGAGAAAAGAAGAGAATTTCTTTTTCTTCTCTTTCCTTCAATGTGCGAAATCGGTGAATTGGGGGAATTGCTCAAATTGAGTTCTCTCCGATTTTTGAATGCGAATTTCTCGATTTGCCAAATGCAAAATCGGTGAATTGGGGGAAATTGCTCAAATTGAGCTTTTCTCGAATTTTTTAGAGCGTTTTGACCCCGGATCGAGTTGAGCAAGTTTCTTTTTGGCAATATGCCATGGGAGGATTATTCTCCTCTCATTTTTACGAACCAATCAAAAATTAGCCTTTTGGTGGGGAAATGACCAAATAGGGATTTTTCCCTTTAAGTTGTCAAAAAGGGGTTAGTTTTACCGCCTTATGAATTTTAGTGAATCATGTAAAAGCAATTGCTTTATCTTTTGCTTTCCTTACAATGTAGGGAAGTCTCACGGATCCAAGGAGTTGAAATTGTCTCCTTCAAGGACCAAAAGAATACACCGAGGTGGGGAATTCTACCGAAAATGGGTGACCTCTCCACTTTTTCCTCTGCTTTTGATCTTGAAGCATGATAGTAGCCTGTTAGAGGCGTTGGGTAATTATGATTGAATTTTGCATGTGTAGATGGATATAGAAGAGAAGTAAACTTTTCTAATTATTAGAATAAGAGATAAACTTGCATGTGTAGAAGGATGCAGATAGAAAAATGAATTTTTCTGAGCTGCTAATTATGGATGATATTTGCATACGTAGATGATAAATTGCATGTATAATTGGACATAAAGAATAGTGGCTTCTCCCTAATTGCCAAGAAAATAGAAGATAAACTTGCATGTGTAGAAGGATACAGATAGAAAAGTGGATTTTTCTTCTAAACTGCTAAACATGGATGATAATTGCCTGCGTAGATGTTAAACTTTATTTACGATTGAGATGGGAATAATGGCGTGCGTAAAAAGGGGAATCAATTATTTGTTGTCTGTGACCATGTTAGGGTATCACCCTAGTAGTCATGTGAAAGCATAAGGAAAAGGACATGTTGGTAGTAAAACTAGGAGAAAACCTAGACTCAGGGCTAATGAGTGGCATCAAACTTAGAAGTTTATCCTAGGATTGAATGAGTGGCATTATCTTAGGAGATAACCTAAGGTAAGTTAGTGAGTTGAGAATAGACTAGGCAACATAGAGTCAAGGAACTCTAGGTTAAACGTGATATGAAACTTAGGTAAGAGAACCTAAGGTGAACTAGTAGAGTTTATACTCACAGAAAATGGATTAGAGTTAAGATAACTCTAAATGCAAGGGGCAACAGGTAAATAGAGATAATGTAACTCCGGGTTCGGCAAAGAAAAGTGTATGTGGCCACAAAGTTAATGAATTAAACTGATAGCAAAGTGATCAACTTAGGGTCAAACTCTAAGGAAGAGTTTGTGTAATCACAAAGTCAAAAAGCTAAATAATACAACCCTAGAGTGGGTCATAAGGTGTCTGGGCAAAAGGACAGCAACTTTAACTTCAATTTGAGTTAAATAAATGAAAGAAAAATGATATGAGTCCAAGTGACTCTTAGTTATCCTTATGGCGAGACCTAGGATAAGAGATAATTTGTTGTAAAAAGGCAAGATTAAAAGCAAGCTAAAAGTGGCTAAAAAGCATAAAGAGAATGTAAATGGCGCCTTCGAATTTGAGACTCGTCAAATGGAGCAGGACTCCCTGGGCAGTGACCCGTCGGACGAGGTACTTTCGAAAGGCTTAAAGTGAAAGTGAAGAGCTAAATGCTCAAAGAAAAGAGAAAGAGATTTGCCAATGGCAAAATGGGAGCTATAAGCTCGAATAAGAAAGAAAAGCAAGTGTTCAAAGGCAAAGAGGCTAAGAACTAAAGTAAAAGAAAAGAAAGATAAAATAAAGATAAAACGGGCGGACCTACGGTGAAACCAGCCCATGTTGGAGGTACGGGCAGTATCCCTCTCCCGGGTAGAGACCCGTTCGGGACGTTTCTTCCGTAGGACGGGGTAACACTTGCGGGTGTTATCGGCAACCTTAGAAGTCTTATCTTATAGTAGCAGGACTACCGGGCTGGGGCCCATTGGATAAGAATTTCTAAGGGTTAACTTGAACTAAAGCACCAGAATCTAAAGAATAAAGAAAAATAGAGTGGCCGAGGTGGCCGGGTTAGTTTGACCCTGTATACAGCGGCATAGTGGCCGGATTGGTGCTTAGCAGCCTAGTGTGGCTAGACAGGGTAGTGCTGGGTCGATGAGTATACACAGGTAGTGTAGTGATATATTATTTGCATAGCCGCATTTTGATATTGAGGATTTTAGTTTCCTAGCACTATTATTATTGCTTCCATTGGACCAAGTGGTGTAGGACACTTTTTCTCGGTGGTTGAACCCACTGGGAACTCTGTCGTAGTTCTCACACCCCTTGGGTGACCCCCCCCACAGGTTCAGGCATGGATGCAGTGGTCGGGACGGATACAGATGCAGTCAGCGAGGCATTCGACAGGGGCAAGTGCCCGGCAGCATAGAGACCTAGAGGGTCTAGCAGAGGTATCCCTTTTATATATTTCTTGAGTGAACCTTGTATGGTGAGGAATTTATGTAAAGGAATTGTAATAATTTTAATTGCAAGTTCAAAGATGTAAAGTGTAATAAATTTATATTATAGTTCACTCTTGCATGCTTCCATTTTCGCCTTAGTTGTTGCAAAAATTCAAATTAGTAGTGATTTTTAGTACTCTGATATTGAGCTTCCGCGTACACTTGATGTGTTACTATGGTTGTTACCGTTCCTTTCGGGTAGTGAAAGGTCATACTCGATTGGCGGGTCTGTTGGCGTGCCGAACCGTACAAATTGGCGGATTCGGGGCGTGACAGACAGCCACCCTGCTTCTTCTCCACTTCAACCAGATGAAAAAGAAAGCAAGGAAAAGAGAGAAGGGGGAGAAGGAGAAGAAGAGAAGTGAAGGTGCTGTTGGAGTTTTCCTGCGGCTTGGTCTTGAGCAGATTTGCGTGCGCGTCAAGCTGCATGTGTGGTAAGTGGCAGTTTGTTTTCCAAGCTTGGATTTATGGAATGGTTTTGTGGTTTTGGATAAGATTGAGCTGAAATGGATGTTCCTTTCCATTCTTCTTCCATTTGCACTTTGAGTGGCAGATTGTGTGCTGTTGGCTGTGAGCTTGTGGATTTACACTGTACGGAGCCGAGGGTGCATGCATACTTGAACTTGTGCTGTGAGCTGGCTGTGGAGTGAGCCGGAGCGCGCCGGGAATTTTGTAGAGGACTCGAGAGATTTGTTTGAGCTTCCGGGGATTTTTCCGAGGTTCGCGACAGTGTGTGTGTGCGCGCGGCACGGTTTTGGAATTTCGGCAGATTTTGATGCGGCGCTTCCCCGATTTCAACGTTGCCTGTGGAAAGCGATCCAGGTGGGTTGAAAATTCTTTAAGATGTATGGAATGCCTTCTAAAGCTATTGTATGCATGTTTAGTATGTCTAGCTTAATTGTTATTATAACTGGTAAATCTGATAGTATCCTAGAAAATTGTATGAAGACTTTCCTGAGCCACAAATATTTTTAGCATGATCTAGAGGTGATTTGACACTAAACTGCATGTTTAGTTGGCATTAGAATGGTATCTGAACCGTTTTAAAAATCGTCGGACCTGTTTTTAATGAAAACTGAGCTTTGCAAATAGTTTTTAAAATATTGAGATCGTCCAGAGGGGTTGAGTAGGTTCAGGATGCATGTGTTCTCGTACCGGGGGGCCGAGTGAATTTTTAGAGCTCTGTGGGATGAGTTTCTAGTGTCATGTGAGTTTGAGCTCCCTTGTTGGGATTGATGAGGTTATTCTAGATCATGGGTCGTGCATTTCTGATTTAGTCGGGGAGGCGGTTCTCCGACTTAGCTATGAGAGATTGGGCTCTGGCAGATTGAGTCGTGGAGGGTTTCCCGACTTAGCCATGGGTTGTGCATTATCAGATTGAGTCGTGGAGGTGGTTCTCCAACTTAGTTATGAGAGTTTGGGCTTTGGCAGATTGAGTCGTGGAAGGTTCCCGACTTAGCCATGGATTGTGTATTATCAGATTGAGTCGTGGAGGGTTCTCCGACATAGCTGTGAAAGTTTGGGCATTTCCTGATCGAGTCGTGGAGGGTTCTCCGACTGAGTTGTGTTATTTGAGCATTGAGTTTCCGATCTGTGTGATCGTGGATCATAGCCTGCAGGTGTCGCTAGTTGAGACAGATGAGACACGCTTGAGCTCGGTGGGGTCGCTCCCCTCGAGTTACGCTCCGGATGCGATGATGATGATGATGATGATGATGCGCCTGACGAGGCTGCTGTGCTTAATATTGTGATAGTCCGTGGAGGACGCCCTACGTAAGTCCAAGTCCTTTGTGGGCGTAGTGGCAGTAGGTAGGCACAGGCTTGACTGGACCAGTTTTGGCAGTCACTGAGATTTGAGTTTTTGTGAGCATCTCGTGTGCGAGTGTATGCATAGCATGTTCTTAGATTAGTTTTCCTTTGAGCATGGTACTTGAGGCTTACTAGCTAGCAGTAGTGAGGGTATGCATAGCATGTTCTTAGATAAGTTTTCCTTTGAGCATGGTACTTGAGGCTTACTAGCAATGGTGAGGGTATGCATAGCATGTTCTTATATGAGTTTTCCTTGAGCATGGTACTCGAGGCATATTAGCAGTGGAGAGTGTATGCATAGCATGTTCATAGTAGAGTTCTTTTGAGCATGATGATTGAGACATATTAGCTATAGTTCCTTTCAGCTTTCCTATTATCTATCTGCATACCTATTTGTTTGCCTCCAGTATACTTAGTGGGCATACCGTGGATATTGGTGACGGTACCCACTGGGAACTACCTTCTGCAGTAGTTCTCACACCCGCTACGGTGACAGGTTTCCTGAGGTTGCTGTTCCGGCTTGGTTCGCGCGGAGACAGCTGATCGAGGTGAGGACGTGGCCGAGTAGCTCCTTACCCATTTTTATTTGAGAGTCAGAGGTAGATGTACCCTGTATCTTTTATGATTTCGCTTTTGTACTAGACAGTCTGTGAGGATTGTATTATTTTTCATAGCTGGAGAGACAATGTATTGAGGTTTTATATATTTCAGATGTTCAGTTGATTTCTGTAGCTACTGGTTTTGGTTTCTGCTCTGATACATATTTTTAGCTATAGATATAACTTGCAGGGTAGACGCTTCGTCTGTGAGGGGGTTTCCGTATAGTTGGCAGATCTGTTACTGAGCCCGGATCGTAGTTTCGACCCCGGGGCGTGACAGATTCGAAGTCCAAATAAGCCGACATAGAACGTCGGTAATCCTCAGGTTCCCATGATCCCGATGAGTTCAAAAACACCCAAAAACTCCACCCGGTCACTGAGATACAAACCAAATACCGCGGTAAGCACAAACCCCCAAAATCACAACTCTGCAGAAATTCAGTTTAGAAGAAGTCAAAATATTACCTTTGATATGACCTCCAAAAATTCCAATAAAAATATGGCTGCAATCCTCGCGAAGCGCAGATGTCGATCGAGTCCTCACAGGCTGAAATCCGATAACCGAGCACCGAGATAAAAATCAAACAAGCTCCGCTGTCCAGAAAAACCATCAGCAGGAAAGGGGTTCAAAGATGCTCCGAAAACCCCAATAAAAATCCAAAACTGAGAGAAACGATAAATAAGGAAATCGAAGGTCTACCTCTCATGGAAACGATGCCACAAAATGAGCTAAAAACTCCCTCGGGTCAGCCCAGGAGAGCCCGTGGACGAAGCATCGACGGACAAGATCAGTATCGAAGGCACGTCGAAGCCCGCGATGTCGAGGAGAACGCTGATGAAACGACTTCCAAAAAAATCTCTGGAATCCCAAAAATCAAAGAAAACTCAAAGGTGAAGCTCCCTGTCGAAGAAGGGCTCAAGAAGGCTCGAAAAAAGTTCCCAAAAGGAGGCTGGAACGGGCTATTTATAGTCGAAATCCAGAAAAAAGGGATATTTTATTAAAAAAAATTCTTGCTATTTTATTTCTTTTTATTTATTAATTTATTTAAATTATTTTAGTAAATTTCTTTCAAATTTTTTCACATAAATCTTTATAAAGTAATTATTTGCTAATAAGCTATTATATAAATTTATGTTGCCCATACATCAATTTTAATTATTTTTATTTAAATAGATTTAATTATAAAATTATTTTATATAATTTTATTTGATTAATAATTAGACAAATAAAATTATATAAAAAATATAATTTAAAATATATTATTAAAAAAAAATTTATATCCCATTATCACGCGAAATAAATTTTTTTCTTGGGAAACACGAAAAAAAAAAATAGTAGGAAGAAATGATTTGACTGCGATGGCGTATGGTGAAGTGCATGCTGTAATAAATTGTGTAAGATGATAGGAAGTAAAGGAACAATATTAAATTGCATCACATTTTATCTCAAACATGTACCAACGATGTAATATACAACAAGATCAATGTTGCCATAATAGAGTAAGGTCCCTAGCATCATGTTTCTTTTCTCTAATATCTTTCCAACTACTAAAGCCACACAGTGAGATCAATGCTATACAACTTTCTCTATCATGTAGTAAAAAAAAAAAAAAAGAGTAATTATGTCACGCCCCGAGGTCGAAATTGCGATCCGGGCTCGCTAACAGATCCACCGTCTATACAGAACCCCGCATAGGCGAAGCATCCAACCTGCAAAGAAAAACTACTATAACTAAACAGATATCAGAGCAGTAAAATAAAAAACTGAAAAGAACTCAAATCCAACACTGTACAACTGAAAATAAAGATACATTGTCCACCTCCCAAACATGATCAAATACAAATCCTCAGATACAAAATCCAGAACTCAACAGGGAGGGCAACCTGAAATAATATATTAGTGTACAGGCTCTTAATATAAGTCATAACCTCACTACAATAATCTCTCATAAGCATAAATAAAACTAATCTACGGATTGTACTACAAGTCTCCAATGTGGGGGTACAGCTACTCTCCAAGACAGGTAGGGATCTAGCTCGCGACTCCCTCGCATCGAACAGCAACAGTAGAATCAGCATCTCCCATAGATGACTCTGCAAAACAAAGGAGAGGAAAGGAAAAGGAGGGGGAGAACCCCCAACGGGTGTGAGAACTACATCAACACGTAGTTCTCAGTGGGTACCGCCACCAAGCCCGACGGTCTGCCCACTAAGTCTACTAGAGGCATAAGATAACAATGCAGTAAAAACTGAACAAGAAAAGCTGGAGGTACTCTACAGCTACCATGCCTCTATCTAAATGCTCAATGGGTGGTACAGATGAAAATATATGCAACTACTCGCACCCAAGGTGCTCAATCGACCCAATCGAACTGACTGCCTCATAGGGTCCAGTCAAGCCTGCGCCCACCTACTGCCACACATCCACATGAGGACGGGACTTACGTAGGGCGTCCGTAACTGCCAAAACTGGCCCAGCCAGAGGGACTACATCCGTGACTGCCTAAAAAAGGCCCAGCCAGAGGGACAACATTGACAAGTTGCGATACAAAAGTAACAGGCCCACTCCGGATGGGGCACTCGAGGGGTGCGACCCCACGAGGAAAAAGGTATTCGCGCACTCTGTCGAGCTCAAAGTGGCTCCTGCAGGCTATAGTCAAAATCCACGCTCACCCTCAGAACGGAAAGACCCAAGATCCTCAAACATCTAGCACAACGGTCGGAGTACTCTCGACGACTCAGCTTATCAGCTCTCTCGAATCTCGAGACACTAGCAAACTCCACCAACTCGTGGCATAAGACACACTGGCTGGAGATACTCCACAGCCGGGATCGACCCACAACTCAGGGCTAATAAAACTGGTCGGACAACACTCAACGACCCGGGACCACCGTCAACCTCAACGGCTCCCCACGACACTAGCACAATCTAAACTCAGCTACCAGACTCCATTCAGCCCCCAGGCACGAGTGCAACAATGTCCCACAGAAACCTGACCCCTCGGCCCACTACCCGAGCGAGGCAACACTATGTCCAGGAAAGATGCAAAGTGTGAGATGTCTAAAGCATAAAAGAACCTAGCCCAAGTGAAGGTTCTCTACTGGTTTGGTTAAACATGTAGCATATGACGGGGGTGCTAGGTCAAGTTCCAATAATAACATTTAAATAAACTGAATCATAAGCAGGAAACATTAATGGATATAATCACCAAAACCGATCAAAATAAGCCTCATCTCCCTAAACATGTTCTCAACTAGTATAGATGAATACAATCATTGAACATATAATAACTCGAAGGTATCTAATGTGTACCATAAATCATGTAAGCCTCAATCCACATGAACTATATCATTCTTATGCTCACATCTCAAAGCTATAGGTTGTACAATGAATTATGCATGCTCTCAAATTACCAGACATGAATATCTTATCTTGCAAGTTTCCATTAGGCATATCTGAATATCATATCATACAATTCCTCAAACCAATGTCATTACCAAGCTTGCATCTCAATCAAATATTAGTACCCTAACATGCATGCATTCTATTAAATAGAATTAGAGAACCGTCCACCGGTTCTGGAGACGAAGCAACCCACCTGATTCGCTTTTCGCAGGCAAAGCCGAAGTCGGTGAAGTGCGCAGCCACTTGCTAACAAAATCCACTAGAACCGCACCCTCGGTACACAGTCGCACCAGCCTCTGCTCAAACCAACAACACAGCCCACAATTAAACAACATCGCAACTTACCCACAACAAACACTTGCCATTTTTCCAAAATAGCACAAAGAAGGCCCTTTTTCACCTGCATTCTGTCCTCAGAAAAATCCAAAAAAATCACCGTTGCGATCCTCGCAATGAGTAGATACAAATCGAGTATTTATACACCTCAATCCGACACCTGTAGGCCAAGATATAAATGAAACACTGTAGTAACCCAAACAATCCACAATACAATTCTGCAGGAAAAATAGTCCCAAAGAAGATCAATTATCACCTTCGAGGAGTCCTCCAAAAATTCTGATAAAAATACAGGTGCGTCCCTCTCAAAAAGTAGATGCCGATCGAGTCCTTATACGCCCCGATCCGAAGCTCGTAGGTCAAGATAGAAAATCGACAAGCCTCCGCTGTCCAAATCTCACAACAGAAAAATGGGTCACAAAATACCTCGGAAACCATGGCAAAAACCCAAAATGAGGCGAAGCGATCAATACGAAAAACGAAGCCCTACCTCTCGTGAACGTGCTGCCACAAAAATCGGCTCAAAAGTCCATCGGGGTGATCCAGGGTGTCTCGCGGACTAAAAAGTGGCGATGGAAGCCAAAATCCAAGAAACGTCGCAGTGCGCCGCGTCACAGAAAGCGCGGATGTCGAGGCCTCCAAAAAATCTGAAAGTCCCTCAGTAGATGGAGCACAAGATGAAGAACAAAATCTCTTAAGGTCACCTTCACAAATGGGCTCGGGAAAGGGCCTGAAATCGCAGCCCAAAGGGAGCTTATATAGACTCCAAAGAACAATTGCCAAAATTCCACTTATATCCCAACTTCCGGGCGTCCGAAAAATTTCGGGCCGCTACAGTGCCCGTGGACCGCGCCAATCCGGGCCGTCGATCCAGCGCCCGAAATCACCAGGGAGCGCCACGTCACCCCCAAACAGCGGACAGCGAGTCCCGCCACCTGCTCCGCGCTGCGTGGCACCGACCGCGCCTGCCCGCGCACGACGCGCGCCTGCCCTGCGCGTACGGCCACCTGCCCCGCACGTACGGCCACCTGCCCCGCACGCCGCCCGCACCTGCTCGCCGTGCCGCGTGGACCGCGCGTACGTGAGCCGACCTGTCTGGAGTCACCACGTGTCCCGCTCAGGTCCACTGTACACCCGCGCATCTCTAGTGGATCGCGCCTGCTGCGCCGGCCAACCGGGAGCCGCAACCTGTCCAAATCCTCGGTGCACGCCTCTGTGGTGGACCGAGCGGCTGCGCCTCAGCCCACCGCCGCGCTCCGCCGCCTGCCGCCACTGCCGGCGCAACTCCGGCCGCTGGAACAGTGCTCCAACACCTCGAAATCTGTATTTTGGCGACCGGGCTCCGAAAAAATCAAGTAAATAGTCCATTTTCATCATTTTCGTGCGCTGAATCCAAATCCGATATCCAATTTGTCCAATTTCACTTCTAAAATTTGTCAAAAATTTCCGAAAAAATAAACTTGATCCATTTTTCATGCCGGGTCAAAACCTTGGTTCCAATACGCGCGCAAACACCTCTATCACCCAACATGGGCCTCTAGAAGCTGCTGATCAACCAGTAACCTCATCGCGGGAATCCGGGTCCTCACAAATTACCTGCATTATTTTCTTTTTCTCTAACATCTTTCCAAACTACTAAAGCCACACAGTGAGATCAATGATATGACAGCTTTCTCTATCATGCAGAGAAAGAAAAGAAAAAAGAGTAAGTTACCTGCTGTTTTCTTTCTATAATATTGTTCAAAATATATGAAAGTACTGTAGAAAGAAAAAAAGTATGTAGTTATTACAGCATGCACTTCAACTTTTCAACACTTTAGGTAAGAGCAAGTGAAGATCACACACACACCAAAATGCACTGCAGGAAAAGGGCACACAAGTAAAGTAGAACAAAATTAGCAGCACGAAGGTGAGCTATCACTTCTTGGCGAACCGAGGCAGCTATCCCGAGGGAGCAGACACAACGTCAGACGGTGCAGTGTCCGTAACAGGGGCGATGGGGGAAAGACGGTTTATCACTATATTGCATTCTTCGATAGCATGATGTATCTTGACGCGTTCAGCAGCGAATTCATTTTTTTGGGCGGCGGTCGAGACATAACAATTATTTAGAAAGTTATATTCCCACACCAGTTTATTATACTGGCTCGAAAGGATTGCGTAATTTGTGGTAAGATGGTCATATAGGTTCTTATAAAATAAGCTATCATCATAGTTTACATCTTTAACATGTAAGTCCAATTCCTGAACCAGCCTCTTAACAGCAATGCGAGCGGCCTCTTCTTCATCAGTAATAGTCGTGGAAGTTGGAGTACTCCAACAGCAAATAAGTTCGACTATTGATTAATTTTGCGTAATATGAACATCTATGTAAGCAAGAAATTTTCCTTCTGTGTCAAGTGACACAACACAGTGCGGCACATCCATGTGCACCTGCTCGCACACTTCGCGAAGCAGCTGAACGAAGGAAAGTTCTATGGCTGTCATAGCAGAAGCTGCAAGAAAGCGCAGTTGTAGGACAAAAAAAGGACAAAAAAAAAGGACAAAAAATTAGGGAAAGAGATAGGGAGAGACATCAAAGGAATGATTAAAAAAGACCACAATATACATATAATTTTCAGAATTAAAAAAGACTACAGTATACATGCAATTTTCAAAACACTACGTGCAAGAAGAACCTAAACAAAGACACATGGATAGTCTAAAACAATACTAACAACAATTTTAAAGCGAGGCAAAAAATAGAGGTACTATTAAAAGCCTCAACAGCGCAAAAAAATCAGAAGCATATTTGACAGCAAACTGCAGCAAGTAGAATTTAAGGCAACGGAACGAACGATAGCAGGTGGTTGCCCGTCAATGGGCCATCCAAACCACCACCAATCCTGTAGCGAGTGGTTGCCCGTCAATGGGCCATCCAAACCACCACCAATTCTGCTTAGCATTATTGCTGCAGCTCTAAAAAAATTAAAGTAAAATCCAAAACTCGTGGGGAAACTGCAACTCTAAAAAATTAAAGTAAAACCCAAAACTCGTGGGGAAAGAAAAATAGTCCAAGTAAAAAGCGCTGAAAAGGAGATGGGGAAGCAATATAAGACTGATCAAAGGCTAACGAAAAAAAGGTAGAAAAAAAAAGGGAGAGAGCGTGGAAAATAATAAAATAAAGAAGACATACAAAAAGAATCATACCTTCTAAGTAGTCAAAAACCGTCGGAGTTTTATAGAAATGTAGGCAACAATACACCTATGAAACAGTACAAGACAAATAGTATAACAATCAGAGATTGGATTTTGGCAAAAATAGTAATATAATTACATTAATGGATGAAGGTACCTAAAATAATTCTTGCAATTAATGGAATGAGGGATAAGGGAAATCTATCTATATCTATTCTTTGGCACTTCCACACTAATTGATTCTATGAATTAATGGAATAAGGGATAAGAGAAATATAGTTTTCTTTCATGAATATTGAATTGAGCATAATTTTTTCAATTAATGGGATGAGGGATAAGGAAAATCTATCTATATCTATTCTTTGGCACTCCCACATTAATTGATTCTGTGAATTAATGGAATGAGAGATAAGAGAAATTTAGTTTTCTTTCAGGAATAGTGAATTGAGCATTACCTTTTCTAATTCAAATTCCAAACAGTACAATGGTGTACTGCATTAAAGGCAGCATAAGTATTTATAATAATCTTAGGAGAACAAAAAAGAGTAGCCATCATAACAAATCTGACATAGTAATCTTATCAAATCTGTTAAAAATCTTTAAAATCAAATATCAAATATATGTAAAATAAATAATCTCATGTAAAGAATCTGAGAGATATAAGAGCGTAAAAACTAGTTGAGTGTAATTAATCTGTAAATGAGAGCATATCTCATAGATTGGATGGTTGTTTAATCTGTAGATGAAAGCATATCTCATAGATTGGATGGCCGTCGCATCGCTACCTTAAGCTCAAGGTGGCTGAGGAAAAAAAAAAAAAAAGAGAACCGCGAGAGAGAGAGAGAGAGAGAGAGAGAGAGAGAGAGAGAGAGAGAGAGAAAGAGCAATCCCACCTTGTAAAAGCTACCTCCGTGGAGACATAATGAGAAACATCCGAAGCACAGAGAACCGTCGGATTGATCGGCAAGGCAATCGGAGGGCGAAGGAGGCACAGAGAGGATCCCGACAGCTCGATCTGAGAGGATGCACTCGTAGAGACAGGGTAAGTGGGAGGCGAAACCCAACCCGAGGCCAAACCCAATCTGAGTCATCAGATTGATCGGCAAGGAAATTAGAGGACGAAGGAGAAACAGAGAGGATCTCGAAGAAGGGAGCAAGTGGGAGGCGAGAGAAATAGGTAGTGTCACGCCCCGAATTCGAAAATCAGCGTCTAAATATATATATATTTTTTTTTTTTTTTTTTTTTAATCAGAGTTTTAAAATCACCAGGACAATGACAGACCGCCACATATATAGAAGAGTCTCAATCCCCTTTGGAATTGAGCCTTCTCTATATATGCACGGCTGGCTTGGCAACAACATCAGAGTACTAACTACGTACTACAACTATTACAATTAGTTATTCTAAATACTTTACAAAAATTACAACCGGATTTCAAAATCTTTTCTTTACAACTATTACACAACTTTCGGCTGTCCACGGTCAACATCTAACTTGAAACCTCGCCAATTCGTTCCAACATCCCCACACCCGCTCGACCTGAAAAACAGTCACCCGAGGATGTGAGACACACCGGAGTGTATCCCAGTGGGCACGACGAGCCGAGAAATAGCAGATCGTACCTACTGGTATACAATACTAGAGGATAGTATTTCGGCTGTCCACGGTCAACATCTAACTTGAAACCTCGCCAATTCGTCCCAACATCCCCACACCCGCTCGACCTGAAAAACAGTCACCCGAGGATGTGAGACACACCGGAGTGTATCCCAGTGGGCACGACGAGCCGAGAAATAGCAGATCGTACCTACTGGTATACAATACTAGAGGATAGTAATAATCAGGGGTTAGAATAACAGATATGTATTTCATGAAGATCAGCAGTTATATATAATCACAGTTTGGATAAGCAATGATCACAGTTAAGATAACAGTTAGGCAACATGAAGATCAACAGATATATAATCACGGAGTTTACCGTTAAGATAAACAAATAGTCATCCTGGAGATCAACAGATATATAATCATGGAGATCACAGTTAGGATATGCAGATATATAATCATGGAAATCACAGTTAGGATATGCAGATATATAATCATGGAGATCACAATTAGGATAAGCAGAAATATAATCATGGAACTGTATTTAATTAGAGGATAGCAAAAATCATGAGTTATGATAAAAGCAGGCTGAACAGGCAACATATGCATCAATAACTGAAATAACAAGTTACCCAATCAGAAGCCACCATATTGGTCATCAAGACCTCAGGGAAATTGCCCAACCTAGCACCAACCTAGCTGACATTCCCCCCTTGGGGGTCACGGGTCTTTCAACAAACCACTTTACCGGTAAAAAACAAAGCGCACGGGGAGCGACCCCGGATATGTTCGTGATGTACAGCGGTGCGGGCGATCAATGCGAATGCTCAAGCTCACGGTCCACAGACCGGGTAATCGGCAACAAGCCAGAATCAATCCCCTCTGGGATGCAACAGTGATATGATAACAACATCTCAACTCAATGCAAGATCAACAACAAATCTCAACTCAAATGCAGGATCAATCAACAGCAACTATGAATCATGGATCAGATATATCATAAGTGCTGAAATTCAGGTATAACAAATATCCAGGAATCAAATCATAAGATCTGGAAGCAACTGAATACCAATCATGCAGACTAACCAATCATGCAGACTAAACACATGTTTTTGAGAAAACTATTTTAAAAACATATTTTAGGTCCAAACCTCGCAGAGCGTTGCCTTTGTCCTATCAAACAAGAACAGACTCCGGCGACCCTACGAAGCTCGGTAAAAATATTTATTTAATAAAATCATGTATTTAGCAGCATAACCGGTGAACAACAAGAAAAACAAGCTCAAACATCTAATGTTGACCAAACAGGCATGGCAATGTTCAGAATAATGATATATAGATTTAATCAACGACAAGCCGAAACAATCCAATCAAGGATGCAATATCGAAATCAACTGAATCTCAACTCATAGGCAGGAATATAATCAGGATATAGATACTGATAATCAAGTATAAAAGTGCAAACTAGGTAATGACAAATCAGGCATGGCAAATGTCCAATCAGAGAATCCATCATGCAAAATAAAAACCTTTTTAGGAAGATAATTTTGAAAACATGTTTTATGTCCAAACCTCGAAGAGCTATGCCTTCATCCTATCAAACAAGAACAGACTCAGGCGACTCTGCGATGCTTGGAGACAAAACATGGGTTGATTGAAATCAAGTTTATAGCAAAGTTTGAACTGATCAACAGAAAGACAGGCTCAAGTATAATCCAGGTTAACAAGAACAGGGGTCCAACCAATACCGTACACAGAGGGCCGAAATGATAAAGCCCGGACCGAAGATAAACCCACCTGACAAATAGCAGGCGACTAAACTGTAATCCACTGTATGCTCGAGGACCAGCGACAAATCGAGCCAACCTGGATCAAACATAATAATCAACCTCGAACTCACTAACTACAACTTAAAACCCAGATCAATTTAAAACCTCTAATTATTTAAATAATAGTGTCATTTGAGCACTGTTTTCGCTCGTTCTCTCAACTGAAAACTTATTTTAACGAACCGTCACTTCCAGCAGGTGACACTTATCTCGCTGAACACCGTGCTCACCAATTTGTGGCAGCACGGGACCCGAGGAAAACTTCGGGCCATAAAATACTCTTCCAACATAGCCTATATGCAATTTTTGTTCTTCGAGACTTCAAAACCTAAATCTAACGCGAGCACCGCGTCCAGTGACCCCAAAATAGCCAAGAATACACTGTCGCGGCTTCGCAAACAGCCCGGAACATTGTTTTGTTCAATTATTACTTTTAAAGGTTGATTTAACTATAACTTTTAATCCAAACATCATTCAGTAAAACTTTGTATATCAAAGTTGATCTGGACAGTGCAAGGATACCAGTGCTCACCCTGGTTGAAACCCAGGTGTGCTGGTTCAAGCAGAACCAAAGCCAAGTTTCACATAAAGGTTTACATTGCTCAAATCTTAATCCACACAGAATATTTTTGATCTGAAGTGAGCATCAAGCTCAAGGGATGATTTGAAACAAGTTTCATTCTTATATCTTTGTCAAATTCCAATTAAAAGTTCACTGTGGCATTTTATCAAACAACTGGTGGCCATAATATACAACATTTAACATAAGCGAAGTTCAAGCTTGGTTCTCTGCAACCACAGCACCTGGAGCCAAATTTCTTGGAGTAAAATGTTCAACTAAGTTTTCTAAGTAATTCCCCCCATCTTGGAGCAAGCTAAACACCTCGGGTTGGCCGGGCTCAAGGAAGAAGATGATGGCTTCAACCTTGAAATTCGTGATGCTTCAACCAGAAGCTCTGGGGCCAAACCAACAGCACTAAAAGATGATAACTACCTCACAGAAGCTTCCCATACCCGTGGCCGGCAACGGGGTGCGGCGGCGGCGGCGGGGAGCAAAGCTCCATTTTGGAGCTCAAGCTCGTTAATGGCGGATTTTTACAGAAGCCATAAGAAGTCTTCCAACTTATATGGAAGCTTCCTCTGGTCCATACAAAGCTTCCCAACCCTTTATTCCCGGCCGGAGATGGCCGGAACGCCGGCGACCAAGTTTCTTCCATTCTCGGGTTCATCCATGGCCGACCCTTTTTCGGGCTGCATGGGAGCCATGCAAAGGCATGGTTGGGATCCTCTTGGTCCCAGCAAGTGATCTGGGTAGGTGGCCGGCGTCGGGGAAGCCCGCCGGCGCCGGAGCATGAAGCTCGGCCAACATGTAATAATTCCGAAAGCTAGGGTTTCAATTTTCTCCCTAAATACTTATCTATATTTGTTGAAACTTTGCAGGATTATTATGAATGTCCTATAGTCCCTACACACCAATTTTAATCTTGGTTGGTTCATTTTGTACAGAGTTACATCAAGGTGGAGCTTTATTAGTTTTCCGGCAAGAGATGCTCTCCGCCGGCCATGCAACATACATGGGGAGCTCTGGCTTTGCAGGGAGCATGATAAGGACCTAAGAACTCTACTGCTAGGGGTACCGGGTCCAAACAACCTGTGGTTTGGGGATCCTCACCTTGGCCGAGTTGGAAGAAGATGGGATGAAGCCGGATTTTATTCCTATTGCACGCGCGGCCACAGCAAGCTCCAGCAGGGTCCCCAGGCACAGATGAACTTCTCCAAAACACCAGAACTAGATTTTTGTGAGGTTTGGTTCCAACTTCCTTCTCCCTCTCCCTCTCTCGAATTATTCTCAAGGGCTTATGTTCTTTGGCTTCACCAGACTTCGGGGCTGGGTTTGGGAGTTGCAGAAGATCTAGAGGGTGCCTAGAATTCCTTCTTGACTCCTCGTGAATGCCCACAAGGAGGCCAAAGGCCATTTACACTAAATGCAAAGATTCTTTTGCAAATTAGCCTCAAACCCAATTCAAACTTAACCCTAACATCCGAGCTCTTTGCTGTAGGCTCAAAATGCACCTAGGACCCTATAGTTTAAGTCCCATAAACATTAGTACATAAAATATTAGGTTTGTATTAAAATATATTGCTTTTTCACCGCATTTCGAGAAGATCAAGAGACACATTCAACTTATTGCAAGATTCCTTGAGCAAATCTCCTCAAACCGGGTTCACACCAAACCCTAGGCTCCGAAACCACTTAGTGAGTGTAAAATGCACCCAACACCCTCATGTATAAAGCCCTAACATTCTAACACATAAAATATTAATATTCCTTGCAAATTAGTCCATTTTTTAGATGTTTTTCACGCATTTCGAGGAAATCCGCTCGCCATTTTGCGAAACGGACTTCCCCACGATGTCCGGCTCGTCGAGACCTGTCAAGTAGCGTATTTGTTTGGTTTGTTTGACGCTCAGATTAAAAACTTGTTCCATAAAGTTCGACAATTTATAGTGCGTTGCACGCACTTCGATGCACCCGGGTCGCCGAATGCGAAATCCGTCAGTGCCATCGCGCTCAGAACATCGAAATCAGCTAGGATCCAGTACTAATACCCCTATATTAAATTTTTAAATAGTGATTTCGCCGTTAGCGATCTAAAGGGATTAAAATTACAGTGTTTACTATTCACTTAAGTTGTGGGGCCCGCCCGCTTCTTTTCTGATTTTTGGAAGATCCGACCGTCGGATCGAAAACATATGAATATGAAACTTCTATGTTTCGACGAGACGATCGCAATGGTGATCTCGGATTTTCCAGATTAGACCCCGATCAAAAATTGATATTTCTGGGCCACTATTGGACTATTAATGATCAAATTTTGCCAAAATTTTTCATTACACATATTTTCAAAAGTAAATATAATTATTTAAATTTCTAGGTTACTACAGGTAGGCATCGTAAACGAAAAAGGAAGAGAGCGAAAGAGAGAGAGAGAGAGAGAGAGAGAGAGAGTAGAGGAGGGGCATAGAGGCTGTGGTAGGGACAACTGGAGGAAAGAGAGAGAGAGATATAGGGAAGGAGGGGGGGGGGAGAAAAGGCTTAGAGAATGCAACACGTGGCCAGAAGGAGTGCCAAATAATATATATATATATATATAATATAATATATAATAATAATAATAATAATAATAATAATAATAATATAATATATATATATATATATATATATATATATATATATATATATATATAAAGAAAGAGAGAGAGAGAGAGAAAGCTTATATACTTTCAAAAGTACAATTTCATCCATACTTATAAATTTTTTATCATAAAATTTGTATTGAAATTTATATAATTGTATTTTTTTTTTCTCTCTTCTTAAATGTTTTTACAATAACATGAATTTCAATACAAATCCTATGGTAAAAAATTTACAAACATGAAATAACTTTTACTTTTGAAAGCATATAAACTCTACTATATATATATTTTAGAGAGAGAGAGAGAGAGAGAGAGAGAGAGAGTTGAGCAAAAATATTATCAGTAACAAATAAACTCTATTACTATTAATTTATTTTCAATAATAGAACTTTCAAATCGATGATCGATATTATTAAACATTATCTATACCATTTAAAGTATTTAGAATCAAATTTCAAATCTTTTTATGTGAGTACTGTAGTTGCAATATGTTAACTAAGTTTAATTATTGGCAAACTCAATTACAAATATAGGGATTTTTATGCATTTAGCCTTGCAAAACTTTTTTTTTAAGAAATGATCCCGATAATCTTTTCCTTACCAAACAAGCGCCACATTCAACAAGAGAAAGACCATATTAAATTGAACACGATAATCCAATCGTAGTGTTTAAACACACGTGATTATATTATTGTATTCATATACCCACTTTAGTCCCTCTATTCTTCAACTTAGGGACCATGAGAATTAAAAGTACACGCTTAAAAACACAAAAAGAAATATGGTAACCCAAAACACCGTATTTAATTTAAAAATGCCCACATGGGCTCCCCTATCCGGCGTGGCGCTCCCATGGCCAAGAGAGCTATTTCTGCAAATATAATTTGTTGGAATTATTTATATAAAAAAAATTGAGAGGGCTAAATATATATATATATAAAAAAAAAACTCCTATAAATATTTCGAAGGTGATAGTAGCACCATCGCACATCTACAAAGCCCAGGACTTCAGGAAGAACACTGGAGATAGCAACTAAGCAGGAATTTCCAAATTTCCATAACTAGGGTAATAATAAGATATAAGAACAAAAGAAAAGCTGCAATTTCCAATGCTAATGCTCAGCGATGTAAAATTGAAAGAACTAGATGCAGAATTTTCTATAACTGCGCATGGTAAGCTGCCTTATAATTACAATTTTGTGATAGAGAATATGTATGTCTGTTCAGTTATATACATCAATATTGCAGTTATGAAGGAGTAACACAGAAGGAAGGCAAGTAATGTTTCTTATTTTATTAAGAGAAGGTCTCACCTGCAGAGTAATCATTTGAAAGCATGGTTGTAATCATGGAAATAGAAGGTCTTGTATATGAAATGAGAGAGCCAACGCGAAGCCGCGAAACACAGTACCGCTGCAAAGACGACAAAATTCCTTGTGGTGGCTGAAGTTAAACTATGTCTGGCTGCTGCAACAGTCCCGATAAGGGCTAACGAGAGAACTTGAAGAGAAAACTCGAGGGCCTTCAGAACTTTCAATCCCCCGCGGCAGCTACTGCATTGCACAACATGCGACCAGTATCTGAAAGGAATATCATTAGAACAGGAAAAGTTAGGTCTCACTTGGTTGCACTATTGTTTATCCGATTTTAAAAGAAAAAAAATATCCAAATTCTGTGCTATGGAGTGTGCCGGTGTTACTGTTAATCACCTTGCGAGCTCAATTTCCTTCGAAAAAGAAAAACAAAGAAGTGAAAAACTATTGCCAAACAAATCTCCAAGGTGTATAAATAGTGAACAATCCCATCAAAGAAAACGCAGTTTTGACGGTGTATATATATATAAATATGCAGATGATATAGTTGCATATATGTCAATAAATGATTTTTCTGTAGTGTATATATAAAATCTCCGATAATCTATTAAATAAAAAGTATAAAACCCGTGATTCATCACAACTGAAGAATGAAGGCATCCATTTCAAATATTGTTGTACCTGTCCATCAGCTGCTCTCTCGGGGGAGTTGGTGGAAGCTGCTCGCTAGACATGTTCCCCCAGTCAACCTGATTGTTTGAATATTTTCTTAACCAGTTTCTGAAAGCTATAATCATGCCATCTGACTTTGTTGGCACGTAACAAGCTTTGAACCAATTGGAAAAGCCAACTTTCGCGATCTTGCGCTCCTAAAGAGAATTTAAAAAATGGTTAATTTTATACAGCTCCCGGTAAACTTATTGAATAGCAGATATATTCTTACAAAGTTCAACTTTTTATATTTATTCTTTCAAAAGTCCTAAATTATTCATATATGTCTCTACCGTCAATGTCCGTTAGAAAAATATAGTTAACCATAGATTAAATACTTAACCTTGGTTAGCTAGTGAGATAAATTTACCTTTTTACCCTTTCATACATTTTTGCATTATTTTAATAGTTGGAACTTTTGGAGAGACATTTAAAAGGACAAAACTAATATGTCACATATATTCTGTTAAAAAATAAACATCAAACTAACAATAATAAACCAGAAGGATCTATAGGAACAACTTAAGACTTTTGAAGGGATAAATATGAAATGTTGAATTTTGTAGAAATATCTCTACTATTCGATATGTTTACAGGGAGTTGTATGAAATTAACCTAAAAAAGCAAAAGAAGGTATATTAACGGACCAAAAGGAGTTGGCATTAATCAAAAAGGCATTAAAACAAGTTTATGATGGTATCTTCAGCAAGACACAGATTATGACCAGAAAGCACTATCTAGATGGAGAACAAATTAGTGTCATCAACTGACAAGGAAAGAGCCCCAAAGAACCAAGCGAATCAAATCCTGGAAACCTGGTTATAAGTTTTAACACATGAAAAAGGTGTTTCAGTGCTCACCTAAAGAAATTACAAAATGCTCACTCAACCAAAAAAAGGAAGGGATATAGGATACACATCTTGAGAGTTTCCTTGTTGAAAAGCTAAACAATAAAATGGCACAGAGATAAAATGCAAGGGATACAAATAGTACCTCTACATGGAGAAGATAAAGATCTGAATCCAAAATAAGGTTTTGGCCCACATGAAACATCCATCGTGGAAAAACTCGGTCAATCCAAACTGCAAAATTCCTTGGAAATGTGAAAATTACTCGGCTTCTTCCGGGACTGACTGGGATACACATGAATATGAGAAGAAACCTCTTGAGCCTCTGCTGGGGTAGAGCTGAAATATTCTGAGTCAGCACAAGTTAGTCGCCGAGATGAAAGAAAAAGAGAGTGGCGATTTCCACATTGTTTTACCGTTTGAACAGTTTATATTTGAACGAATACCTCTAGGACATTCCTAGATGTAGCAGATTGGTTAACAGTTGCTGCACCATAAAAGAGGCACGGAGCTATAAATCTGAAATAGCCAGCATCCTGCTTTACAAGAAAGCCACTTTTGTTCGATTCCTCTATTGTTATGTCTATAGGCCCACCTCCTTCTCGATCAGCTTCAGCTGTGAAATAAGCTTATCTATTAGCAATATTTCAAAATAAGTCAACCTAGAAATATAAATTATAATCCACGAAATCACTGCAAAGCAAGGTTTAGTTCAAAAAGTTAACATAAACTTGGTATCAAGCGCTTGATTTACTACAACCACATGAGCAAGTACCACACAAAATTTAGTCGAGACTAGAAAATAGAAGTTTATAAGAGTTACATATCTGCCAGGTTCGACACGTCTCCTTACTCTCATTAGTCCATGATGTGCGTATGGAACATGAGCCGGATCCATGAGGTTTTCTACCAGGACTTCATACCTGAAATGTTAATATAGTATTGTGAATATCTAATTTAAATACAGATAGGTCAGGCATGAAAGCTAGATGTTAACTTAATAATGAGACTCATGATGTCTGCGGCAAAATCTATATAAATGATAATTAATACTGCAAAATATAATAAGAAATGACTTTTAATTAAACAGGTGGTCTGCAAAATAATCAACCAGATATCAACTTGGTTGCTAACTATTACCTCATGTCAACTGATGGCTCATTCTATATTAAACAGTACAATCCAGTCCTAACATCAACTTCTATCCATGGAAAGCCAATGTGTCATTACAAATCATTTTAATTAACTTTACTTGCATCCTAGTCACCAAAATTTGGCCCTAAGGTAGCTTCCATCATTTGTGCATAAAACTTTTCAGTTGAAATGTCTATGTGGAACAACATGCAAACCTTCGGCTGGCACCACCTACAACAGTCCATTGTCTCTCATAGATAAGCCACTGATAAGGATTTGACCGAATAACCTAATGGAGTTTGAGCCATCAATTGAGATAAGTTTAGAAATCAAAGTGAAGCTGTTGATGTACCTATAAATTTATACACAATTGTAGTAAATATGCACCGGTATCATGCTGGACAAGAATAGATTAACCATCCTTCTTAGAAGTTTCAGTGGAAGTATTTGTAATGATCAAATAATGATGCGAGTTGTGTGCAAGACTCGTGGACAAAAAGGTGTAAGAATAAGAGTTTGTGAAAAAAGAAAGATGAGGGAAAAAAAAGCTGCTCAAATAAATATTTGCATGGGAAACCAGAATATGTGGAAATAAAGATTTACATATATTCTGGAAATAAAGATTTACATACATATATACATACATATTTACGTGTAGCAATGCTGGCTAAGAGTGATATAGCAACAACAGAGAATGGAATTATACCCGTATTGAAGTTCCCTTATTCCCATAGAACAGGTGTATGATGGGTCATCCAACTCTTCAATGTATGGAGGTCGTTTCTTCTCCAAGATATCCTTGTACTGAGGATCAGTGCTAGGCCAAAACCACAAAACCTTATTCTGTTCAACGCTAGGATAAACAGCAGCACAAGCCTTAGCGTTCAAATGAACCTGTGATGATACATCGTAAACCAAACAATTCAGCATCAACAGAATCACCTGAAGAAAAGATTGGTAAAACGCATAATAATGTCAACATGCTCATTCGGCCGCTATCACAATGCCAAAGCAGCAAAATTTTGCTCATCACACATGGCAATATGTCATTAGCGAAAAATCAAGCATTTAATGAATGCTAAATTACTCAGTTTGCTTCTCCGCAAAATATTGGTCACATATCAAGAAGGTGCATATGCATTGAGAGGTGCCGCATGCACCTTATTTGCAGGGATACAATGACCCGAAGAATTTTACTCGCACAAGGTAATTAAATTATTTTACAAAGTTAAAATTGCAAAAACTAGGGTGGCTAATCCAGTTCGGACTTAGTCACTCAGGCAAGACACCTTCGCAATCTTTATTGTCTGTCGTATTCGTCAGGCTTACATCTTTGCTTCCAAGAAAACCAACATGTCCAAATTAAAATAATTTGTTCATATAGCCCGATAACTAAAGTTCTACTATGTACTACATAACCTAGATTGCAAGCAAGAAATACATTGCCTTGAACAATCCATATGCTAAAAAATACAACCAAAAAAAAATAATAATAATGCACCTCCTTCATCCAAGTTCACCTCCAACATGATGGAAGGACAACTTATAGCGCTCGGCCTCTAGCACTAATAACTCGTAGGGTCGAAACCAACAACCCAAAATATTTATTTAAGCCTGAATATTATTACTAAAACCAGTGGTCCTAATATCTCCGGTGATAATCCATTTTCCATCCGATGCGAGATTATTGGGGCATCACACAATCGATTACGACACAATTCTACAACAATTAGAAAACTAGACTAATTCAAAAGTTTAGAAAAAGAAACATAAAGATTAAAAATCATGTTTTAGAAACCCAAATGGAGCTCACCTGCGGACCGCTGGACGGCGCCTGGGGAATGTACTTGCAGCTGCCGCTGCCGTCGAAGCACCAGCCGTGGTAGACGCACTGGAGGCGGCCGCGGGGATCGATGCGGCCCTCGGAGAGCGGGGCGAGGCGGTGGGGGCAGCGGTCGTCGAACACCTGCCATCGACCCTCGGCACGATCCCACCACACCACCACGTCGAGCCCCATCACCGTCTTCGCGTGCGGCGCCCGCTTGTCCAGGTCGCAGAGGGGAGCCAACGGGTACCATTGGGCGTACCAATCGAACTTGTTCGCATCATCGCCGGAGCCGATGCCGAAGGGGTCGGAGGCGTCGGAGATGCCAGTGGAGGGGGCGGCGGAGGAGAGGCCATGAGAGCGGAGAATGGTGGTGGTTGGTGTGGGAATGCGGCGGGAGCGGAGGTGGTGGTGGTGGTGGTGGTGGTGGTGGAGGGAGAGGGGAGGAGAGGGAATGGTGGGGATTAGGGTTTTGGGTTGTGAAGGAGAGGGAGTGGGGAAGAGGCGGGGGAAAGGGAGGGAGATAAGAGATTCCATGGATGATGATGAGGGAGTGGAAGGGGAGAAGCGGAGGCAGAGGAGAGTTTTGAGTAAGAAACGTGAGGATGAAAAAGCGGCAGTTGGTACAGTACTACGGTGCGACAGGGATTTTTTTTTTTTTTTTTTTTTTTTTTTTTTTTTTTTTTTTTTTTTCTGCTTCATAGAATTTTATAATTTACGGAATAATTGTAAGAAAATTTTATTTATAAAATTAATCTTATTTTTGTCACATCAACGCCACAGGGGACTGACGGCTAGAAGACGATGAATCGTTTACCGCCTTTCTAAAAGACGGTGAATCAGATCCACCGCTTTCACAATAACCCTGTAAAGACGGAGCCAAATTGGCTAGAACTCTTAAAGACGATGAATCGTTCACCGACTTTAAGTCAATGAAGAAGATGGTGAACAATTCACCGTCTTTAACGCCTTCCTCAACAATTAGCCAATTTCAAAGATAATTGTCTAAATCTCTTAAAGGAGGTGAATCGTTCACCACCTTTAAGTCATTGACTTAAAGGCGGTTGTTAAAGGCAGTGAATTGTTCACGCCTTTAAGTCAATGAAGAAGGCGGTGAACGATTCACCGTCTTTAACTAGAAACACTAAAGGCGGTGAATCGTTCACCGCCTTTCTTACTATTCGACCCCCCATTGACCCCACACCGCACAGTGCTCTCCCTCTCCCCACTCTCCACAGTGCTCTCCCTCTCCCCCTTTCCCCACTCTCTCCACTTTCTCCACAGCCGCCATAGAAGTCGCGTTGCCGTCGCCGTCGCCGTCGCTGAAGCCCGTTGTTGCTGTCGCATCCATTCCTCTCTCTCTCTCACACACTGTCTCTCTCTTTCTCTCTCTCTCACTGAGAGAGATCTCTCCCTATCTCTCTCTCTCACTGTCTCTCTCTCATTGTCTCTCTCTCACAGTGAGGTTTCTCTCTCTCTCACGGTCTCTCTCTCTCTCTCTCTCTCTCTCTCTCTCTCTCTCTCTCTCTCTCTTTCTTTTCTACCTCATCCTTCAGACTTTTCACTTCCGTCGTCACCGTCCGCCGTCCATTGTTGCTGTCGTCGTCTCGTCCTTCCTCCTCGCCGTCACCCTCGCACGTACGGGTATATATCTCAGAGTGTTTTTTCATAGTTGGTTTTAAAAAATATATATTATTCAAATCGAGAGCATTCTCATATTTCACAAACCGATAGCACAGGACAAATTGTATATATGAGAGCGAAGATGGAACCGTTACGAATTGATATTTTGGTTCGTCTTCGTAGATTTGCGAGACATTGGAGTGAATTTTTTTTATTCCGCATTATCTTTTTCTCATTAATATTCATGAATTAACTAATTTATATTATTTTATAGAATAGTAATTATCTTATTTAGAAAAAAAAATTTATAGTTAAAATGGTTAATCGTCGCATGCCACTAAGTGTTCATTGGGATGGACAGTTAGTTATGAATGAGAATGGTCCAAAATATGTCGGTGGTCGAAAAAAATTAATCGTGATACGTTCCGATTCTACATATAATAATTTCGAGACGAGAATGTATCATTTAGCAAATTGTACAAGAGAAGAATTTCGTCTAAAATTCACGATTCGTTGCCCCACGATCGCTAATGAATATGTAGCTCACGAAATAGTAGATGATGAATCATTAGAGATAATGATTGGGTTATTTGAACATTATGGTTGTGTGACGGTATACATTGAGAAAGATTTACATCCGTCAGAGAATTTTGAATCGCAAGGTTATTACACGAGAATGCTTCATAACTATATTGATGTGGGTTTATCCGACCATGTAATGGGTTATCAAAATATTAGTACCGATGGTGGTATGAGAATGACAAGGTTAGTAATATTTTGCTTTTTTTTTTTTTTTTTTTTTTTTGTAAGAGGTAATCATTATATATATTGCAGAGAAAGTGAGTATTCGCCTATTAAGACTATTGTTCCGTGCTCGGTTAGTAGTGTGCCACCTACGACCACATGCGTGCCACCTACGACCACATGTGTGCCACCTACGACCACCTACGCGCAACCCACGACCTCACGTGGACAATGCACGACCTCTCGTTTAGAACCTAGGATGTCTCATCTACAACTAGAACCTTATAAATGGGGGTAAAGACAAATCAAATTATATTTTTTAATTAATGGTACGTGGATGTGGTAATGTTGAAATTTTATTTTTAACAAATGTGTAGATTATCTACTTCCTATGAATATTGGAATGATCATGCTATTAATGAACTTGCTACTAATGTTGATGGGGGATGTGATAATATTGACGAAGGAGGTGATAATGTTGACGGGAGATGTAATAATATTGACGGGGGTGGTGATAATGATAGTAATCATGAGGATGCACCCATTAATGATGATCATTATAGAAGTGAGGATGATGATTGGAATAATCCAGCTCTAGATATAGATGATGATCACGATGGTGGGTTGAATTCTCTTACAAATACGATTTTCAATGAAATCGACAACCCACAAGTAAACAACGAATATGTAGACAATCCTGATGAGGAAATTGAATTTGTTGATCATCCGGAGTATTTTCCTTCAGATAATAATTGGATAAATCAGTATGTCGTAGAATCAACTAAGTTTGATATTCGACAAATCAATACTGGTCTACCTAGCATTGACGGGACTTGGGTTGGACGGGTCTTTCATGATAAGACATCTTTATTGGATGCTCTAGATCAATGCCATATTGACCATAATGTTCAAATGAAAGTTTTAAAATCCACTAAAATGACTTATACTGTCAAATGCACGGTAGAGGGATGTCCTTGGAGATTACATGCTTCAGTTCCTAAAGATACGACGTACTTTAGAGTAAAAACATATGCTGTTCCACACATATGTGTAATTCCAATGCTGAACGCGGAGCACCGTAATTATAATTCTAGCTTTATATGTTAAATGATTCTCCCGACATTAAAGGTAAGACTTAATATGACACCAAAAGAAATTCAAGAAACGGTGGGATTAACTTTGCATGTTGACATAACATATTGGAAGGCATGGCAAGTAAGGAGTAAAGAGTTACAGGTTATTTACGGGAGCTGGGAGCAATCATACGCAGACTTGCCTCGTTACCTTACTATGCTGAAGAAAAGTAATCCTGGTACTTTATGGCCTCTGGATCATAGGTGGCCCTCAGATGGGATTTGTCGCTTTGGTCGTATTTTTTGGTCATTTGGACATTCTATTCATAGATTCGCACATTGTCAGTCGGTAGTCAGTATTGATGCCACTCACATGTACGGCAAATACGAAGGTCATGCATTGATAGCGACGGCTGCAGATACAAATAATGGAATATATCCTTTGGCATTTGCAATTTGTGAAGGGAACAATGGAGGAAGTTGGCGATGATTTATGCATAACATGCGTTAATATTTTACTGTCAATAGAGCAATTTGTTTTATATCTGATCGATTTTCTAGATTGAGAAAAATAGTGATTGATATCTATCCTCCACGACAGAGTCACTCGCATCGTTGGTGTCTTCGACACATAAAAGGAAATAGGAATAAGCGTTTCAAAAATAATACTTTGTTAGATAAATTCTATTCCATCGGAAGTGCTTCAACATCGACATAATATTATAAGCTAAAAGAAGAATTAGATGCGTTGGATCACGATTGTGATGATCCGGATCTCCGCAGAGCTTTTGCTGTGTAAATTGTGGCTTCTGGAGGCCTATGATGTGTGTTGGAGTTGGTTGCGCGCAAATCGGACTTCAGTTTTGGACCCAGCGCGAAATTTGGATTAAGAATACTTGTCCGGATGCCTTCGACAAATTTTAGAAGTGGAATTTGGCAAAACGGACATCGGATTTGGATTCAGCGCGCGAAAACGATGAAAATGGACTACTTACTTGTATTTTTCGGAGCCCGGATGCCAAAACACGGATTTCGAGGCAAGATTGTACTGTTCCGGCAGGCCAGGGCAGCGCCGGCGGCGGCGGGCAGTGGCGGAGCATGGCGGCAGGGGCGCGGGCAGGCGTGTGCGTGGCGGCGGGCAGCGCGGTCCACGAGTTTTGGCGTGCACCGAGAGCAGCCAACGGCGGGCGTGCCACGTGTCGCGCGCTGATTAGGCGGTCAACGCATGCGCGAGAGCACGCCGGGCGCGGCGCACCGTGGACCCCACCAGGCCACGTGTCGCCCGCCCATTGGCGGGCGCAGCGACCCGGCTGGGCCGCCGTGAACCGCGGCCCACGGTTCCCGCCGAGGACCGCGTCGCCACGCGGCGCGCTGCGATTGGCGGGCGCACGTGCACCGGGCGCGCGGGGCGCGGATGGGCCACGTGGCAGGCCGAGGTGGTTTCGGGCCCGCACAATAACGGGCCGGGCCTGGCACTGTAGCAGCCCGATTGCTTTCGGGCGCCCGAATTTTGGGCCCGAAAGCCCAATAGCTTGATTTTTGGGTTCTTTTTGGAGGGGCCTATAAATAGGCCCCTTTGCTCGGCCTTTTGGCCTTTTTTCCCGAGGCCCCCTGAGGTTGAGTGCTTTAGAGAAATTGTTCCTCTGCTTGTGCTGCAACTCTCGAAGGAGTTTCGGAATTTTTGGAGGGCGCGACATTGACGGCTTCGGCGATTCGGCGCAGTGTGACGTTTCTTCATCGGTGGCCCTTTTTCGTCGCGTTTTGGTCCACGAGGTCCCCAGAGCTACCCCGAAGGAATTTATGGACGATTTTCATGGCATCGGTTTCATGAGAGGTAGGCCTTCGATTTCCGTGTTGATCACCTTGCTTTATTTTGAGTTCTTGGCACGGTTTACGAGGCATCTTTGAACCCCTTGTTGCTGGTGAATTTCTGGACAGCAGAGGCTTGTCAGATTTTTATCTCTGCGCTCGGTTATCGGATTTCGACATATGAGGACTCGATCGACATCTACTCTTTGCGAGGATTGTCGTAGTATTTTTATTGGAATTTTTTATGGGCTTTTTAAAGGTGATAATTAAGCTTCTTTGGGACTGTTGTAACGACCCGACCCACTAGCAATAATAACTCGTTGGGCCCAAACCACAGCCCAAAATGCTTAAGCCCAGTTATTATTACTAGTGTCCAGATCTCATATAAACCCAATCACAATTCCATCCACATCCGATGTGGGACTATTGGGGGCGTCACAGACTCCCCCCGTTTAGGCCTGACGTCCTCGTCAGTCAAACACACACACAGCAGCCCAAGATCACCAGGCGATGTGAGACTCGTCTCGCTAGTCCTGTCATCTAGACCCAGACTCAGCCGAGACTCGCCGCACACTTCCGGCTGGTTATTGGCTCTGATACCAAATATAACGATCCAAGCCCACTAGCAATAATAACTCATTGGGCCCACACCACAGCCCAAAATGCTTAAACCCAGTTATTATTACTAGTGTCCAGATCTCATATAAACCCAATCACAATTCCATCCACATCCGATGTGGGACTATTGGGGGCGTCACAACTGTTTTGCTACAGGCTTGGGTTTATGAGGGAGTTAACATACCGCGATGTTTTATTTTTATCTTGGCCTACAGGTGTCGAATTGAGGAGTATAAATACTCGATTTAGGGCTACTCGTCGCGAGGATCTCAACGGTGATTTTTCTGGATTTTTCTGATGACTGGATAGAGGTGAAATTCCTCATTTTCTGTGCTGGTTTTGGCAAACAGCAAGTGCTGTATTTGGAACTGCTACTGTGGTGACCCGGATCTCTGTAGGACTCCTACAGTGTGACCAGCAGCTTCTGGAGGCCTACGAGGTGTGTCGGTGGTGTTTGTGCACAATTTTGACTCAAGTGATGGGCTCAGTGTGTTAAATGGATCACGAGAGTAGTCAGATGACCCCGTCGAATGTTTAGAAGCGGTTTCGTGCGCAATGGATATTAAAATTGGGCTCAGCGCGAAGTTTGGACCAAGGAACACCTTTCCGGATGCCTTCGGCAATTTTTAGAGTTGGAATTTGGCAAAACGGACAGCAAATTTGGATTCAGCGCGCGAAAACGATGAAAATGGACTACCTACTTGCATTTTTCGGAGCTCGGATGACCCGGCACGGATTTCGAGGCATCTTGTACTGTTCCGGCGGCCGGCGGGCAGCGACGGCGGCGGCGGGCAGCGGCGGAGCACGGCGGAGCAAGGCGGCGCAGCGTCGCGGGCGGCAGCGCGGGCAACGCGCAGGCGCGGGCAGCGCGGGCAGGCGCGCGTGCAGGCGCGCGGTCCACGGCGCCGACGTGCACCGGATGGTGGACACGTGGCGGCCTGCGGTAGGTGCGGTGTAGCGCGCTCGGTGCACCGAGCTGGTGCAGCTCGCCTCGGGGCGAGTGCCTGGCACAGTGCGCAGGCGGCGCTGGCGCGCGCACGTGCGCGCGCCAGGCGCGTTGACGGACGGCTGGGCCACGTGTCGGCGTCTGGGGGCGGCCACGTGTCGCCCGCGTAATGGGCGTTTTCGCTGTCGCCTGTTCGGCGGGCTACGTGGAGGCCCGTGAGAGATTCGGGCCTGCACAGTGTTGGGCCGGGCCCAACACTGTAGCAGCCCGGATCTTCCGGGCGCCCGATTCCTGGGACACAGCCGTTATTTCTCGAATTGTTTCCTGGAGCCTATTTAAGCGATCCGAGCCTTCTTCTTTCCCCTTTTTCGGGATTTCTGAGCCTTCTCTCGCCGCGGCGCCTTCAGTAAAGATGATCCCCTCGCAGTTCTGCATCCATCTGCAAAGTTTGGAGATTTTACGTGGCACGCTTCTCGAGGTTTCCATTTTTACGGCGCGGCGCGACGCTCGTCCATTTGTGTTCTCCTTCGTCACATTTCGGTGCGTGAGCTCCCCCGGCCTACTCCGACCTCCGTTTCAGACGATTCTTGCGCCGTTGGATCCGCGACAGACAGAGCTACGATCTTGGTATTTTCTGCTTCCCCTAGTTTCACACTTTTCGAGGAGTTTTTCCATGCTTACTGGGACCCCATTTTCTGATGGAATTTCTGGACAGCGACACCTTGCCGGATTTTTATCTCCGCAACCGGGCATCGGATGGAGACGTACCTGACACTTTTTTCATCTACTCGACACGAGGATTATCGCCGTATTTTTATTGGATTTTTCTGAGGCTTGCCCAAAGGTATATTTTTCTCCCTTTATCTGTGCATGGAAATACAGATGTGTGGTTGTGTGTTTGTGAGCGCCCTGTATTGTGGAATTTGTAACTCGGCCTACGGGGCTCGGAATTTGACGTGCAGGTACTCGTTTCGAAGGTATCGACGCGACGATCGCGACAGTATTTTTGTTGGATTTTTTCGAGTCCGTTCTGCAGGTGGAAATTTTGCATCTTTGAGGCTGTTTTCGCAGATTGTGTATACTTGGAATATTTTGGATTAAGTGTAATGTTGGACCTTATTGTTGTACCCAGGGGTGTTTGCAAGTGTTGCTGGACCCGTTGGATCTGGAGACTTTGATTTCGGGGTACTTTCAGCTGTTTGGAGCCGAGGCTTTCGCGACATGTACCGAGGATGCAGTTTCGGCAGAATTTGGACTGTGAGCGTCTGCGCACTTCACCGACTTCGGCTTTGCCTGCGGAAAGCGCTTCAGGTGGGTGCTTTGTTTCCAGAACCGGTGGACGGTTCTCTAATTCTGTATGTTAGGATGCATGCATGTTTAGGGTACATGGTTTATGTTTGTAAGGTAGGTAAGCTTGATAATGATAATTATATGAATGATTGCAAGAATAGTATTTATGAGGTATACTGAGGACTTGCATGATTTGGGTGTTTATGTTGGTGAATAGTGTAAGCTTACCTAGGTTAATGTTACCCTATGATATCATGTAACATGCCATGTTAGCACATAGCCTTTCATGTGGTTGGTTTATGCATTGGGACAGAATTTTGTAGCTATGTGCGGATTTTTCACTCTGAGGAGTTATTATGATCGAGGATTATGATCAGGTGTAGGCATGTGGTTTACTTTCTTATTTCTTTCTCGAGGACAAATGCATGCTTGTATGGACATATAGTTAGGCCCCATTTTATTGCTACACTACTTATTGGAACTTGACTTAGGAGAAACCATGCTTTTTCTTTCTCCTTCTTTGTTAGTCAGGCGGTCAATGTTGCTCGGGTTCGAGCAGGGGTCTGGATAGTGTAGTCGGGACTTTGTGTCTAGGACAAGTTGGATTAGTTGTGGAGCTCTGCGGCGACCGCGGATATTGGGCGGTTGACCGGATCTTTACTTATGCATCGGATTGGGTATCTGTTTTCTCTAGTGGGTGGAGTTTCTCGCTTATCGTTTAGTTGCCTCCGATTGAGGTCGGGTCTTTCTTTAGTAGTTGGGTTTTACCCACTTTGATCAGATTTGTGATCAAAGTCCTGCTATACCGAGATACTTGTTACAGAGATACTATACTCGTGTGGGTCGCTCCCCTCGAGTGCCACTCCGGAGTGTGCGATCGGACGGTCCGAGGCCGATCTGTTACTTACTTTGGGATGCGAGCCATATGGGCCGGTCCCGCGGTTTCGAGCCATGTGTGCAGATTTCGCTGAGCAGGTAATGCCAGTTTTACTGGTGGCACAAGATTGGATTATTACCAGCATTTACCTTCTTGTTGCACTCGTGTCAGGGGGACCGAGTGGAGTCTAGTAGCTGTATTTAGACCAGTGCTAGTGTTGTCGGGAACCGTTTGGGGACGGTGGTCCCGAGGTCCTTGTGAGCTGTTGACCGTTGTGCGAGAGGCTTGGTGATCTTGAGTTTATCCGTTCTGAGAGAGAGAGTGGATTTTGACTATAGCCTGCATGAGCCACTACTCGATAGCGAGTTAGTCCGTTTGGACGCCCTACGTAATTCCTGCCCGTCAGCGGGAGGTGGTTGTAGGTGGGCGCAGGTTTGACTGGACCAGATGTGGCAGTCAGCTCGATTGGGTCGATTGTGCACTTCATGTGCTAGTGGTTGCATACCATTCTTTGGTTCTCCCCTTTTGAGCATTTAGATAGAGGCATGGTAGCTGTTGAGAGTCTTCAGCTTGCTTATTTCAGTCTTTACTGCTTTGGTTATCTTATGCCTCTAGTGGACTTAGTGGGCAGATCGTCGGGCCTGGTGGCGGTACCCACTGAGGACTCCCTTTTTAGGTGTAGTTCTCACACCCGTTGGGGGTTTTCCCCCTCCCCTTCTTTTCTCTCCTTTGTTTTGCAGAGTCTTAGCGGGTGTTGCTGATTCTGCGGTGGTTGATCGAGGCGAGGGAGTCGCGTGCTAGATCCCTACCCGTCGTTGGAGAGTAGCGGTACCCCCTTCAGAGGAGATCTTCAGTAGATTAGTTGTTTTATTTTTCCTCTGTTGAGAGACTGATGTAGTGAGGATATGTTATGTATCGAGACACTAATGTATTTATTGGAGATACCTCCCAGTTGAGTTCAGAGCTTGTATATGAGGATATTGTATGATTATTATTTTTGGGAGACGGACATTGTGTATTATTTCCAGTTGTACAGTGATTGATTTTAGTTATACAGCAGGTTTTTATTTATAGCTCTGATATTTTGTTTAGCTGTAGTACTTTTCTTGCAGGTAGGACGCTTCGCCTATGCAGGTTGGCATAGGTGGCGGATCTGTTGGCGAGCCCGGGTCGCAGTTTCGACCCCGGGGCGTGACAGCTACCGTTGATGCTATGTGTGGTACTTTTTGCAGTGATTCGCAGATTTGGGTATCTTACGGAGAGTTGGGCAGAGAGAGGTTTATTACTGTTGTGGAACGCGCATTTTCCAGGTGGATTGCTTCGCCTCCAAAATCGGTGGACTATTTATTAATTCTATCGTGTAGTAAATCATACATGATTGTTAGATGTGTTAGGAAGCATGTTAGATTTAGAGAGGATGTTCTCGCGTTGTTATCATGATCATGCTGATGTATGCTTCCTATCTATGTTAACTTATGTACCACTATTGGAACTTGACCTAGCACCCTGTCATATGTTGCATGTGTAACCAGACCAGTAGAAAACCCTCACTTGGGCTAGGTTTATTTATGCTTTAGACATCCACACTTCTTATTCTATTCCTGGACATAGTGTTATCCTCGCCCGGGTAGTGAGTCGAGTGGTCGGGATTTCTCTTAGTGTGGGATGCATGTTACACTCGTGCTTGGGGGCAGAGTGGAGTCTGGTAGATGTAGCTGGTCTTTTAACTATGGCGGGAACCGTTTAGGTGAACGGTGGTCCCGGTTTGTCTTGTTTCTCTGTTTTATGTGTTGCCACTGTGTTAGTGGCAATAGTATACCAATGATAGCAGGACCTAGAACCCAGACTGTTTTTGGACACATATAATTTCTGTAAACTAATGTTTTCCTTCCAAACTTCGACCAGGTCGCCAGAGCCTGTTCTTGTTTGATTTGGGTGAAGGCAATAGCCCTTCGAGGTTTGAAAAATAAAACTTATTTGAACAGATTTTTATTAAAGAACTAAAATATAATAAATTGGGTTTCTCAGATTAAAATAGTTTTCAGTAATAACTGTCATCTTTTTATTACAACTTCCTTACCCGAGAGAGTTTGGGTGATCTCGGTTCTAGGGGTCGTTCCTTTTTCGGGACGAAAGCTATGGGGGCCGTGCCTGGAACCTATTCTTTGTTTGATAGGGTTGTAGGTGTTGGTCTCCCGGAACTTTCGGACCCTGGTTGGTGTCTTCTGCATGTTGTACCGAGGTTGTCGTGTTCCCGAACTGTAGGGGGGTCGGGAGCTTCGATAGGCGGAGCCTGGAGTCTGTTCTTGTTTGATTGGGGTTCTAGGCGCCGACCTATCGGGGTTTCCGAACCCTTATGGTGTCGGTCCTTTCTGTGTTATCTGTGAGTTTGGTGTTCTGTTGTGGGAGCCGTCGGGTTGAACGGTGGTCCCGGCTGTGAGTATTTCCAGCCAGTGAGTTGAGAGGTGATGTTAGTTACTGTCGACCTTGTTGATAGTGGATTTGGACTATAGCCTGCATGAGCCATATTGAGCTCGACAGAAATGCGCGGATACTTTTCTCGGTGGGGTCGCGCCCCTCGAGTGCCACTCCGGAGTTGGGCCTGTTACTTTGCTATCGCGACTTGTCGACGCAGTCCCTCTGGCTGGGCCAGTTTTGGCAGTCACGGACGCCCTACGGTAGACCCGTCCTCTTGTGGATGTGCGGCAGTAGGTGGGCGCAGGTTTGACTGGACCCCATGTGGCAGTCAGTGTAGATTTGGTGATTATATTTGAGAGTTAGTAGATGCATCATGTTTCCATCTGTTCCACTTCTTGAGCATTTAGATAAAGGCATAGTAGCTGTAGAGTTATTTTCCAGCTCCTTTCCTTTCAGTATTGCATTTGTTACTTTATTCCTCTAGTAGACTTAGTGGGCAGACCGTCGGGATTGGTGGCGGTACCTACTGAGAACTACTGTGGGATGTAGTTCTCACACCCGCTGTGGTGTTTTTCCCCAGGGACCTACTTTTCTGTTGCTGATCGAGGCGAGGGAGTCGCGAGCTAGATCCCTACCTGTCTTTTGAGAGTAGCAGTAGCGGTACCCCTTCATTGGAGATCTATTAGTACAGTCAGCAGTTGGTTTATTTGTTTTTACATTTGAGAGACATTTGTATTGTGAGGATTTGACTTGTACTGAGAGCCTGTACACTGATGTATTATTGGGTTTACCTCCCTGTTTAGTTTTGGGTATTGTATTATGAGGATATTGTATTTGATCGTATTCGGGAGATGGATATTGTATCTTTATTTCCAGTTGTACAGTGATTGAATTTTAGTCTTTCAGTAGTTTACTTTTCAGCTCTGATATCTGTATAGCTATAGTATCATTCTTTTTGCAGGTTAGACGCTTCGTCTATACGGGGTTTCCGTATGGGCGGCGGATCTGTTAGCGGGCCCGGGTCACAGTTTCGACCCCGGGGCGTGACAACGATACTTGGAAGTGGGTGGATAATCTTGAAAGATACAAAGAGTATTGGGCAAGGGCATTTAATGGAGGGCGACAATTTGGGTTGATGACTACGAATCTTTTTGAAACCTTAAGTGGGAAACTCCATCCACTAGAGAAAAGCCAGATACCCAATCTGATGCAATAAGTAACATCCGGTCAACCGCCTAATGTCCGCGGTCGCCGCAACACCCCACAAGTCCAAGATCTGATAAAGTAATCAACATCTGGCTAACCGCCTAATGTCCGCGGCTACCACAATGCCCCACAGTCTATAATCGAGTCTAACCCGTCCCCGACTCGATGACCTCGACTACACTATCCCAAAACCCTGCTCAAACCGAGCCATATGCATCTGAATAACAAGGAGAGCAACGAAACATGATTTCTCCTAAGTCAAGTCCCAATATGATAGTGTAGCAATAAATAGTGGCTAACTAGATATCCAAGCAAGCATGCAATTGTACTATTTAAAAGCTGTAGAAAGATGTCAAATATTTATTTTAAAAAGATTGATTTACTGTACTGATATAAAAGTGTAATAACCGCGGGTTTACTTTCCTTTTTGGTCTTACCTGTGAATTAATTTCGAACCGCTTTTCGACTAAGGGGACCGGGGTTACGATTTTCTCACGAAATAAGCGTCGTTTTGGTTAGGCTGTTCGGGGCTCGAGGATATTTTTAGAGAATAGAGCCCGCGAAACGAAAACTGGCGGCGCGATCGGATCGGTTTTCTGACCCCGGAAGCTCCCGGAATAATTCCTGAAGTTGTTGATGTTCGCGGGGTCAGCACGCCTTCGCTGAGATAAACTAGACCCGTTTAATTTTATTCGATTTAATTTTTATATATTCATTTAATTAATTTAAGTGATTTAAATCAGTCTAACTCGACTCAATGTAATTTCGTATTTGAACGACGTTAATCTAATTTTAATGTAGTTAATATTGGGGGCTTGGGGAACCAAATCCCCGTCGGCTACGACCAAACACGAATTTAAACCCAAGGGGGGGATTAGGGTTTCCCCTCTCTTTTCTTTTTCCCCTTTCGTACGCGAGAAAACCCCCAAGCCCTTTCCCCCACCCGTACCGAGGCGACGCGAGAGCCGGGTCTTTGACGAGGAGAAGGAGGGAGATGATCGCCTCCCCCCGCAAGATCCGACGAGCGCGAAAAGGACGATCCCTCTCCCCTCACACGTGTCGGCGCGCGACGAAACAAGGTGAGCCGTGCTTTCGCTTTCTTGTTTCGTTCTTGTTTTGCTTTTGTGTCGATTCTTGTTTCGGGCAGGGGAGGGAAATCCCTTGAATCGTCGGGGGTCTTGTGCCGCGTGCGAGGCGATTTCGGGACCAAAACGGGAGGCCCCGCCCGCCGTGGTTAAACGGGCGGCCGCCGCCGCCGTCACCCCTACCCGTGTTTCACGGGGGTCATCGCCGAAGCCGCCGGGAGCGCGGAGTCGCGACCGGAGTCGAAAACTACACGATGTAGGGGTTTCCTGGCCGCGGGTCCACCCGTCCGGGTGCACCCGGTGCACCCGCACCGGCCCCGGGCCGCGAACCCGCGCACGACCTGTGCCGCCGCCGCGCGGCTCCACCGGGCCGGCGTGCCCCCGGCGCATGCCGTCCCGGCCCGGGACCGCAGACCCGCGCGCACAAAATCTTTGCGCCAGGCCGCGCGGTCCACCGGGCCGGCGTGCACCCGGCGCACGCCCCTGCGGCCCGGGGACGCGGACCCGGCGCACGGCCCGGTGCGCCAGGCCGCGCGGTGCACGCCCGGGCGTGCACCCGGCGTACGCCACAGCACGCGGGGCCGTGGACCCGGCGCGCGCCCGCGCCCGTGCGCGGCCCGGCCCATTACGGCGCTGGTCCACCGCGCCGCGTGCTCCCGGCCTACGCCCATGCCGCCGCCGCCGTGGACCCGGTCCACGGTTGGATCCGTGCACCTGCTTCCAGAAAAAGGGCCCAGGAGCTCCGTTTTTAGTCCGTTTCGCCCCGTTTTTGAGTGTTTTGAACCGTGACGACGTTTTTGACGAACAAAATTGTGTTACAGCTGTTCAGACCCGCGGTGAGGATTTTCTCGGTCGGATTTTCCGCACGTCTCCTTCTTCGTATTTGAGGTGGGTTTTGCTTTAAGTCCTAACGTTTACATGTACCAACATTTTAATTAAAGGGAAAAAGTAAACAAATGATATGCCATGCTCGGGTTAGAACATCAGAGGAAAACACCAAATAATTATTGATGGTGTTACTGGTCGCTGCTCTAAAATTACGTGCCACGTTTGGGTTAGGACATCGGGAGAAAGCATTTACTAATCGTCAGTGGATATATGTTTGTTCTGCTTTAATATATAGATGGTGTATCTGATGGCTCTACATGTGGGTTGTTGTTTTAAGTCCTTGCATTTAATTCTATTAAACTGGGTGGGGTCAATCTTGTGCGTACTTGGGTTAAAGATCGAAGGGTGATAGACATTACTTGTTTGATTGTGCTAACGTTTAAAACAAAGAGAAAAAGAAAATGTAGAAAAAGGAGGGATGTTCTAAACTTTATATGGACCTCGTGCTTGGATTAAAACAGTGTGGGTTTGATTTTGAAAGTTCTAGCGTTTAGTTCTATCATGTTGGATGGGGACAAGCAAGTGCGTACGTGGGTTGAGTGGGGTGTTTAGCGTCGATCCCCGAGGACTGTTTACTTTAAATATTACATATTATCGTTCCACTTTAAATGCTACCGTTTATCGTTTCTTTAGTTGTTGCATGTTACCGCCTCACTCTAGTTGTTACATGTTACCGCTTTACTTCGACTATACTTGTTAGTAGGGTACTTTGATTACACATGCTACTATCTTGCTCTTGTTCATACATCATGGTTACTTGGCTCGAGGCTGCAGCACGCGCACCCGCGGTTTGGCCACCGCAAAGGGTGCGCTTTTCCGGAAAAGTGGTCTATGACCCGTGTATACCCACGAGGTGACGTAGTGGGGCCCCTTATTAGTCGTGGGGTTTGAGGCGCCGAGGTGCGAGCGGTGCGACCCGTCGGTTATTAGTTGTCCGACGTGGTCGGGTTGTAGCAGGTACGGTGCGACCCGTCGGTTATTAGTTGTCCGACGTGGCCGGGTATTGCAGGGCACGGGAGTACAGGTTATCGTTACCCTCTTGAGAGGGTGGTTGCCCCAGTCATCTTCACGGTTTGTTTTACTGCATTTTCCTGCTTTACTATTATGCGTCACTGACTTCCCACTTCGTGACAGGGACCAGACGAGGAGAGAGGTAGGCGACAGTGAGGACGGGGCGGGAGCTTCTGGGTTGCTGGGAACCCTGGACTGTACTTCTTCTTTATTTTCTTGCATTTCATTTACCCTGTAGTTGTGTGTGTGAGGTTCCCGATACCCTCGTGGGGTCGACATGGATGTCGGTATGAGCTGCATTTAGTTATCCTTTTATGCATTACTATTACGTCTATTTCTGTTGGCCATTTGAAAAAAAAAAGAAAACTAAACCAAAGAAAGGATTGCGAAAACCGTTTTTTTAAAAGATCTAAGTGTCGTGTGGGCACTGTTTTCAAAACCCTGTGGATTTATGGATTTCGAAATGGATTTCAAAACTTGGGTGTCGTGTGGGCACCGTTTTCAAAACCTTGTGGATTTATGCTGATTTCGAAACCCATTTTCAAAACATAAGCGCCGAGTGGGCGCTCTTTTAAATCTGTGGATTTATCCTTTTCAAACTAATCGGCCATGTACTTTAATGAATTAGAATGCTGGTTGTATGTGAATAATTGTTGTGATTGAATGGATGTGCATGTTGGGATATGTACTGAACGTTACGCCGTGCACATACAGGGGAGGCTCTGTCTGTTTGCAGAGAGATCCTGTATGTGCGGCGGGTCTGGGCACGCGCCGGGGATGTGGGGTTCTCTTTGCTATCAAAAAAAAAAAAAAAAAAAAAAATGTACGACCTTTGCAAGCCGTTTCCGCTAAAACAAACCCCCGGGGCGTGACAGATTAAGATGGTATCAGAGCGTACATTCAATCACAACAGTTAGCGCCGACATCCGTGGGGACGCCTCACTTGCCTACAAATGAATGAAATGAGTAGGGCATAGGAATGTAGAACGCGAGCGATCGAGGGGAGGGAAGAGTCCGAGTCTTTTCTTTCGCTTTGTGGTTCGTTGTTCGGTTGCTTATTAGCAAAGGCTAGAACTGACTTTCCTTGTGTGACAGATAGAGGGCCGACTCAGCAGGCAACCGACGACGGAAATGGACATCGCCGACGAAGCCAATCGCCTGCTCCGCAACCAGCTGCGCGACGTGGCTGGGCAACTGCTAACACTCGCGGAGCGCCTGAGCATGCTGATACAGGAACTCGAGGGCGTCGATCGATTCCGGGGCGGCAGCAGAGGCGTTGCCCCTCTCGGGACGCCACCGACGGGCCCTCCCGCCTTCCAGGAGACGGCTAATTTGGCCGTGTACACCGACGCTGAGCGCGCCCGGCAGGAATACTCTCATCCCGGGCCGGCAGGGGACCCCCAGCGGGAGAACCGGGCGAACAAACGCCCGAGAGCCGAGCGGAACCTTGGTCAGACGACAGAGGAGCTTAGGCCACCGAGGTCGTGCGGCATTTGCGGCAACGCGCACCTCGTGACGAGTTGCCCGTGGAGGGACGGGCACTGCTTCCGATGTGGCAGGCCGGGCCACACGCGTTACGACTGCCCTTCAAAGCCGGGTGCCAATAGACCCCCGGCATTGCGGCGTGATGAACCTAAGGGAACTGCTGCCCCTACCTCCCCGGGGGGCACCGAACCAAAGAGCCGGCCAAACCCACGCCAGAAGCATGCACCGGAAGACGAGCGAGGGCTTAAGGGGAGCGCACACGTGCAACCAGGAGTCTGCATCATCTGCAGGGGGGCGCACCCAGTGGCGGAGTGCACTTGGAGGTACCACTATTGTAACCGGTGCGGCTTGCCAGATCACACCCATGCCACCTGCCCCCAGGGACCAACCCATGCCTCCGCCACCGCACCACCACCGCAACAAGGACCGAAGAGCACTGCGGCCCCTGTTCGGACAAAGGACACGCCCGGCAACCAACAATCCGCGAACTCTTCTGACAGCAGACCCCTGCCCCAATCCGCGGTGCGGCGCTGGCCCAAGGGTTGTGGGCGGACTTCCTCGGCCGCTCCGGTGGACGACGCGACCTCCCAAAGTGGGGAGTGACAGGTACGTACTTGTTTGTTTTTGTTTTCTTTTCCTCCTTTGTCTAGATAGGAGTACTCTCCGAGCCGGAGCGACCCTCCCTCTTTGACCCTTGCGAGCCTCCCCCACCTTTAGTTTTACCTTTCAATTCTTTTTTTTCTGACCGTCCCGGGTTCCACACTAAATCGGAAGCGAGCACTATGGGTGGTTACCTAGCTTTGCGCACAGCCTAGTTTTTCTTCCTTTACCTCCGAGGTCCGAACTAGTTTTTCCAGGCAGCTGAAGGATTACAAAAGGAACTAAATACGTGGCAGAGGCGGTGGCTAGAGCTGTTGAAGGATTACGACTTGACGATTCAATACCATCCCGGGAAGGCGAACGTGGTGGCAGACGCCTTGAGCAGGAAAGGGCATCAAGAAGGAGCGTCAGGGAGCGCGATAACGGAACAGAACCACTTGATCGCGGAGTTCGCCCGAATGCAGCTGGAAGTGGTGCCAGCAGGTATAGTGACGCGACTTTTAACCTTGGTGGTCAAGCCGACGTTATTTGAGAAGATTCGGGAGGGACAGCAGACCGACCCACACATACAGCGCGTTCGAGACAAGATCCCCCTGGGCCAAGAGAGCGATTTTTGCGGTGGAAGACGACGGCACCTTACGGTTCCGCGGACGGATCTGCGTGCCAGATTCATCAGAGTTGAAAGAAGAGATCTTAACGGAGGCGAGACGTGGAGATCTCAACTCCTGGCCGAATATGCCAATAGCTAAAGGCCGAACCTCAGCGACCGGCAGGGAAGCTGCAGCCCTTACCGGTACCAGAGTGGAAATGGGACCAGACCACTATGGACTTTGTCACGGGATTCCCACTTTCACAACAGGGCCACGACGCGATCTGGGTCATTGTCGACCGGTTAACCAAGTCAGCACACTTCCTACCAATTCACACCTCTTGGACCCGCGAACGGCTAACTCAAGTCTATATTAGCGAGATCGTGAGACTACATGGAGTGCCGGCATCAATCATCTCGGACAGAGACGCGCGCTTTGTCTCGGAGTTTTGGCAGAGCCTTCAGCGGGCTATGGGCACCAGACTACAGTTCAGCACAGCCTTCCACCCTCAGACGGACGGACAGTCGGAACGGGTGATACAAACCCTCGAAGACCTGCTTCGCGCGTGTGTGCTTGATTGGGGAATCGGTTGGTCACGCTACCTACCTCTCGTGGAATTTGCCTACAACAACAGCTACCAGGCCAGCATCCAGAGGGCGCCCTACGAGGCCTTATACGGAAGGCGCTGCCGGTCCCCGATTTGTTGGGACGACTTGGGAGAACGGAAACTCTTGGGGCCCGATTTAGTGGAGGAAACTGAAGAGAAGGTACGCCTGATCAGACAGCGCCTGCTGACCGCCCAGAGTCGACAGAAGAGTTACGCAGACCAAAGGCGCCGAGACTTGGAATTTCAAGTGGGGGAACACGTGTTTTTGCGGGTCTCGCCATCCAGAGGAATTAAGCGTTTTGGACTGAAAGGCAAGCTGAGCCCGCGGTTTGTGGGGCCATTCGAGATCCTAGAGCGTATTGGCTCAGTAGCTTACCGCCTCGCCCTACCACCAAACCTCGACCGAGTTCACGACGTGTTCCACGTCTCGATGCTTCGGAAATTTTTCCCCGACCCGTCACACGTTCTGGACGCCTCAGCACTCGAACTTGAGGAGGACCTAAGCTCCGAAGAAACCCCGGTGAGAATCCTGGCAAAGGAAAGCAAATCACTGCGAAACCGAACTATCCCCTACGTGAAGGTACTATGGAACAACCATGAGGAGCGGGAAGCAACCTGGGAACTGGAGTCCAAGATGAGGGAGTGCTATCCCGACCTTTTCACTCCCACCCGGGCTTGAGTTTCGAGGACGAAACTCGTTTTTAGAGGTGAGTGGTGTAATAACCGCGGGTTTACTTTCCTTTTTGGTCTTACCTGTGAATTAATTTCGAACCGCTTTTCGACTAAGGGGACCGGGGTACGATTTTTCTCGCGTCGTTTTGGGTAGGCTGTCGGGGCTCGAGGATATTTTTAGAGAATAGAGCCCGCGAAACGAAAACTGGCGGCGCGATCGGATCGGTTTTCTGACCCCGGAAGCTCCCGGAATAAATTCCTGAAGTTGTTGATGTTCGCGGGGTCAGCACGCCTTCGCTGAGATAAACTAGACCCGGATTTAATTTTTATTCGATTTAATTTTTATTCGATTTAATTTAATTTAAGTGGATTTAAATCAGTCTAACTCGACTCAATGTAATTTCGTATTTGAACGACGTTAATCTAATTTAATGTAGTTTAATTTGGGGGCTTGGGGAACCAAATCCCCGTCGGCTACGACCAAACAACGAATTTAAACTCCAAGGGGGGGATTAGGGTTCCCCGCTCTTTTCTTTTTCCCCTTTCGTACGCGAGAAAACCCCAAGCCCTTTCCCCCACCCGTACCGAGGCGACGCGAGAGCCGGGGTCTTGACGAGGAGAAGGAGGAGATTGATCGCCTCCCCGCAAGATCCGACGAGCGCGAAAAGGACGATCCCTCTCCCTCACCCGGCGTCGACGGAAACAAGGTGAGCCGTGCTTTCGCTTTCTTGTTTCGTTCTTGTTTTGCTTTTGTGTCGATTCTTGTTTCGGGCAAGGGGAGGGAAATCCCTTGAATCGTCGGGGGTCTTGTGCCGCGTGCGAGGCGATTTCGGGGACCAAAACGGGAGGCCGCCGCCGCCGTGGTTAAACGGGAGGCCGCCGCCGCCGTCACCGTGTTCACGGGGTCATCGCCGAAGCCGCCGGGAGCGCGGAGTCGCGACCGGAGTCGAAAACGGACACGATGTAGGGGTTTTCTGGCCGCGGTCCACCCGTCCGGGTGCACCCGGTGCACGCCGCACCGGCCCGGGGCCGCGAACCCGGCGCACGGACCTGTGCGCCAGGCCGCGCGGTCCACCGGGCCGGCGTGCACCCGGCGCATGCCGTCCCGGCCCGGGACCGCAGACCCGGCGCACAAATCTGTGCGCCAGGCCGCGCGGTCCACCGGGCCGGCGTGCACCCGGCGCACGCCCCTGCGGCCCGGGGACGCGGACCCGGCGCACGGCCCGGTGCGCCAGGCCGCGCGGTGCACGCCCGGGCGTGCACCCGGCGTACGCCACAGCACGCGGGGCCGTGGACCCGGCGCGCGCCCGCGCCCGTGCGCGGCCCGGCCCATTACGGCGCTGGTCCACCGCGCCGCGTGCTCCCGGCCTACGCCCATGCCGCCGCCGCCGTGGACCCGGTCCACGGTTGGATCCGTGCACCTGCTTCCAGAAAAAGGGCCCAGGAGCTCCGTTTTTAGTCCGTTTCGCCCCGTTTTTGAGTGTTTTGAACCGTGACGACGTTTTTGACGAACAAAATTGTGTTACAGCTGTTCAGACCCGCGGTGAGGATTTTCTCGGTCGGATTTTCCGCACGTCTCCTTCTTCGTATTTGAGGTGGGTTTTGCTTTAAGTCCTAACGTTTACATGTACCAACATTTTAATTAAAGGGAAAAAGTAAACAAATGATATGCCATGCTCGGGTTAGAACATCAGAGGAAAACACCAAATAATTATTGATGGTGTTACTGGTCGCTGCTCTAAAATTACGTGCCACGTTTGGGTTAGGACATCGGGAGAAAGCATTTACTAATCGTCAGTGGATATATGTTTGTTCTGCTTTAATATATAGATGGTGTATCTGATGGCTCTACATGTGGGTTGTTGTTTTAAGTCCTTGCATTTAATTCTATTAAACTGGGTGGGGTCAATCTTGTGCGTACTTGGGTTAAAGATCGAAGGGTGATAGACATTACTTGTTTGATTGTGCTAACGTTTAAAACAAAGAGAAAAAGAAAATGTAGAAAAAGGAGGGATGTTCTAAACTTTATATGGACCTCGTGCTTGGATTAAAACAGTGTGGGTTTGATTTTGAAAGTTCTAGCGTTTAGTTCTATCATGTTGGATGGGGACAAGCAAGTGCGTACGTGGGTTGAGTGGGGTGTTTAGCGTCGATCCCCGAGGACTGTTTACTTTAAATATTACATATTATCGTTCCACTTTAAATGCTACCGTTTATCGTTTCTTTAGTTGTTGCATGTTACCGCCTCACTCTAGTTGTTACATGTTACCGCTTTACTTCGACTATACTTGTTAGTAGGGTACTTTGATTACACATGCTACTATCTTGCTCTTGTTCATACATCATGGTTACTTGGCTCGAGGCTGCAGCACGCGCACCCGCGGTTTGGCCACCGCAAAGGGTGCGCTTTTCCGGAAAAGTGGTCTATGACCCGTGTATACCCACGAGGTGACGTAGTGGGGCCCCTTATTAGTCGTGGGGTTTGAGGCGCCGAGGTGCGAGCGGTGCGACCCGTCGGTTATTAGTTGTCCGACGTGGTCGGGTTGTAGCAGGTACGGTGCGACCCGTCGGTTATTAGTTGTCCGACGTGGCCGGGTATTGCAGGGCACGGGAGTACAGGTTATCGTTACCCTCTTGAGAGGGTGGTTGCCCCAGTCATCTTCACGGTTTGTTTTACTTGCATTTTCCTGCTTTACTATTATGCGTCACTGACTTCCCACTTCGTGACAGGGACCAGACGAGGAGAGAGGTAGGCGACAGTGAGGACGGGGCGGAGCTTCTGGGTTGCTGGGAACCCTGGACTGTACTTCTTCTTTATTTTCTTGCATTTCATTTACCCTGTAGTTGTGTGTGTGAGGTTCCCGATACCCTCGTGGGGTCGACATGGATGTCGGTATGAGCTGCATTTAGTTATCCTTTTATGCATTACTATTACGTCTATTTCTGTTGGCCATTTGAAAAAAAAAAGAAAACTAAACCAAAGAAAGGATTGCGAAAACCGTTTTTTTAAAAGATCTAAGTGTCGTGTGGGCACTGTTTTCAAAACCCTGTGGATTTATGGATTTCGAAATGGATTTCAAAACTTGGGTGTCGTGTGGGCACCGTTTTCAAAACCTTGTGGATTTATGCTGATTTCGAAACCCATTTTCAAAACATAAGCGCCGAGTGGGCGCTCTTTAAATCTGTGGATTTATCCTTTTCAAACTAATCGGCCATGTACTTTAATGAATTAGAATGCTGGTTGTATGTGAATAATTGTTGTGATTGAATGGATGTGCATGTTGGGATATGTACTGAACGTTACGCCGTGCACATACAGGGGAGGCTCTGTCTGTTTGCAGAGAGATCCTGTATGTGCGGCGGGTCTGGGCACGCGCCGGGGATGTGGGGTTCTCTTTGCTAAAAAAAAAAAAAAAAAAAAAAAATGTACGACCTTTGCAAGCCGTTTCCGCTAAAACAAACCCCCGGGGCGTGACAAAAGTTATTTGCATGCGAGATTATAGCCTTTGTCCCAACCACATGTGTCCCAAAATAAGCTATCATATAATCTGTGGGGTCATATGTATGGTTTTCTCATCAATCGTCACATTTATTTTTAGGGGAGTTCGTCCCAACCACAGTGTCCCAAAATAAGCTATCTGTGGGGTCATATGTATGGTTCTCATCAATTGTCACATTTAATTTTTAGGGGTGTTCGTCCCAACCACAGTGTCCCAAATAAGCCTATCTGTGGGGTCATATGTATGGTTCTCATCAATTGTAACATTTAATTTATTTGAGGGGAGTTCTAATAATCCCAGTGAGCTAGTCAAAAATGAGGTAAGCAACAACCACCCACATCGAAAAGCGCAATCCACACTCAAATAGTCTCCTGGCTGTCCACAGTCCCCTAATCCACAAATTCACTGAAAACAGTGCACAGCTGTAACAGAATAAACACACCCGGTATAAATACAAATCCCAAAAATACAGTATTTGCTTGTTTTCCAAATAGCACAGAAAAAGAGGGTTTTCACCTCTGTACAGTGCTCTGAAAAATCTAGAAAAAATACGATTGCGTTCCTCG
>CM054932.1:22757090-22807733 GCA_029168755.2 Tillandsia fasciculata
TTACATAGATGTTCATATTAAGCAAAATTAATCAATAGTCGAACTTATTTGCTATTGGCGTACTCCAACTTCCACGCTATTGCTACTGAAGAAGAGGCCCGCTGCGCATGCTGTTAAGAGGCTGGTTCAGGAATTGGACTTACATGTTAAAAATGTTAAATACGATGATAGCTTATTTTATAAGAACCTATATGACCATCTTACCACCAAAGTACGCAATCCTTTTCGAGCCAGTATAATAAACTGTGTGGGAATATAACTTTCTAAATGAATTGTTATTGTCTCGACAGTGCCGCCCAAAAAAATGAATACGTTGCTGAACGCGTCAAGATACAATATGCTATCGAAGAATGCAATGCAGTGATAATCCGTCTTTCCCCCATCGACCCTGTTACGGACATTGCACCGTTTGACGTTGTGTCTGCTCCCTTGGGATAGCTGCCTCGGTTCGCCAAGAAGTGATAGCTCACCTTCGTGCTGCTAATTTTGTTCTACTTTACCTGTGTGCCCTTTTCCTGCAGTGTATTTTGGTGTGTGTGTGATCTTCACTTGCTCTTACCTAAAGTGTTGAAAAGTTGAAGTGCATGCTGTAATACTACATACTCTTTTTCTTTCTATGGTACTTTCATATATTTGGAACAATATTATAGAAAGAAAACAGCAGGTGACTTACTCTTTTTTCTTTTTCTTTTTTTTTTCTGTATGATAGAGAAAGCTCTCATAGCATTGATCTCACTGTGTGGCTTTAGTAGTTTGGAAAGATGTTAGAGAAAAGGAAAATAATGCAGGTAACTTACTCTTTTTTTTTACTACATGATAGAGAAAGTTGTATAGCATTGATCTCACTGTGTGGCTTTAGTAGTTGGAAAGATATTAGAGAAAAGAAATATGATGCTAGGGACCTTACTCTATTATGGCAACATTGATCTTGTTGTATATTACAACGTTGGTACATGTTTGAGATGAAATGTAATGTAATTGTATATTGTTCATTTACTTTCTATCATCTTACACAATTTATTACAACATGCACTTCATCATACGCCATCGCAGTCAAATCATTTCTTCCTACTATTTTTTTTTTCGTGTTTCCCAAGAAAAAAAATTATTTCGCGTGATAATGCGGATATAAAATTTTTTTTTAATAATCAATTTTAATTTATATTTTTTATATAATTTTATTTGTCTAATTATTAATAAAATAAAATTATATAAAATAATTTTATAATTAAATCTATTTAAATAAAAATAATTAAAATTGATGTATGGGCAACATAAATTTATATATAGCTTATTAGCAAATAATTACTTTATAAAGATTTATGTGAAAAATTTGAAAGAAATTTACTAAAATAATTTAAATAAATTAATAAATAAAATGAAATAAAATAGCAAGAATTTTTTTTTAACAAAATGATATATATATTATATATTATATATATATATATATATAGATATATATTTATATTATATATATATATATATATATATAATATATATATATATAAATTGTATTACATGAATTTAAATTCTGTATTTTTTTATACATCGACATTTTATGTAATTTAGATCGCATCTATCAAATTAGATTTTAATATACAATTTATTAATAAAATTATCTATATATATTATATATATATATATTATTATATATATATATATATAGAAGGAGACTACTATACTATCAATAGTACCCAGCACTTGATACTATTGAGTTTCTGACTCTCGGATGAAAGGATGTGTGGTTAGGATGATAGCGTTTAGTGGGTTGTTAGTGAAATAGTATAAATCCTAGGGGACCATTATAATCTTAACCGGTACATCTTTTCATCCAAGGACCAAAAATTATATATAATATCAAATGCTTGGTATTATTGATGGTATAGTAGTCGATATATATATATATATAGTATATATAAAGTTGCTCATATATTATTGATAGTTTTAGGACCTTACTACTATAGATTTTTTGACCCTTGGATGAATAGGATGCGCAGTTAGGATTATAGTGGTCGTCTAAGATTTATACTATTTCACCAACAACCCACTAAATCATAGGGGACCATTATAATCCTAACCCTTAGGGGACCACTATAATTATAACGGCATATCATTTCATCAAAGGGTCAAAAAGTCTATAATAGTAATGCCCTAATACTATCAATAGTATAGTAGACTAATTCTCTCTCTCTCTCTCTCTCTCTCTCTCTCTCTCTCTCTCTCTCTCTCTCTCTCTATATATATATATATATATATATAGGGATAATTGCCTGTGTACCCCTGAAATATGAAGAAATATCTGATTTACCCCTCTTATTTTTTTCTTTCCAATATACCCTTCATACGTTCCACCGTTATTAAAAATACCCCTACCGTTTCCCTTTGTTAAGTTAACTAGGGTTAAACTAGAGTTAAATAATAATCGGAGTTGAAAACTATCAGATATACCTATTTTGCCCCGGTTTAGGGTTTAGGGTTTAGGATTTTTTAGGGTTTTAGGGTTTAGGGTTTTAGGGTTTAGGGTTTAGGATTTTTTAGGGTTCTAGGATTTTAGGGTTTAGGGTTTTAGGGTTTAGGGTTAGGGTTTTAGGGTTTAGAGTTTAGGGTTTTAGGGCTTAGGTTTTAGGTTTAGGGGTTTAGGGTTTTAGGGTTTAGGGTTTAGAGTATATTTGAAAGGACAAAATAGTAATTACACACAGATAACGGCAGTTTCAAACGGTACACTAACAGACTTTAACTTCAGGGGTATTTTGGAAAGAAGTTGGAACGTAAGAAGGGTAGTTTTAATATTAGCTTTCTAAGAGGGGTAAATCTAAAAACAGAAAATTTTTAGGGGTACGTAGGAAATTGCCCCATATATATATATATATATATATATATATATATATATATATATATAGATATATATATATATATATATATATATAGCGTAGGATTACTGTACTCTTATGAGTATAAATTTTTTTGTACTTATAATTTTTTCGCCTTTGGATGAAGGGATATGCGGTTTGGATGATAGTGGTTCTCCTAGGATTTAGTAGGTTATTGGTGAAATAGTATAAATCTTAGGAACTACTATAATACTAACCGTACATTTTTTTATTTAAAAATAAAAAATTTATGAGTATGAAGAAATTTTATTTATAAGTATATAATAGTCAGACTATATATAGAGAGATTTTATTTATAAAAATATAATAGTCAAACTATATATATATATATATATATATATATATATATATATATATATATATATATATATATATATAACAGAAGTGGAGGGTTAAACAGAAAAGTATCAATATGAAAATCCCCCAACCATCCTTAAATGTAAAGGATAGTGAGATAGATATTATTGTGGAAATATATGACTAGTTGACGTGGCTATGTCCATGCAAATTTTCAACGAACCGGTGTGGAAAGATTTATTACATGTGTTTTATAATATTTAAAATTTAATATTAATAATTATAAATTTTGAATATTAATTTACTAAAAACTAAGTTATAATTTTTGATATACTACTGCTAATTTAAAATAATTTATTCAAAAATGAGTAGGCTTTTGAAACTTATAATTTATCATACATTTTTTTTAGGCTAAATTACAGAAAACTTTCCTCTAATATCCCAATTTTTCACTTTACCCCATGTCTTTTAAAAGTCGACAACCTGCCCCCTCGTAATTACCGAAATATGCATTTACCCTCTTGCCAGATATGAAAGTCCATCCATTAGCCTCCAATGAGCCAATTGCTTGTAACAAATTGGTAAGAAACTAATTCATATCTGGCAGGGGGGAAAGGGTAAATGCATCCATTAGAGGCTCATGGATGGACTTTCATATCTGGCAGGGGGGTAAATGTATATTTCGGTAATTACGAGGGGGCAGGTTGTCGACTTTTAAAAGACAGGGGGTAAAGTGGAAAAGCGAAATATTAGAGGGAGGTTTTTTGTAATTTAGTCTTTTTTTTATATATCTTTGTAATGTATTATTATACATTTATAGTAATTTTTTGTTAGTTCGTGTTAAGTTATCCATCCTTTTCAGCTCCTGATGCATCACGTATTTTTATTTTTTTAACTTGGTAATGAGACTGATTGTTTATTTCATGACATACTAATTTTGTACATTAACAAAATTAAAACTGAGAATCAAACCAAATTATTTTGTTTGATTTGGTTCGATTGGGTACCCGAAGCAAAATTAATTATATACATTTGACTCATTCCAACTTTCAAACTAACCACAAAATAAAAAAATAAAACGTGGTAATGAAATAATGAAAATGTCCCACGATCCACACGTCAATAATAAATTAAGCGAGTCAAATTATAATATGAAAAATGTGCCCACTCGAAGCTTCCGATGGGTAGCAAAGAAAATTATTGCATGCACCTGGTGTTTTCGTGTGTAATATCTATACACTTATTAATCGGCGGTTTTGGAGAACTTACGTGTCGCTTCCTCACAATTTTATCTTTTGCGTAACTGGTTTCTCCCCGTTCCTCTTTTGTAGCCGGTTCCCTCTTTCTTATCTTTCTCTCCCAAAAAAAACATATGAATCTCCTCCCCTCTCTCTCTCCCTTCTTCCCCTTTTCCCTCCACTCTCTCTCTCTCTCTCTTCCCCAGGGCCACACGGCCGTGATCTACGTTGCGCGGACGGAGCTGAACCCGGGCTCTTCGAGGGGTGGATGGCCAATGACGTCGCCCCGGGGGGCCAGCTGACCACCACCGCTGACGTCGAGAACGTTCCCGGCTTCCACAAGGACATCCTTGAGATCGAGCTCATGAGCCGGTGCTGAGCCCAGTCCCTCCGCTTCGGCACCCGCATCCTCACCGAGACCATCACCTTCGTCGACTTCGCCTCCCGCCCCTTCCGCGTTCTCTCTGGCTCCACCGTCGTCGAGGCCGACACGGTCGTCGTCGCTACCGGTGCCGTCGCCTGCCGCCTCCGCTTCCCTAGCTCCGACCGCTGCTGGAACCGCGGCATCTCCACCTGCGCCGTGTGCGGCGACACCGCCCCGATCTTCCGCAACCGCCCCATCGCCGTCGTCGGAGGCGGGGACTCCGCTATGGAGGAGGGCAACTTCCTCACCAAGTAAATTTTAAATTTTAAATTCTAAATTTTAATTTATAAATTTTAAATTTTAAAATTTTAAACTTAGATTATTTCACCCTTACCGTCCGATGAGTCGTCTTTTCTTAGTTATAAAACTAGATGGTCAGATTGAATGTTTGAGAACAAACATGTCAAGTTGAGGTGATAATTTCTCGTAGAGTGCTCAATGTGAACTTTGTTATTAGAAATGTGGTGTCCCGAATTTTCGTGTGACTTGACTGGGTGGTCGGCGGTGAGAAAACACTTATTTTTGGTGTATCGAGTGCGTTGTGGGTCAAACAGACGCCAAAAACGGACTCAGTGCGCGAAAACGGTCAAAATCGACTATTTTCAGACAAAACGGGCTAACAGACCGATTTTGAAGTGGGCCGGTCCACGGCCCAATTGCGCGTGCACCGGGACCAGCGAAGAAGCTGGGTAGGACAAGTGGCAGCCCCTGACTGGTCGGGCGGCGGCATGGGAGTCGAGGCGCCAATCACGCTGGGCGCGGCGCACCGTGGACCTCGCTAGGACGCGTGGCGCGTGCCCATTGGCGGGCGCACGGACCCGGCTGCCCCAGCGCAGACCACGCTCCGTGCACCCCGCCGTAGACCCCGCATGGACGCGTGTCGCGCCCGGGTGAATCCGGGCGCGCACAGTGCGGATCCGGGGGGAGCGGGGGGGGGTATTTCGGGCGCGCGATTCCTGCGCCCGAATCTGATAGTGGATTTTCTTGGTTTTGGCTATAAATAGTCCTCCTAGGCCAGCATTTGGGGCGTTTTTTGGAGTTTTTCTTGAGGGCTTTTTCGACAGGAACCTTTCTCGGTGACTCTTCTTCGACGTTTGGGATCCCGGAGAATTTTTAGAAGTCGTTTCATCAGCTTCCTCCTCGACATCGCGAGCTCCGACGTGCCTTCGACACCGATCTATTTCGTCGATGCTTCATCCGCGGGCTCCCCTGGAATGACCCGAGGGAGTTCTTAGCTGATTTTTGTGGCATCATTTCCACGAGAGGTAGACCTTTGATTTCCGTAATTACCATTTCTCTCAGTTTTAGGTTTTTATTAGGTTTTTCAGAGCATCTTTGAATCCCTTCCATTTTGTGGATTTTTCTGGACAACAGAGCTTGTTTGATTTTTATCTCGGTGCACGGTCGTTGGATTTCAATTTGTGAGGAATCGATCTACACTACACTTTGCAAGAATCGCAGCCATATTTTTCTTGGATTTTTTGGAGGTCATCTCGAAGGTGATATTTCGGCATCTTTGGGACTGAAATTCTGTAGAGTTCTAGTTTTGGGGATTTTTGCTTATCGCGGTGTTTGGTTTGTATTTCAGCGACCGGGAGGAGTTTTCTAGTGATTCTTGGTTCATTGGAACCGTGGGAATCTGAGGATCGCGCACGTCATGTTTCGGCGTATTTGGACTCTGGACCTACTGTGACGCCCCGCTTCCCAGGGGGTCACCCATCCTAGAACTACTCTAGCTGTAGCACGCTTAACTCTCATGTTCTAACTCTCATGTTCCTCTTGGATCTTGCTACCATCAAAAATGCTATAGCCGGGTTAGAGATTTAGTCCTATTATATCATTTATATAGAGGACTAATCCAAATTTCGGGGGTGTCACATTCTTTCCCCCTTTAAGCCCTGACGTCCACGTCAGGCTCAAGCACACTCACAAACACCAGGCGATGTGAGACTCGTCTCGCTAGCCTTAGCCGACCTTGTGAGGAGCTGCACTCCACTCACAACAGTCATTAGCCGGGGAGCCTCGCTCTACCCGCTATATAACCCTGGCTCAGCCGAGACTCATCTCACATTTCCGGCTGGTGAATGGCTCTGATACCAACTGTGACGCCCCACTTCCCAGGGGGTCACCCATCCTAGAACTACTCTAGCTCTAGCACGCTTAACTCTCATGTTCCTCTTGGATCTTGCTACCATCCAAAATGCTATAGCCGGGTTAGAGATTTAGTCCTATTATATCATTTATATAGAGGACTAATCCAAATTTCGGGGGTGTCACACCTACACGCGCATCTAGGTGGGTTGGATTTTTCTCCAAGTCTGCGGACTTCCTTCTAATTCTAGTATTGTAGATCTCAGCATGCTAGAATAGGTGCTATTATTGATGTTTTTATAACATTATCTGAGATATTGGACTTTGACTAGCATCCTGTCATATGTTGTATGATATTTGGCTAGACTTTAGAAAACCTTCAACTTTGGTATTTTGACATTTCGACCTCCTACACTATTTATTCATATTTTCCTGGACTTAGGATTTTCCTCGCCAGGGTAGTGGGCCGAGTGGTCTGGTTAGTGTGGGATGCATGTTGCACTCGTGCCTGGAGGCTGAGTGGAGTCTGTTAGCTGAGATTAGACCAGTACTAGAGTTGGGCGCCGTCCGGCTCGACGGTGGCCCCGAGCCATTGAGTGTTTCCAGCTGATGTTGTTAGTGTTGGGTTGTTGTTTCCGATCTGATTGATCGTGGATTTGGATTATAGCCTGCATGAGCCATATGGAGCTCGACAGAGATACGCGGATATTTCCTCGGTGGGGTCGCTCCACTCGAGTTCCGCTCCGGAGCTGGGCCTGTTACTTTGCTATCACGACTTGTCGACGCAGTCCTAGTGGAACCCCCTACGTAAATCTCGTCCCTGTGGGGATATGTGGTAGTAAGCTGGCGTAGATTTGACTGGACCCTATGTGGCAGTCAGTGTGATTGGGTTGACTGAGCATATCGAGTAGATGCATTTTATTATCTGTATCATTCTTTGAGCATGATAGATAGAGGCATGATAGCTGTAGAGTTATTTTCAGCTTTTTATCACCACTTATACTGCATTGTTATCTTATGCCTCTAGTAGACTTAGTGGGCAGACCGTAGTCTTGGAGACGGTACCCACTGAGAACTACTATTTGATATAGTTCTCACACCCGCTGCGGCGTTGTTGCAGAGGCATCTACTCCAGTTCCTACCCCTGCTGTTGCTGCTTCTATTGACCGAGATAAGGGAGTCGCAAGCTAGATCCCTGCCCCTTCTTGGAGAGTAGTGGTACCCTCTTTTGGAGTTTCCAGTACTATCAGCGGATTATTGTACATTTATTTTTTAGAGTTTATTTTGAGTGACTTATTTATTGTGAGGACCTGACATGTACTATTCGGAGTTGTATTCTTTATTTCAGTAGTTTACTTTCCTCGCTCTGATATCTGTATAGCTGTAGTGTTATCTTTTGTAGGTTAGACGCTTCGCCTGTACGGGGCTTTCCGTATGGACCGCGTGTTCGGGGGCCACGTGTCGCGCCCGGAATGAACCGGGCGCCAACTACGGTGTCCCGTGTTCGGCGCCCGGTTGTTCCGGGCGCCCGAAAACGTACCCAAAAGGGGTATTTTTTCTCCCCCCTTGCTTGGCTATAAATAGCCCTTTCACCTTCTGTTTGGGGCTTTTCCTAAGCTCCACTGTGAATGAGCCCTTAAGAGAAGTTGATCCTCATCTTGTGCTGCATCTCTTGAAGGAGTTTCGAAATTTTTGGAGATCTCGACATCGGCGACTTCTGCGATTCGGCGCACTGCGACATTCTTCTTCCGGTGTTCTTTTCCGTCATGTTTCGGTCCGCGGGCTTCCCTGGGCTACCCCGAGAGACTTTTTGGCGATTCTTGCGGCATTTTCTTCACGACAGGTAGGGCTACATTTTTCGTATGTACCACTTCCCTCCGTTTTGAGTATTTATTGGGTATTTCGGATCATCTTTGAGATCCATTTTTCTGCAGCAGATTTTGGATAGCGCTGGGACGTTCATTTTATATCTTGGCCTACGAGTATCGGATTGAGGCGTATAAATACTCAATTTTCATCTACTCTTCGCGAGGAACGCAACGGTAATTTTTCTGGATTTTTATAAGCGATACACAGAGGTGAAATCTCTCGTTTTCTGTGTTGTTTTTTGTAAAACAGCAAGTGTTGTTTTTGGAACTGTTACCGGTTATGCAGAGTACAATACTTTTTGCAGTGGTTTGCAGATTTGGGGGTTTTGCAGCGTGTTGGACAGCGGGGGGACTTTTATAGTTGTGGATTTCGCGTTCGAGGTTAGTGATCGTTGTGAACCTCTTATTTTGACTACCTACTAAGCATATTAGAGTAACCCTTGTGTTAAAATGTTAACTGCACCCTATGGATAAAATTAGCATGCTTGTATGAGTTCATAGGACCTTATGTTAGTATTTAGCCTTCATGTGAGATTTATTATTAGAGATTGGGATACCATGCTAATGAATGCTGATTAATGCCTTGTGAGTAACGTGCATGATGTATAGGCTGACATATGTCATGTTGATACTTATTGTTCTTATGCGATCATTATTGTCCTAGAATAGCATGCTCTAATAAATGTAAGAACATCGGTACCTGTCTTTCTTTTATCATTATGAGGACCCTTGCATGCTTGGATGGACATCTAGATAGGCCACCCTTTTCTGCTACACTATCATGCTGGAACTTGACTTAGGAGAAACCATATTTTCTACTTTTTTTCTTTAATTTTAGACTTAGGGTACTTATAGCTCGGGTGCGAGCAGGGGGGGTTTGGGATAGTGTAGTCAGATTCTTGGGATCTGGGACAGGTTGGACTTGATGGCAGGGTATTGCGGCGACCGCGGACTTTGGGCGGTTGACCAGATGGTGACTTGTGCATCGGATTAGGGATGACAGATCGGACTTGATTGGGGATTTGTGGGGTATTGCGGCAACCGCGGACATTGGGCGGTTGACCGAACGGTTACTATTGCATCAGATTGGGGGGATCGGGCTTTTTTTAGTGGATGGATTTTCCCACTTCGATCAGAGTCGTGATCCAGTCCTGCTATATTATGATACTTGTTACAGAGATACTTTACTCGTGTAGGTCGCTCCACTTGAGTGCCACTCCGGAGTGTGCAACCGTGCCGTACAGGAACCGGCCTGTTACGTATTTTGGGATGCGACAGTACCGGTCAGGAGCCGGTCTGTATCCTGCGGATGAGTTCTTGAGTTCGACAATAGAGCAGGCAGTACCAGTTTTTACTAGTAGTTGGATTGGGTTGGTTCAGGCAGGCACTTTCACTGATGCATACATTTAGCTATTTTTTCGCACTGCATTTAGAGGCATAGTAGTGGTAGCTTCATTTTATCAGTAGATCTATTTATAGCTTACCACCTCTCTTTCCCTTTTTGCCTCTGGTAGACCTAGTGGGCACGTCAGAGTTTGAGGCTTAACCCACTAGGGGAGGCTACTGTTTTTATAGTAGTTCTCACCCCCATTGTCCTTTTTTCTTTTTCTCCCTTTGTTTTGTAGAGTCCTCTGCGGGAGTTGCTGGGCCGTCTTCGGCAGATCGAGGTAAGAGGATTGCGGAATAGATAGATCGTCTACCCCGTCTGCGAGCTTAGCAGTGTTTTGGTTGTTCCCCCTTTATTCTCGGACAGTTGTATCTTTATTTTGGGTCTGGCTTTAGTCAGCTGTTTGTATTTATTTGGTGAGCTGGGAGAGACACTTGTACTTTTGAGAGTTGTATTTTACTTTTATTTTTCAGCTTCAGTCTGAGATGTATTAGTTTTAGTTCAGCTCTGTTTTTATGCTTTTTTATTATATCTTCTATATCTGAGCAGGTTACCAGCGCTTCGTGTACACGAAAAATTCCGTGTGCACGGCGGATCTGTGGACGGGCCCGGGTTCTGGTTTACACCCGGGGCGTGACAGTTTAACTTATCAGCAAGTAAAGGCAGAGCACATGGTTCCTGCTGGCAAGTTACAGAGTCTCCCAATCACCGAGTGGAAATGGGATCACATCACTATGAATTTTGTCACTGGACTGCCGAGGGCGTAGAGCGGAGCAGACGCAGTATGGGTAGTCGTGGATAGACTCACCAAGTCTACTCACTTTCTACCTGTGCAGGTGACATGGCCTGTGATGATCCGGATCTCCGTGATGGATTTGCAGGGCGAGCAGTGGCTTCTGGAGGCCTATGTTGTGTGATAAAGTTGGTTGTGCAAGAATCAGATCCCAGATTTGGAACCGACGCGAAAATCGGATTGAGTTTGCTTTTGCGCGGGCTTCCGGCAAAATTTAGGATGGGAATTTGGCGAAACGGACAACAGATTTGGACTCAGTGCGCGAAAACGATGAAAATTGACTATTTACTTGTATTTTTCGGAGCCCAGATGCCAAAACACGAATTTCGAGGCACATATTACTATTCCGGCGGTCGGAGCATCGCCGACGGCGACGAGCAGGCGGCAGCGCTCGGCGGAGCGCGGCGGAACACAGCCGCGGGCAGGCGCGGCGCGCGGGCGGCGGGTCCACGGACAGGCGCGTGCACCGGGAGCACCAAGGATTGGTCATGCCCCGTGGCAGCACCCTATTCGTTGGACGGTGTCAAAGGAGGCGGCGGCGGCCGTGACACGTGGTGTAGTGTGATTGGCCGACAGATTCCGAAAGACCCGGCGCGGGGACCGGGTGCGTGCGCAGCGTGAACCACGTGGGGACACGTGGCACTGTTCCATTGGCGGGCGCACACCGCCCACGTGCGCGAGGCGTGCGGAGCACGGGGCGGCGGGACACATGGCGTGATCTGGTCGATTCGGGCGGGACACGTGGCGTGATCTGGTCGATTTGGGCGGCTACAGTACTTTTCGGGCGCCCGAATTCTGGACCCAAATCCGACAGCCCATTAATTGGACTTTTGGCTATAAATAGGCCATTGAGAGCTTCATTTATGGACTTTCTGAGATCCTTTTTGAGTGATGTTTTCAACAGTGAGTTTCTACTTCGAGTTTTCTACACTTTTTGGGATTTTGGAGAAATTTTGAAGACCGTTTGATATTTTTCCTCCCCGATCTCGCGAGCTTCGACGCTATTCCAATACCGATCTTTTTCGTCGACTTTTCGTCCAAGGACTCCCCTGAGCTGCATTCTTGGAATTTTTTGCCGATTTTTGCCGCAGCGTTTCCACGACATGTAGGCCTTCGATTTTGATTCATCGCTCTTCTTCATTTTGAGTTTTTATGAGAGTGCGTGCAGCATCTTTAGACCCTCTTTTTCTGCGACACTTTTCTGGACAGGGCTGAGGTAATCTTGCAATTTCTCGGCCTACGATAGGCGGAATTTGGTGTTTAAGGATTCGATTTCTATCTACACTTCGCAAGGATCGTCGTCATATTTTTCGTGGAATTTTTGGAGGGCATCTCACAGGAGGTAATTTTCTGTTTTTTGGACAGATGTGCGATAAAATTACTGTTTTGAGTGATTTGAGCTTACCACGATGTTCGGCTTATATCTCAGCGACCGGGTGGAGTTTTCGGTCGATTTTTGGTGCGTTGGAATTGTGAGAACCTGAGGATCGCACCCGTTAAATTTAAGCTCTTTTGGACTCAGGATTAATGCGCACATCTAGGTGGGTTGGAATTCTTCCAAACTTTATGGAATGCCTTCTAATTCTGTTGAAAAGCATGTTAGCATGCCTAGTTTAGCTATTTGTATAGCTAGTAAAATCTGATAGATGTCTAGATTATCTTTGAATGACAGACCTGAACCCCATTTATCATCAGTATGATCTTGAGACTGTTTGACACTAGATTGTATGATTAGTTGACTTCCGAATTGCATCTGAACTATTTTAAAATCATTGAACCCGTTTTAATATAAAAAGTGGCTTCAAAAATAGTTTTAAACATTGTGATCACCCAGAGGGGTTGGATAGGTTCAGGATGCATGTACCCTCGTGCCTGGGGGCCGAGGGGATTTTTATTGACTCAGTGGATGGGTTTCCTAGTGTCTTGGGGGTTTGTGTGCACTATCAGATTGAGTCATGGAGGGTTCTCCGACCTGTTTATGGGTTAGTTAGCATTCGAGTTTTTGATCTGTTCGATCGTAGATTATAGCCTGCAGATGCCGCTTATTGAGCCTGATGAGACACGCTTATTCCTCGGTGGGTCGCGCCCCTCGAGAGCCACTCCGGATGCGATGATGATGATGATGTGCCTGATGAGGTTGCTTTGCGTGATATTATAATAGTCCGATTGGACACCCTAGTTGATACACCAGGGGCCCTAGTTGATACACTAGGGGGCGCAGGCTTGACTAGACCAGATTTGGCAGTCATTGAGATTTGGGTTGACGTGAGCATCTCGTGAGCGAGCAGATGCATTGCATGTTCTTAGTTGAGTTTTTTCTTTGAGCATGATACTTGAGGCATATTAGCTATAGTTCCATTTCAGCTTTCATATTATCTATCTGTATACCTATTGTCTTGCCTCTAGTAGACTTAGTGGGCATACCGTGGATCTTGGTGACGGTACCCACTGGGAACTACCTTCTGCAGTAGTTCTCACACCCGCTGTGGTGACAGGTTTTCCTGAGGTAGCTGTTCCGGCACCGGTTCGGGCGGAGGCAGCAGATTGAGGTAAGGGCGTGGCCGAGTAGCTCCTTACTAGTTTTATTTTGAGAGTCAGAGGTAGATGTACCATGTCTGAGAGATTTATTTATGTACTGAACAGTCTGAGAGGTTTGATGTATCATGTATTATGTTGTAACACTCTTGACGATCCGCAGCCGGTCGGTGAGGCCTCGAGCTGAGATCCGGGCTTGGCGGTGAGGATGATAGCTTGAACCGGACGATCCGTCGCCCGATCAAGGATGAACTTGCTCTGAGATTGGCGACGGTGAGGATGATGGTAGTTCCAATTTGATCCAGTTGATTGAATGGGAGAGTTGATTGGCTCGATTGAGGGAAAATTTGGAGGGTTTGGAGAAGTTTAGAAGAGGGTTGAGAAGATCTGAGGGGAGGAGAGAGAAAGAGGGATTTGGAGAGAAAGATTAAAAGAGAGGAATGAATCAATTCATATATTCGTTAATTGTTTTCTGTTACAACTGTCTATTTATACCCCTTGAACAGAGTGGGCTAATTTGTAATTATGCAATTGTTATGAGAGTTATTAGTAAAAGTCATAACTGTGCACATGGGCTCCAATTGGGCTCAATTCGTATCTTCTGGACCCTCCCGGTATATGCTTCCTTTGGTCGGGCTCTTCGGATTGGGCTTCTGATATTGAGCCTCTTGAGTTGGGCCCTTACAATCCCCTTCAGCTGGGCTTCCTCTACCCACACTAAGCTTCACTGTAGGCTTCTCCAGAGCCTTCTCCTGCGCCCCTTTTCTCCTTTCCAGAGCCTTCCGAACTGCTCTCCGCTTCCTCCTCCGGTGCCCTAATCTCCTACATCGCGTGGCTACTACGAGGCTTCATCTTCCTCTACAGCTGCTGAACCAGGCGCCCCTTTGCTGAGCTCCTCATCCTCCATGAAGGTGCTCCCCCTCGGACCCCTTGATCCGCCATGAACAAAGGCTAAGTCCCTCCTCTAGCTTCTTTATCCTTCAGACCCTCTACTATCACCTACTTACTCTCTTCCTCGCACCTTCTTATTCTCAGGGTTGTTACAATCCATCCCCCTTAAAACCATCCTTGTCCCCAAGGATGGGACCAACTGAGGTGATCTTCTTCCCGCCGCCTTCTCTTTCTCAAAGTTGTCTCCTTTAGCACATTCCTGAGCCTATGGTTGATGTCTCTCCTTCCCGGACACAAACCAGAGGTGATCTCAAGTCGTGCCCTCAGTCTCTTAATATTCTTCCGCTTGCGGCATGGACGGCGACACCTGTTGGGGGCAAGGTTCACCCTTGGGCCCTCGGGGTGTCGCAACCTGCCTACCCCCGATCTTGTCTGCTTCAATGTCTGGTAATGCTCATAGCTATTAGAGGTGAGCTTTTGGTTTCTTCTCAGTGTCGGGATGGAATAATTGTAGGGTTTGAAATCCAAGCTTGCTGGTTCCCCTGTGTTGTCGTGTATGCTTACAGCTTCTTGTATTTTCTCCTCACTACTTGCTAGAGTTGCCAGTCCCATTACTACTGCTCCATCTATATGCAGTGCAACACTCAACCTTCCATTAGACTCCTTGAGTTTGGCTTGTTCATAGGCTATGGACAGTGAGCAGTGGTGAGGTCTTTTAATTGTTGGCCCTAGCTCATTATGCCCACTTTCAGGGAAGCACACCAGGTGCGTAGTCTGAACTGGTGGTAATTGGTTCGCCCATGAACCAAACAGTTTCTCTGGCTTGCTAACCAACTCCCACAAGACTGCAATGGATCCTTTCTCCTGTGTGGATTGCACATAATAACTTTGGTTCCATGCTGGAGGTGGGTAGGTATTGGATCTATTGCAACCATGTGACGTAATTGGTTTATTACCTGCACCTTCCACTTCTGTAGAGGATCCTTGCACCACAGTATGCAACTTTTCCCTTGTAGCTCCAGATTCAGTCAGATGGAGTCGATCTTCTCCTACTTGTGTTCCTTCTTTTAGTACCCTTAGTAGTTTACTGGTGGTGACAGACTTGTGAGAAGCTCCTTCTACTACTACTAGATTAGTGCGGTCAGGCTTTGGTGAAGATGGCTGGGCTGGAAGCAGCTGCAGCAACTCCTCCAGCTTGCTGATTCCCTTACTTAGCACACTCTCATAACTACTGTTGCTCTTGTTTGCTCTAGTAAGCCAAGGGTTGCTGTTATCCTCCAAGTTGCTTCTCTCTAATCCTGGAGCTGTGGTAGTGGAAGTAGTCTTGGGTGGAGGTGGTTGAGCTGTGCACAGCTTCAGCAGCTCCTCAGGTCTACTAGCATTGTCCTTCAGCTTCTCTTCCGTAGTAGCCTTTTCTTCGTATTTGTAATTGATATTCACTGTAGAACTGTGAGCTGTAGGTGCTGTGGCTACTGTGGTACCTTCTGTTGCTGGAGTGATGTGGGCAGACTGGGGTAGAGGTGGCTGTGTTGGGGGCAATTCCAGCAGCTCCCCCGACTTGCTAGCACTACCTCTCAGCTTCATCTCTTGCTTCTTGTTGGGCTGCAACTGCTGCTGCTCTAGGTGCTGTTGACCCTTCTCCCTCACTGCAATTGGTTGGTAGGTTTTGGAGTTACTTAGTGAGCTGATTCTTTTCTTTACAGTGGAGTCTAGTGGTACTAGTTTTTTCTCTTCTATCCCAGCTGACACTGCAGGATTTTCTTCTCGAGCATGTTTAGCTTGGCCCCTAGTTGACTCGAGGGGTGGTCCATGACTGTGGCCCTCCTCCTGCATCAGCATTTGGTATTCTTTAGTAGCTTCACCACTCTTTCGGCATCTCTCTAAGGAACCCATTTGCTGGTCAATACCCATTTCTTGGACTGGGCACCTCTCTGGTACTCTAGGTGTGCTCGCTGGTTGCTGCGAGTTTGGCAGCCTGGCTCTAAGCAAGTCCATTAATTGTTGATGCCTTTTAGCATTCTCCTCTCGCAACCTTTCAAAGCTCTTGTTTGCTTCCCTTCTCAAAGCTTCCCACCTTAGCTGCCCTTGTCTCCAGTCTGTTTGCTGCATGCTGAATTACTTTGTAATAGCTCTCGTCCACTGCTTGCTGACTTGCCCCCCAAACTGTGCTCCACTTGTCGCAAGCTGATGGCACTGGACTGAGTTCCTACTCGAGGTATTACTTGATATCTTTTGTCTTAACTTCTTCAGATTGATTTCCTTACTAACTTGATACAATCCCGACGAAGGCTATTCGATATAATGTGGCTTAATAATGGAATCGGGTGGCAACTATTATATGATACTCTATTACCTGATGCCCGCAAGGTATTTGTTTAATTGCCTTCGGTTTATTGCGGCTCATGATCTGGTATTGTATGCTTGTGGTTCTGGTCGCCTCGATTTCCTGGTGCGTTGGTGCCAGTGATGCTACTTCTTCACTGATGTATCTGAATCTATTATTCTTCTTCTTGCTTATTTGCTGATATCTTCTTCTAACCAATTGCCAACTTTTGGGGTGTTTGTTCACAGATCCAATATCTAATTGTGCAATTATCCAAGCTGTACTATCTGATTTGCAACAATTAAGAGATGAGGTACATCAACAATTACCTCATTCCAGATCTGCTCCTTCCTTTGATCTGTGGAAAACGATGGCAATCACTCGCAGATCTGTCCCCTTCTTCAGAACCTTGGGCACTTGTGAAAATGAATTCACAATTCCCTGCGATGATGATGATATCTCCCAGATCTGAATCGCACTGCAATGGTGGGTATCGATTATATTGTGCTTACTTCTCGCTGCCTCGGATTCATGGTTGCTTGTTGCTTATCACCCCGATTGATTGATGCCTGTGCCTGTTGCTTAGATCTGTGGTTGCCTATTGCTTGCAGACTCGATCTGTATCCTGATGATCAATTGGTTGCTCCAATTGTGATCGATTGTTGCCTCGATTGTTGCTGGTGAGGGATTCGATTGTTGCCTCGATTGCTGCTCAATTAGTGCCTCGATTGTTCACGATCCCTGGGATCGGAACTGCTCTGATACCAATTTGTAACACTCTTGACGATCCGCAGCCGGTCGGTGAGGCCTCGAGCTGAGATCCGGGCTTGGCGGTGAGGATGATAGCTTGAACCGGACGATCCGTCGCCCGATCAAGGATGAACTTGCTCTGAGATTGGCGACGGTGAGGATGATGGTAGTTCCAATTTGATCCAGTTGATTGAATGGGAGCGTTGATTGGCTCGATTGAGGGGAAATTTGGAGGGTTTGGAGAAGTTTAGAAGAGGGTTGAGAAGATCTAAGGGGAGGAGAGAGAAAGAGGGATTTGGAGAGAAAGATTAAAAGAGAGGAATGAATCAATTCATATATTCGTTAATTGTTTTCTGTTACAACTGTCTATTTATACCCCTTGAACAGAGTGGGCTAATTTGTAATTATGCAATTGTTATGAGAGTTATTAGTAAAAGTCATAACTGTGCACATGGGCTCCAATTGGGCTCAATTCGTATCTTCTGGACCCTCCCGGTATATGCTTCCTTTGGTCGGGCTCTTCGGATTGGGCTTCTGATATTGGGCCTCTTGAGTTGGGCCCTTACAATCCCCTTCAGCTGGGCTTCCTCTACCCACACTAAGCTTCACTGTAGGCTTCTCCAGAGCCTTCTCCTGCGCCCCTTTTCTCCTTTCCAGAGCCTTCCGAACTGCTCTCTCGCTTCCTCCTCCGGTGCCCTAATCTCCTACATCGCGTGGCTACTACCGAGGCTCCATCTTCCTCTACAGCTGCTGAACCAGGCGCCCCTTTGCTGAGCTCCTCATCCTCCATGAAGGTGCTCCCCCTCGGACCCCTTGATCCGCCATGAACAAAGGCTAAGTCCCTCCTCTAGCTTCTTTATCCTTCAGACCCTCTACTATCACCTACTTACTCTCTTCCTCGCACCTTCTTATTCTCAGGGTTGTTACATATGTATTAGTCTGGGAGATCACTATGTATTTTGGATGTGTTACTTCAACTGTTCAGTATTGGGATTCTGCAGCTACTTATTTTATTTTTACAGCTCTGATACATATTTAGCTATAGATTTGATTTGCAGGTTAGACGCTTCGTCTGTGCGGAGATTTTCGTACAGATGACGGATCTGTTGGCGAGTCCGGATCGCAGTTTCGACCCCGGGGCGTGACATAGCCTCTGGAGCGACGTGCTCAGGTGTACCTGGACGAGGTGGTGAGTTTACACGGTGTACCTGCCTCGATCGTATCAGACAGAGACCCGAGGTTCATCTCGTATTTCTGGAAGAGTTTACAGACAGCCTTGGGGACACAGCTCCGGTTTAGCACAGCATTCCACCCACATACCGATAGACAGTCTGAGCACACCATACAGACCTTTGAGGATATGTTGAGAGCGTGCGTCCTGAATTTTGAAGGAGTAAACAATCAAAGCTAATTACATACCTTAGGGTAATTATATAGAATTCTAGTCTTCTTTTTTATTATAAAATTGATACATACCTTAGGGTAAACAATCAAAGCTAATTACAGAGTAAGTGGCCCTAACACTATTTGTCTATCTGATTCTTTCAATACGATGTTTATCTATTTCTTTTAAGTATATTCATATTATTACTAAATAAGTCTTCATTTTCTCTCTCTCTCTCCTGACTATTACGAATTGGGAAGTGAAGGAGTCGATGGCGCCATCATCAGCAGCAACAGTAGCCTTGTGGCAATAGTGAGGAGTTTTGAAATTTTGATTTGATTTGGAATTGTTTACTGCGAATTGAGACTTTCTTAGTGTTCTTGAGGAAGAGAAGAACCTAAGAATTAAATTTTAATAGCTGTTTTGAGGTATGTAATGCTGAATTTTTGTTTTTTCGAACTGAATCGACGATGGATAGAATTTTTGCTTAATTTTTTATTCGGCTAAAGTTGACAAGAATTTCTTGATTTTTTTTTGTATTTTTGGGTGGTTTAGGACTGAAGTCACGTGCTTATTGAGTTTCACATCAATCCATTGTTGGATTAGCGCTCCAGATGGATTAGAGTTGATACATCGAAAATTATAAACTGCTTCTTATGTCTGGGAAATTTTTAATTGTAACTTAAAATCGAATGATTAAAAAGAAAAAATTGTAAATTTTGAATTGTGAATGCTAATGCAGTTTTGGAGTTAAGAATAATAGAAATATAAAATAAATTTTGTTGTCAATTTGTTTGAATTAATTATTTTGTAACTGATTATATTTGCAAGAAAATTTTTATTTGTTGTCCTTATGGCTTTTCACCGCTAATTATTTATTTTTTTTATATCATAAATTTTATATTATAAACTGTTTGTATTAAAAAAAAAAATATTTGCAGCGTAGGCGGTTCGTGGCTAGTAATTTCAATTTAATATAAGTTAAGAATCGCACAGTTCCACCCGTCGCTTCCTCATCCTCACAGCTTCTTCTCCTCAGAACTCAGAACTCCTCCCAACTTCCCCTCCTCCATCTTCATAATCCTCCACAATGGTATCTCTCATCTCCCTCTCTTCTCCCCGTCTCTTCCTCACTCCCTCTCCTTCCTCATCCAAAGCCCTAAACCTTACCGTCCCCTCTCCTACCCTCTCCCTCCACCGCAGTCCCACACGAACCACCACTATCCTCCGCTCCCATGGCCTCTCCTCCGCCGCCCCCTCCCCCGCCCTCTCCGATGCCTCCGACCCCTTCGGCATCGGCGACGGCGATGATGCGAAGTTCGATTGGTACTCCCAATGGTACCCGTTGGCTCCCCTCTGCGACCTCGACAAGCGGGCGCCGCACGCGAAGACGGTGATGGGGCTCGACGTGGTGGTGTGGTGGGATCGGGCCGAGGGGCGGTGGCAGGTGTTCGACGACCGCTGCCCCCACCGCCTTGCCCCGCTCTCCGAGGGCCGCATCGACCCCCGCGGCCGCCTCCAGTGCGTCTACCACGGCTGGTGCTTCGACGGCAGCGGCAACTGCAAGTACATCCCCCAGGCGCCCTCTAGCGGCCCGCAGGTGAGCTCCATTTGGGTTTCTAAAACATGATTTTTTCAATCTTTGTGGTTTTCTTTTCTGAACTTTTGAATTAGAATAGTTTTCTAAATGGTTCTTGTTATAGAATTGCATCATAATCGGGAGTTCAATTGTATGCAAATTGAGCACTAGTTGTGTGATTTGATGCCCCAATAATTCCACGTCCGATGGAAAATGAATGATGATTGAGGATATCAGAACCAGGGGCTCTAGCAATAGTAATTAGACTTAAGCTGGGCAGGTCTTTTGGGCCCAATGAGTTATTAGTGTTAGAAGTCGGATGGCTACATTTGGGGCCTGTTTGTTTCACCATAAATAGAATTTGAGTTGAAGTAGACTTTGAGTTGTTCACCCAATTTTGCTTTTTGTTTGGCAGTAAATGAATGACGCAAAAAATAAAGTTCCCCGCTTCTTGTGTTTGTTTCACCTAAAACAGTTGAATCTTTACACACTTGGTAAACTTCTTATATGACATTGTTGCCTCTTATATAACTTAATACATAATAAATTTTAATATAATAAAAAAAATAATCGTATATCTATATAATTATAAAATGCCATTTAAAATTACTAAATTAATTTTTTTTGTACATAAATTATAATAATGCAACAATAAAATCCTAAAGTCAAAGAAATATTAACATTCAGCTCATCAATTTTCATCATATTTTTAATTTGCAAACTAAATAAAAGAGATATTAAAATTTAACTAATCAATCTCCGTCACATTTTAAACATGCAAACTAAATAAAAGAGTAATTAGTAGTTAGTATCACAATCAAATATATTTAGATGAAATATGACTAGTATTACCCAAAACATCACACCCAAAATAACAAAATGTATGATTACATTCATACCAATATCACACCCAAAATAACAAAATGTATGGTTACATCCATACCAAATAAAATAATAAATTGATGCCATAGTTGAAAGGTTAAATTAAAAACAAAATAGATATATGTTTAATACATAACCAAAATAATATGATAATGTAATTTAAGTTAATGATGGCATAGCATATCAAAGGAATCCCCCAAGATCACTAAAATTCGTAGCTAAAATTCCTTCATCTTGAACAAAACCTCCATCTATTTCATCCACTTTATCTTCCACCTCATTATCATTCTTCTAATGCCCAAGAGAAAAAACTTCATTATTATTTTCATTGAACTCATCAAATAGAGATGACTTAAAATAGCCAGTGGCTTGATCATCACTACATATGATCGTAAACTCTTCATAATGTTTAATGGGCCTATTTAAAATATCTGCAGCCTTTGGATGCGCTTGCATGATTAAACATAAACAATAATCATAAATAAAACAATTGGTCAACTTAATATAAGCTTGAGCAGTACATTAATGTCAAAGTAAAAGTTATTAATTACCTTGGTGTAATGGTATGTTTGGCCTTCAAGAATTATCATCTTTTGTTGTTCATCCTGACCCGCCCCACTAATATCTCGGCATTTTTTAATTTCAATATACTTTGATCTTAGTGTTTTCCTGTGATTATCAGCGTTATTAGCTTTAAAATCAGTGCCAAAGCATAGCTGCTTCCACATAATCTGGCCTTTTAAATCCATTATCTACGTTATACCCCTCTTTTGCTTGCTCTACAAAGAAAGGGATAAGAAAGTCGTTGATAGCGGTATTCCATCGTCTTTGCAGTTTCCTTTTTGTTACTAGCTTCTCCTTTTTTCTTCAAACGTTCTTGAGTAATTGGGAGTTGAATCTCATATTTCGATTTAGAATTTGATTATTGTTGAGATAAATATATCGGATCCTTCCAACATCTGCACAATCACAAAATATAAATACTAACAAAACATAATCATAAGTTGAAACATCTACAAGGAGTCCAAATGGCACTTGGTTAACAAGAAAAAATATTATAGAAATATCAATTTACTTCCACTGGTTAATGAAGTACAAACAAAACACATCAAAGGTCCACAAAGTACACTAACAAAGTACAAAACACTGGTTATGCAATCCCTACATTAACAAAGTAAAGGATTTAAAAATGCATCAATAAAGTAATTTAAAAAGCATCTCATAAGAAGCATAAGATTACGTCACATGATAATACAATTTCAATCCATTGAAGAATGTCTAATGTTCCTACGGAAATCTTCCCATATTTTTTGTGCAATATCATCCCTTAGCCCTACCCATTGTCTAGTTTCCTCACGATATTCTCTCTGAATCTGATATTGAGAGTAGTAACTACTTTCTTCATCAATATGGACCACCTCTTCATTGAAAAATGGGTCATTTGGATCCACAGCTTGAATATAGTTATGCAAGACACAACAAGCCAATACTACAACAACTGGTGTACGAAAGGGATAAAAAGGTTGGGTTGCCAAGATTTCGAATCAATTCTTAAGTAATCAAAATGTCCTTTCAACCTTTGATCGTGATGATGCATGACGAAGATTGAAAAGTTCCTCTTTATTTTCTGGAGTATGCCCCTCAAGTTCATGTAGGTGATATCACATTGATCGATATGGAGAAATAAAACCATGCATTGTAGTATAGCCATCGTCAACCAAATAATATTTTCGTGCATTTGGGCAACTATATGCATAGTAACAATTATTTTATTTATAGAATTTGATACAATGGTTAATTATATATTACCTTTAATTAGACGTAATTTTGATGGAGGAGATAAGGAAAGAGCATCTTTAAGTATTGTATAGTCATTTGCAGAGCCTTCCCATCCCACCAAAACATAGGTAAATCTATACAGTGGGGTGATTGCTGCTGTCACATTTTGTGTCAACCCTTTTCGACCGTGAAACCGAGTAGCTATGTTAGCTGAAACTTTAGTTTTGATATGGGTACCATCCAATAAACCGATACAATCCTTATATAGTATTGAAAGTCAATGCTAATTTTAGAATATAGTAATTTTCATTAGTATTTTTCTGTTTTACTCTATTTTTTTACCTTAAAATAAGAGAAATAATATGAATTTGCTGCAATTTCTGGATAAGTTGTAGGACCAGCCTGTTGAACAAATTGGTTCTTGATGCCACATACAGCTCAAAGTACTAAATCAGTTAATCTATTATAATAAGAATAACTTTTTAAGGGATTCCATGGAGAAATCAATACATTAATGAGAAAAAAAAAGAAAGACCACTATTCAAGCTGCAAAAAGAATATTGAAGCAAACGGCAACTAAAACATAAAGATCAAGGTGACAACTAAACCTACCTTACTATATATTCAAAGATATATAGTACGAAGATATATACAAACCTATCCAATTAAGTACTTATTAATAGGATTTCACCTACCTTACTATATATTCAAAGATGTATAGTAAGGTACCTCTCTTTAATTCTATATTAATGAATTGTATAGTTGAAAGATTTTAACAACTCTTTTCTTGTGATTTTTGTAAAATGTTTGTGTTTCATTTAATCCCTCTCTATTTTATCTGTTTCCTTTGTTTCTCAATTCCTTTTCTTCTGTGTGTCTGCTTGTAGTTAAGAAATATTTTTTGGCTTTAATTTTAGCTGTATAAGTTTTAAAGGTATAGAACAATTATCACACTATATCTAACTTTAAACAAGTTAAGAACCCGTGCTTCGCAGCGGATATATACTATTAAGGTTAATTGTTGTAGTCACTATCTTATTATTAATACATCTCATCTTAATTAGTGTTTTGGAAATTATAACATGGCATAACCAATACAAAGAATGGAAAATATAAGTAAACTATATCGTATAAAGCTTACACATTTGATTAAAAAGCCATACAATATATAAATAAATTATTGAAAGTTTCTTAAAAGCATTCTATTAAACAATAGCTTTAATTGTAAGAAATACTATAAGGCAAGGATTACAGCCCCAGTGCTGATGGCACAGTTCAAAATCTTTTTTTTTTTTAATTACTAAGTAATTTTCTCAATAAAGTTCAAAATATTTGATAAAGATGCATAATAAGCAATTAGAAAATTTTGTCGCTAAAGAAAATAAATATTTCATGCTATTATGTGTCGGCACACATGTATTTTTTGTAACCGACACTCATCGGCACGGCTCGGCACGCACCGTGCCGTACCGTGCCGGCAAGTTCTCGGCACGACCCCGTGCCACGGCACTTAAATCTTTGCTATAAGGGGAGAAACAGCTATACATCCAAATCAAATTTAACAAATTAACAATTAAAAAATAAGGTAATAAGAATAAAAAAATAACCGAAATATTTTTTCATTCAAGTAATGAAACAACTTATCTAAAATAGATTTTATGGACTTCAAATTCACTATTAGATGGGCTTTTATCAGTTCTGTAATATGAATTAGAAAACAAAGGAGTCACTTTTTTTTAATTCAAGTAATGAAACAACTCATCTAAAATCGATTTTATAGGCTTTGGATTCACTTTTACATGGTCTTTCGTTAGTTCTCACTGCTTCTAAGTTCTAACTGAAAGCACTTTTTACCTTCCTTAATTCTAAGTAATAATCTTGATAAAAATTTAAATATCACTTCTGATTGTTTAGTCATGCTTCTATTTTAATTTTGGACAAATGATTGAATATTATTGCTACCTACTTACGGTAAACCTCAATTTATCTAAGATACAAAAAAAATTATTTGTAAACATTTATAAACCTGCCATTACAGGCCAACAACGCTGAATCGTTTTTCATTCAAGCAGTAAAACAACTTATCTAAAATAAAGTTTAGAGGCTTTGGATTCACTGCTAGAAGATCTTTTGCCAGTTCAGACTTCTTTTTACATACAAACTAAAACTTAAAATTAATAATTGAGAAATTATATAAGTTAGAGAAGCAAAAATAAATTATACAGATTTTTTTTAGATTAGAGTCTAATTCAAAATATTGATTCGGACTTAAATCAACAATATTCAAAACATATAAATCTAAATGCCAAGCTGTGTCAATTAGACCATACTTTGACGACTCGTCAAAATTAAAGTTGAAAGCTGCTTCCCATTCCTTAAAAAAAATATGGTTCACCCACAAAATCGAGTGATATAATCCATATAATATGAAGCTCACTGTGACACCCCAATAGTCCCACATCGGATGGGAATGGAGTTGTGATTGGGTTTATAAGAGACATGGACACTAGTAATAATAACTGGGCTTAAGCATTTTGGGCTGTGGTTTGGGCCCAATGAGTTGTTATTGCTAGTGGGCCGGATCGTTACATTTGGTATCAGAGCCAATAACCAGCCGGAAGTGTGTGACAAGTCTTAGCTGAGTTTGTGTCTAAATGACAGGGCTAGTAAGACAAGTCTCACATCACCTGGTGATCTTGGACTGTGTGTGTGTTTGGGCTGACGAGGACGTCAGGCGTAAACGGGGGGAGTCTGTGACACCCCAATGGTGCCACATCGGATGGGAATGGAGTTGTAATTGGGTTTATAAGAGACATGGACACTAGTAATAATAATCGGGCTTAAGCATTTTGGGCTGTGGTTTGGGCCCAACTAGTTATTATTGCTAGTGGGTCGGGTTGTTACACTTACACATATGATTTAAAAAGTATGTAATATATTGATAAACTGCTTAATTAAACTTTGAGATATTATTAGGGAATGCCATGCGGCACCGACAAACCCACAATTATATATTTTATAGATTTTACATTATTAAGTGAAAGATGGGCAAAAGAGCCTATCCTATGGTTTGTATTAACATCAATTATATAGTACATGAGAAGGTATTTCTATGGTAACAATGGCAACCATAGTAATAATATAACTAGGATTACATGCTATATAATCCTACGCTATAGATGGTAAGTAATATATAGTATAACAACCATAGTAATAATATAACTAGGATTACATACTATATAATCCTACGCTATAGATGGCAAGTAATATATAGTATAGAAACAATAAAGATAATACTAAATATATCGTAACATCCCCCCGCAAGCTAAGCATCAGGTGGACGGATGCGAAGATTGAGCCGTAATATCGAAAACCGAGAGGGTGGCAAGGGCTTGGTGAAAATATCAGCAAGTTGTTTATCAGAAGAGATATGAACCAAATCTAAATCCCCAGTCTGAACTTTTTCGCGCAAGAATTGACGATCAAGTTCAATATGCTTTGTGCGAGCATGAAGAACAGGATTTGCCGCTAGATAAGTAGTGCTTAGATTATCACAGTAGATGCTAATAGGTCGCCAGAGGAAAACACGAAGATCACGAAGTAGACGACGAATCCATATCGTCTCCGCAAGCGCGTAGGCGACAGCACGGTATTCTGCTTCAGAACTAGAGCGAGAAATGGTTGGCTGCTTTTTGGCGGACCAGGAGATAAGATTGGGCCCTAAAAATATACAATATCCAGAAGTAGACCGGCGTGTATCTGGACAACCGGCCCAATCAGCATCTGCAAATGCGACAAGAGAGGGATTACACAGCGAGATATAGGCAGTCCATAAGTCAGCGTGCCCCGAATATATCGTAGAATGCGCTTAACCGCTTGCATGTGTGGTTCACGCGGAGCATGTAGATACTGGGCAACAGAGTTGACAGCATATGATATATCCGGTCGGGTGAAAGTAAGATACTGCAGAGCACCAACAAGCTGACGATAGTTATAGGGATCCTCAAGAAATTGCCCTTCATGAGAAGATAGACAAGAGGTTGGAGAGAGAGGACTAGAGACGGGCTTACTATCAAGAAAACCATGGCGCTGAAGCAGCTGATGCGCATATTTGTGCTGAGTCAGATGAAAACCAGAAGATGACCTATTTACCTCAATACCCAAGAAATAATGTAGCGGCCCAAGATCCTTCATTGCAAATTCCTGCTATAAGGTGGTAATAAGAGCCCTTAGAAGAGAGGAGGAACTGCCAGTGACAATAATATCATCAACATATAATAGAAGAATAAGAGTGCCAGAAGAGGAGAGACAGATGAACATTGAAGGATCAGCAGTGCTCCCAACAAAACCAATTTCAGATAGAAAGGACGTAAACCGTTGAAACCAAGCCCGAGGTGCTTGCTTAAGACCATAGATGGCTTTGCGTAGACGACAAATATGATGCGGAAAAGAGGGATGCACAAAACCAGGCGGTTGTCTCATATAAACTTCTTCAGAGAGTGTGCCATGAAGAAAAGCATTCTTCACATCAAGTTGTCGAAGAGACCACCCTGAGGAGAGGGCCACCGAAAGAACAGTGCGAATAGTGGTCGACTTGACAACGGGAGAAAATGTCTCATCAAAATCAATGCCTTGTTGCTGTTTATAACCTTGAGCCACAAGCCGAGCTTTGAGACGCTCAAGAGACCCATCCGCCTTCTGCTTTACTTTGTATACCCATTTACAACCAATAAGATTAACAGGCGAAGGAGGTACAAGATCCCAAGTAGCATTTGTCAGGAGGGCATCAAACTCCTCAGCCATGGCAGCGCGCCAACCTGCATCCTGAAAGGCCTCATGAAATGAGTTAGGCTCAGTAGGTAGAGCAGAATCCGTAGAGGCCAGTAAGGAGGTAGACTCGGTTAAAGCCTTAGTCATAGATCGAGTGCGCATAGGATGTATGCGGGGAGGTGAAGAAGGCTCAGACGGCACTATAGTAGGCTGAGGGGAGGGCGGACGATCAGAGGTGGGCGGTGGTGGTTCAACAATAGTAGGTGTAGTAGCAGCAGATCGTGTAATGTGTCGTCTGGTATAGACACGGAGTTCTGATGGACCAACGGCAGTGGCATCGTTCCCATTCCTAACCTGTGAGTCATCAGAATTCAAGGTAGAAGGAAACGTTGATAAATTCTCAGACGGTGAAACAGGTGGACGTGTACCGGAACCACTCTCAGCAGAGGGGCGTGTGAAGGAGAAGCCAGAGATTGCATCAATGGTAGAAGGATTCTCACCCAGCAAAGGAGGATTTGCAATAAATTTTTGAAACATATCAAGGTTGGAAAAAGTAGAGGAAGGAGAAGAAGAGAATTTAGAAAGACAAGAAAACGGAAAAACAGTTTCCACAAAGGTAACATGTCGAGAAATAAAAACCTTGCCAGTGCTGGGATAGAGACATCGAAAACCTTTATGTTTATCAGAGAGTCCTAAGAAGACGCAAGGAAGTGACCGAGGAGAGAGCTTGTGAGCTGCAATATCCTGCACATCAGGGTAACACAAACATCCAAAAACTTTGACAAGTTGCAAGTCAAGGGAAGAGCAACCATGCAGAATTTCATATGGCGATTGTTCTTTTAAAACAGTAAGAGAGGGAATTTGATTCACAAGAAATACAGCAGTTTGAATGGCATCAGCCCAAAAACGAGGAGGCATACAAGCTTGAAATAGTAAACTTCTAACAACGTTAGTTAAATGTCTATGCTTCCTTTCGGCAAGGCCGTTTTGTTGAGGAGTATAAGGACAAGAAAAACGGTGAAAAATTCCATTTTGTGAACAAAGGTTGGAAAACTTATCATTTACAAACTCCGTACCATTATCAGATTGGAAAATCTTGATTGAGCTATGAAATCTGTTTTCCACCATTGCTTTAAATTCGAGAAATTTGTCAAAAACTTCGTGTTTAAATTTCAAAAGGTAAAGCCAAGAAAATCGAGAATAATCATCAATAAATATAACATAATATTTATAACCAGAAACAGATGGAACAGGTGATTGCCACACATCAGAATGCACAATATGAAAAGGAAAAGCAGATTTAGATTCCGAATCAGAAAATGAGAGTTTAACATGTTTTCCCATATTACAAGCATTGCAAACCGATAATGTCAAAGCAGAATTACCATCAGAAACAATGTTATTATTTTTAATAAATGCCGAAAGAACAGGAAGGCTGGGATGACCTAATCGTCTATGCCAAACATCGCTACTAAATCTAGATGCAACAAGACCAATTTGTTGCTTATTCCCTACAGTTGCAACTTTAGAAGGAATTGGATAGAGTGATGTTCCTGAGCTAGGGCAGTGCAGAAGCTCCGTCCTTGTTACCTTGTCCTTCACAGAAAAACCAGAAGAGTCAAATTCAAGAACGGAATTATTGTCACGACAGAATTGACGCACCGAAAGTAAATTTCTTTTGATGGAAGGAACAACAAGAACATTTTTAAGAGCAAAGGATTTAGAAGATGTATTCAATTGAGTTTCACCTGTCTGAGTAATATCAAGTAAATTTTCATTACCAACTAGAATTTTCTCATGCCCAGTATAAGGTTTGGAAGAGGAAAGAATACCAGAATTCGCGGTCATGTGATTGGAAGCTCCAGTGTCTGGATACCATACTTCCTCAGCAGGTTCATAGAGATTCATAGCAGCAAAAGTTTGAGGGACATCATCGGCCACGAATGAGTGATTGAAGCGTTGTCTGCATTGAAGAACAGAATGGTTGTACTTTCCACAGATCTGACACTTCTGAAAAGAAAACAATTATGAACCCGGAATATCTAAATTGGAAAAAAGAAGACACCACTATACTCTCGTGGATTAATGCCACCCTTTCGCTTAGCATATTACAGATGGTTGTTTCTAGCTCTCCTAAAACTGCGTATGATGCTTGGAAAATTATCGAAACATATTTTCTTGATAAAACTGCTTCCACCGCTTTCTTTCTAAAGTCCGAATTACGAAGCATCAAGAAAGGTTCAATGAATATGACTGATTATATGCAAAAGATTAAATCTATTGGCGATGCCCTGCAAGCGATTGGTGAAACTGAGTCAGACCATAACTTGGTCATGACTGTTCTTCTCGGGTTACCAGAAGAATATAGAGGTTTCGTCAGTGCCCTTAATACACACCGAAACAAGCCTACTTTTGATCAACTTCGTCCACTTCTGATGCAAGAAGAAACAGAAGTACAACGTCGTACTAGTTCAACAACATCACCTGCCATTCCCACTATCGACAGCGAAGCTCTCTATGCAAATCGTGGACGCGGAAATCGTGGAGGTCGTGGAGGCAGATATCGCGGTGGTCGAGGACATCGCGGTAGACACAACTCATATCATGGTCGTGGATCTCCTGGAATCTATCCACATTCTTCACCCAATAATCTTCCTCAATCTTATACTCCAAATCAACAATCTTATTTTTCGAAGTCTGGCACACAGTGTCAGATCTGTGGAAAGTACAACCATTCTGCTCTGATACCATGAAAGATGGGCAAAAGAGCCTCTCCTATGGTTTGTATTAACATCAATTATATAGTACATGAGAAGGTATTTCTATGGTAACAATGGCAACCATAGTAATAATATAACTAGGATTACATGCTATATAATCCTACGCTATAGATGGTAAGTAATATATAGTATAACAACCATAGTAATAATATAACTAGGATTACATACTATATACCCTCTGTGATATTTTATTAATTAAGGAATCTCGGTCCGAGGAATATTGCGTTTATTCCCCGGCGCAATTAAAATTTTTCTTGAATGAATAATTTAAGTGATATTTTATCTAATAAATAATCCTAATCTATTAAGGAATCTTTTCCTTAATAGATTAGGATTATTTAATGATTAGATTCGAGAAAAGATTTTGTTTGGCATATCTTATTATGGTTTAGAATATGTTTATCCTTTCCATATTTGGTTTTCTAGTCACATCAGGATTATTATATAGATTCTAGGCTATAAGTAAGAGGCCTCTTAATGCAAAATCGGATGTAGATAGGATTGATTTGTTTAGATTTTAATTTTTTTTATTTTCGGAATTATTCGGTTGGTTAGTTTGTTTTGATTGTTTTTTTAAAAGATTTCTAGAATTTATCCCTAAAAAATAAGGATATGGTTTAGATTTTCTTAGATATTTTCATATTACAAAAGATCTCTAAAATCGTGAGATTTGTTTTAGATTAGGATTGTAGATTGACGGCTATAAATATAGCCAATGCCTTGTAATTTGAGGGACGAGTTATCATGAATTAGTTTCGGGTTTATGATTTAACTGCGGTCATAGTTATCTTCTTCTTTCTCTTGCCGTATTCTTGACGGATATCTTTCTTCAAGATTCTATCTTCTCTTTCCTTCCTTATATTTTCTCCTTTCCTCTGTTCCTTCTGATTCTTCTCTAATTTTTTTTTTAACTTCAAAATTAATTTAAAATTTATTAACTTTTTAAAAAAAAATTTAAAAAAAATTGAAAATTAATCTACAATTTTTAGAAAATTCTATATTTGGTTTTAAACATATTTTGGGCTCATCACTAGCAAGATAGATTAAAATTTTTCTAATTTGTCCTGCATCAGTTTTGGTATCAGAGCCAAAAATTGATTCATAAATTAATTTTCAAAATGCCGACAAACGCAAAACTTAGTTCAATGTTTGAAAATTTTAAGCTTTCTACCAACACTTGTTTCGAAAGTTAGAAATTGATTTGCAATTTCTTCAAGCTGTACATAACCAAACAAATTTAAACTTGGTTCAAAGCAATCAACAATTAGCCGAAATAAAACAACTCGTCCTAAGCTTAACCCTTCATAAACCTCCACCACCCTCAAATTCTCGTCCAACAATCATGTCTTCCACCCGGTTTCACCTCCTGTCATACCACCAATTCAAATCGTTTCTAATCCTTCACCATCTCCATCGTCTACACCAATTTCGAAGCCATCTCAAAAGTTTGTAAGGGCGTTGACTATCCAACCACCACCGGAAATTGAGAAGTCTCCACTTTCACCATCGGAGAAGAGTATGCAAACGGATACAGTTATAGTGTACATCCGCTTCTTTACTTCTACATAAATCAAGTTGTATGAAATTTCTGGACGCCAATCTTTCTTCTTATAATGCTGCAATTAAGATACCACTGATAAAGGTTGTTCGAGATGCAGACATTGGATTCCACCACTTCATCTTTCCAATGATACAATGTATTAGCATTCTATTGTTAATCATCATAATCTTGAGGACGAAATCCTGCGCAACGGAAGCGAATGATGCAAAATCGGATGCGGATAGGATTGATTTGTTTAGATTTTAATTTTTTTTTCTAATCGGATGTGGATAGGATTGATTTGTTTAAATTTTAATTTTTTTTTTCTAATTTTCGAAATTATTTGGTTTGTTAATTTGTTTTGGTTGTTTTTTTTATAGGATTTGTCATGTAGAATAAATCCCTAAAAATTAGGAATATCGTTTAGATTTATTTAGATATGTTCGGATTAGAAAAAATTCTTAAATTTGTAGGATTTGTTTTAAATTAGGGTTATAAATATAGCTAATGCCTTATAATTTAAGGGATGATAACATATCATGAATTAGTTTGGTGTTTATGATCTGACTGTGGTCATGGTTATCTTCTTCTTTCTCTTGCCATGTGCACTTACGGATATCTCTTTCTTCGAGGTTCTATCTTCTCTTTCCTTTCTTATCTTTTCTCCTTTCCTCTGTTTCCTTCTAATTCTTTTTTTAAACTTCAAAATTGATTTAAAATTCATTAATTTTTTTTAAAAAAATGAAAATTTTTGAAAATTAATCTACAATTTCTAGAAAATTCTATTTTGACTTTAAACATATTTTGGACTCATCACTAGCAAAATAGATTAGGATTTTTCTAGCTTGTCTTGCATCACCTCTCCTCCTTTGTATTCAACGGTTGATTTAATTAATAAAGATGAGTTTCTTCTTTATTGGCTTCTACCTTAGGCTAAGTTAGAAAAAAACGTCCCTCTTCTTCTAGAAACGGAGAGGCATTCAATAGAGATGTTAACTCTATCAATTAGGTTATCAGAGCAATTGTTAGCAAAAGGAGATCCTAATAGAAACTTTTAACTTTTCTACAGTCAATTCTCATGCATTGATGGAACAAGTGAAGCATAAAAGGTAGCCCAAGTTTATATATATAAACATATATATATATATATATATATATATATATATATATATATATATATATATATAAACACTTGTATATACATATATATGTACACTTGTATATATGTATATACAAGTGTTTATATATATATATATATATATATATATATATATATATATATACAAGTGTACTCCTCATTCTCTCATAGCCTCTTTATCAGATTAATTCTTGCAGAAATTCTGTAGCTCTGAGATGCATGAATAGGTTCTGAAACAATGTTGTGTTTTGTAGCTTTTTACTTATTTGGATGATGTATCTATAGCTATGACAAAACCTGTTTCTTATCTCGAGGAACACAAATTGCTCCGAATCTCCCACGGGCCTCCACGTCGCCCACAACACAGCGGACAGCCGTGCAGGGCCACCCAGCGGGCGACAAGTGGCCCACTGAGAGGTCGAAACGTGGCGGGTCTCTCGGTCAACGCGCGCCTGACGCACCCACGTGCGCGCGCCAGCGCCGCCTGCGCACAGTGTCGGGCACGCGCCCCGAGGTGCTCCCAGCCTGCTCCGTGGACCGAGCGTGCAACACTGGACCAACCACACGCCGCCACGTGTCACCCTCCGGTCCACCGTACACCGCGCTTTTCCCCGTGGACCGCGCCTGCTGCGCCGGCCAACCGGGAGCCGCCACGTGGCCCTTGCCCGGTGTACGCCTTCGCGGTGGACCGCGCACCTGCGCGCGCGCCTGCCCGCGCGCTGCGCGCTGCCCGCGCCTGCCCGCAGCCGTGCCTGCGTCCGCGCCGCCGCGCTCCGCCGCCGCCCGCCGCCGGCGGCCGCCTGCCGGAACAGTAACACCTGCCTCGAAAACCGTGCGCGACATCCGGGCTCCGAAAAATGCAAATAAATAGTCCATTCTCACCGTTTTCGCGCGCTGAATCCAAATCCGAGGTCCGTTTCTCCAAATTCTCATCCGAAATTTTGCCGAAGGCCCCCGGAAAGCCCACTTGATCCGATTTTCGCGCCGGGTCCATTTCAAAAATCCGGTTTGCCAAATTCCATCTCTAAAAATTCCCGAAGGCATCCGGAGAGGTGATCTTTCATCCAAACTTCGCCCTGAGTCCAAATGACATCCGCATTGCGCGAAATCACTTCTAAACACTCGACGGGTCCTCCAAATACACCCGTGATCCATAATTAAGCCCGAAATCCACCACTTGTGTCCAAATTGTGCACAAACACCCCAACACACCACACAAGCCTTCGAAAGCAGCCAAACAACCAGAAAACTCCCCCGCGGGGAACCAGGTCCTCACAGTATATATATATATATATATATATATACACTTGTATATATATATATACAAGTGTATATATATATATATACACGTGTATATATATCCAAGTGTGTATATATATATATATATATATATACTGTGTATATTTTCCTGAATGTGTCCTGGTTGCCCGCACCCGTAGCAACGTCCATGTCGACGTGGACACGTATTTGCATAATGTGGTCTGCCGCAAAAGACACAAGGTCGCAGCCCACGGTGCTGGTTGCTAGCGGATGCGCTCCCAGTCTGTTCTTGGGATCGCGGATACTTAGGGGGCTTCCCGCTATTTGAGGGTTCAGCTTTACTTCCAGAATGAGTCCGCTTCTTATCCTTTCTTCTCTCTGTGGCCTCCCGCTCTGCACGAGACATCTGGATTTCGGCCTCTATGGCGAGACAGCGTTCGACGCAGTTGTCGAAATCGGCGGCCAGGTGGGATGAGATCTGGCGGCGGATCTCCTGTCTCAAACCCTGCGAAAAGAGGCGTACCTTGCGACGTTCCTCGCGCATTGCCTGAGGAACCAGATCGGCTATGCGTAGGAACTCTTGCTCGTACTCTCGGACGCTCTTGTCGCCCTGTTTGATCGTCTCCAATTCGCGCTCGAGACCCTCCTTGGTGGTCTCCTTGAGATAATGGTGGTACAGGGCAGCTTTGAATTCTTCCCAGGTAGGATCGGCTGGACTCGGGAAGTAGCGCGCTCGGTGTTGCCTCCACCATTTGGATGCCCGGCCATCCAGGCAATGAGCAGCGATGTGAACCTTGTCCCGGTCCTCAATGTAGGCATCTTGGAACAATTTCTCCATGTGGTCGATCCATAGCTCGACCGCCCAGTGGTCACTGTCCTTGCCATCGAAAATCTGCGGCTTGAATTTCTTGAACTCAAGCAGAGCCGCTTTTGCTCGAGCCTTCTCTGCTTGATCAGCCTCAGAGTTGGCTATAGAATCAGCAGGAGGGGAGACGGAACGGGATGACGCTGATGCCATCATAGAGGTGACAGCAGGGGCAGCAGGAACCCCCGGTACCGCGCAAAATGCCGCAGCAACACCTGGAATGGGCCCCGCAGGTGGTGGTACGGGGTCAACTGGGGGATCGACTGGACCCTCAGGCTCGGCAGCGGCCGGTGCAACAGGGGGTGCAACCGGCGGTGTAGTAGCTGGAACGGCTGGTGGGGGAACAGGTGGGGCAGGAGCAGCCATCTGCTGCTGTACAAACTGCTGGAACATCCCAGCCAGAGCTGCTAACTGGGCCTCAAGTCGCTCCATGCGACCCTGATCCACGGGCTCGCTCTGCGCGCTGGGTAATCGGCCGACACCTCGGCCCGAGCCCACACCTCGTCCCCGCCCACGCCCAGGAGGATGAGCCATGCCTATACGAAAAGGAATTAGGTCAGGATAGTTTAAGCGGTAACACTGTCCTTGAGTTCCCAACCATTGTACAATCCCCCGCGCTCTCACGTAAATCATCAGTCATCCTAGGGCTCAATCCTAACCAAATACCTAGACATCGTATACCTATGCTCTGATACCATCTAATCTGTCACGCCCCGAGTTTTGAAAAGCAGGCTATTTTTTTTTTTTTTTTTTATAAATCAGAGTTTGCAAAACGGGCGTAACAGACCGCCACATGTATAGTAAATTCCCTGCCCAACTGGACAGAGCCTTTCCTATACATGCACGGCTAATCATAATCAGTCCATATCAGAGTAGTCTAAACTACGCATGCAAAACTAGTCAATCTATAATAAGTAAACTGAACTGCGGAAAATGAAATATACTGACTACATATGGGTCGATACTATCGCAATCGCCTCACCGACGTGTCCCGATATCCCATCACCCAAGCAACCTGAAAAATGGTCACCCAGGGGGTGTGAGATACACTGTACATGTATCCCAGTGGGCACGACGAGCCGAGAGATAGCTAATCGTACCTACTGGATACAATAATCAGCGGATAGTAGATAAATTCATAGGTAAAGCTGGAAACCAATAATGTCTACTGTAAATCAGGAATTCTACAGATAAAACTGAATAGGCAGATAATCAAGCATAGGGAGCTGCAGATAATAAATGCTGGAATCAGGATATAACTGTGCAGATATGGATGTATGAATAAACAGCAAAACAAGCTAACATATCGAACTATCAGCTATGCATCAACAAAAGAATAGCATGTACTAACCGATGCCACTATTGGTCACGGGGACCTCAGGCGAAGACCGAAAGAACCCCAACTGACCAATGAATCTCATATGCATGCCATAGTTATAGAAGGAGGCATATAGTTAAAAGTAAACAAATATAACCAACCAAATAAATAGCGAAATTTAAAAATAGAAACGGGAGATAGGAGAAGGAGCACCCTCTTTCGCCCGTAATTTTTTTTCCTGCAAAGAATTTTTTACGTAAATCTGTGTGTTATTTTTCTGTCGTACATTTTTGAATTTACTTTTGTGTCGTGATCGCCAATTAATTTTGCTTGGTTTGTGCGCTCGTTGCTAACAAATTGAAAAATCAAATTTGCCAATTCAGAGAGAGAGCTATTTTTTTTTAAATAATTATATATATATATATATATATATATATATAGAGAGAGAGAGAGAGAGAGAGAGAGAGAGAGAGAGAGAGAGTTGGGCTGGAATGCTATTGATAGCACCAACCCAACTTTGCCACCCATTTTGTAGCGCTTGGATCGCATTGAGATTCTTGCAGGTTCTTTAATGAAAAAAAGAAAAAAGAAAAAATAAAAAGAAAAAGTAAAAAGTAAAAAGCTTTTCTTTTTAATTAAAAGACTTGCACGAATCTCAATGCGATCCACGGGCTACAAAATGAATGACAAAGTTGGGTTGGTGCTATCAATAGCATTCCAGCACAATTCTCTCTCTCTCTCTCTCTCTCTCTCTCTCTCTATATATATATATATATATATATAATTATTATTTTTATAAATTACTGTTTTATATTTCAAATATACTCTTCTTTAGCACCAGTTTTTTTTTTCCTTAAATTAAAAATAAAATAAGTATTAATTTTTTTTTTTTTTATCATATAGCACTAAGTTTAAGAGCTCTATAGCACAAGTTTTATCATATAAAATAAGTTTTATCATATAGAAATTTTGTTATCATATAGCACAAGACAAAGCAATTTCTTTTTATCATAGTTTTATTTTTAAATAACAAAAAAAATATAAGTTTGAGAGCTCTATAAATAATTATTCTTGAGAGTTGTAATTTAAAAGTGCGACATTTAAAACTATGAAAAAATTATTTCATAAATTTGTAAATTTTTTAAAAAAGGGGTAAATTTGAGGTGGTGTATTTCAAAGTTTTATACATTTATACGTACTATGTACAAAGGACATGATTCGGGTTTCGAGAGATTCTTTGCTTTGCCTTGTTTTGCGTCGCTTTGAAATTCGGGCAAAAGATATTGTGTCCTTCCCAAGTACATGATCTCTTTATTGATCAAATATTATTTTATTTTCAATTTATAGTTTTCAAAGAGATTTATTTTGATTCATACACTTATTAAATCTTAAAAACATTCTAATTATACTCTCTCTTATATAATATATATATCTCACGAGTCACGCCTCATATATTTTTTTTAATAAAAAATTATGTATTTTTTGTTTTAAAATTTTAGTCTAATTTTAATATAAGATTTACGATTACAAAATTTAATAAATTACTGACTTTTCTAAGAAAATTAATAAATTAAATTTTTATTAAGATTTATATTATTTACTTAGCTAAATATATTATTTAGCAAAAATATTTTATTCTAGTCAAAATTTTTCAATAATTTTGAAATAATTTATAATAACTATTCCACTTTTGATGGAATAGTGTTATTTTTAAATTTAATTCTAATTTTTATTTAATTATAAATTAATTTATATAACCATAATATCTTATATATTATAATAATTTATTTTTATTATAAAATTATTAATTATACTATATTAATATATATTATTTATATTTAAATATATAATAAATTATTTTTATTAAATTATATTTTATATCTAATATAACTATTATTTTTTCTACCATTCAATAAAATTAAGTAATACAATATTAATTATTTTTAAAAATAATAGCATTACAAACTGAATATAATTTTATTTTATTTATATATTCTTAACTATTTTCCAAACAATAAGTGTGACACTTTAAAATTTAAAATATTTTTATATATAAGATATAGTAAGATTATACCTCTTAATCCGACTATAACACTTTAGACGGTGGCTAGACTAAGAGTTAAAATTAAACGTATTAGAATTAGAATATGAGAACATCAAAACTTAAAAAAAAAATAAAAAAATATGACACATAATATGAAATATATAAAAGATATATATTTCAATACTTCTAATTCGATTATAGTATTTAAAGTTTAAAATGTTAGAATTAAAATAATTTTAAAATATATAATTTTTTAAAAAATAAATAATTAATTTTTCAGAATATTATTGTGAAATCAAACGGAGCTTGATGAACAGCAGATACAGCGCGACTGCGCCACTATTTTGTTTTCTGCGTTAATAAATTTGGCCACGTTGGGCACATCATCATTAGTATTAGCTAAGAACGAACTGTGCGATATCTCCCTCGGAACTCATCCAAGATCCTCTCCTCCCCCACATCATAATATCTCTCTTTTACTTATTTACATTATTTTTTATTTTTTTATTTTTTACTTAATATTTTGATTAATAAAATTTATCTTATTTTAAAATAGATTATCTTAAAAATGAAGTGTATATTATACATTCATGCACTCACTTTTATATATATAAAAAATATTTATTTTTATTAAATAAAAAAAATTTTATGTATATATTTTTTACAGATTATTTTAAAATAATCAATTAAAAAAATTTCATCAAAAAATAAATAAAATTAAGAAAAATGCTAGATATACACCCCAAATGGAGTGTACATCTTACATCCCACCCATTTTAGGATAGGGTGAATTCTATTTGTTACTTCAAAGTTACGAGTGGGTAAATATCCATCCTAAGATGGACTAGGTGTAGAATGTACACCCCAAATTTGGGATGTACATGTAGCATAGCTCATTAATAACGTACATGAAAACCACCCATTATATTTCTTTTGCGGCAGACCACATTATGCAAATACGTGTCCACGTCGACATGGACGTTGCTACGGGTGCGGGCAACCAGGACACATTCAGGAAAATATACACAGTATATATATATATATATATATATATACACACTTGGATATATATACACGTGTATATATATATATACACTTGTATATATATATATACAAGTGTATATATATATATATATATATATATATATATATATATATATATATATATATATACTGTGAGGACCTGGTTCCCCGCGGGGGAGTTTTCTGGTTGTTTGGCTGCTTTCGAAGGCTTGTGTGGTGTGTTGGGGTGTTTGTGCACAATTTGGACACAAGTGGTGGATTTCGGGCTTAATTATGGATCACGGGTGTATTTGGAGGACCCGTCGAGTGTTTAGAAGTGATTTCGCGCAATGCGGATGTCATTTGGACTCAGGGCGAAGTTTGGATGAAAGATCACCTTTCCGGATGCCTTCGGAAATTTTTAGAGATGGAATTTGGCAAACCGGATTTTTGAAATGGACCCGGCGCGAAAATCGGATCAAGTGGGCTTTCCGGGGGCCTTCGGCAAAATTTCGGATGAGAATTTGGAGAAACGGACCTCGGATTTGGATTCAGCGCGCGAAAACGGTGAGAATGGACTATTTATTTGCATTTTTCGGAGCCCGGATGTCGCGCACGGTTTTCGAGGCAGGTGTTACTGTTCCGGCAGGCGGCCGCCGGCGGCGGGCGGCGGCGGCGGCGGCGGAGCGCGGCGGCGCGGACGCAGGCACGGCTGCGGGCAGGCGCGGGCAGCGTGCAGCGCGCGGGCAGGCGCGCGCGCAGGTGCGCGGTCCACCGCGAAGGCGTACACCGGGCAAGGGCCACGTGGCGGCTCCCGGTTGGCCGGCGCAGCAGGCGCGGTCCACGGGGAAAAGCGCGGTGTACGGTGGACCGGAGGGTGACACGTGGCGGCGTGTGGTTGGTCCGGTGTTGCACGCTCGGTCCACGGAGCAGGCTGGGAGCACCTCGGGGCGCGTGCCCGACACTGTGCGCAGGCGGCGCTGGCGCGCGCACGTGGGCGCGTCAGGCGCGCGTTGACCGAGAGACCCGCCACGTTTCGACCTCTCAGTGGGCCACTTGTCGCCCGCTGGGTGGCCCTGCACGGCTGTCCGCTGTGTTGTGGGCGACGTGGAGGCCCGTGGGAGATTCGGGCCTGCACAGTGTTGGGCCAGGCCCAACACTGTAGCAGCCCGAATCTTTCGGGCGCCCGGAAAAAAGGACACATCCGTCATTTCTTGATTTGTTTTTCTGGGCCTATTTAAACGATCCGAGCCGCCTTGTTCCCCTCTTTTCTTCCACTTCCGAGCTTCAAACCGACGGGAGGTCTTCAGCAAAGTTGTTCCTCTCGCAGAGTAGCTTCCATCTGCAGAGTTTGGGGATTTTGGGGGCACGCTTTTCGAGATTCTCATTTTCTTGGCGCAGCGCGACGCTCTTTCTTCGGTGCTTCTTCCGTCGCTCTTCGGTGCACGAGCTCCCCCGGCCTACTCCGACCATCTTTTTGAGCGATTTCTTCGCTGCTGGATTCGTAACAGGTGAGGCTACGATTTTGGGTTTCAGGTACATTTTCAGATTTTGCGTTTTTCGAGGTGTTTTCTCGTGCTCATTGGGACCCTTCTTGCTGTGAGATTTTGGAGAGGGCAGCAGCTTCTTTTGAGGAGATCTTCGTGCACACATCTCAGATCAGGACGTGCTTGTAGACTTTTTTCATCTACTCGACGCAAGGATCATCGTGGTATTTTTTTTGGAATTTCCTGAGAGCTTCTTGGAGGTATACATCTTCCTCTCTATCCGTGCAAGATTTTACAGTTATGTGGTTGTATGTTTTCGCGCGCCCGTGTTGTGGAATTTATATCTTGGCCTACGGAACTCCGATTTGGGCGTGCAGGTACTTGTTTCGAAGCTATCGATGCGAAGAATGCCGGAATATTTTTATTGGAATTTATTGAGCACTTTCTACAGGTGAAATATTGGCTTCTTTGCATCTGAAAATTCAGCGTGTGTTTTTGGGCAGATTTTTGGGATTTAAGTGTAACTGTAGCCTTTTGTTGTACCCAGGAGGGATTGAGGACTGTACTGGACCTGTTGGACATAAGAGTTGCTGTTTTTTTGGTTTTCTCAGCTGTGTGACCCCCGGACAGTTAGCACCTTCAGTGGGTGGCTTTGTTTTCAGGATCTATGGACTGTGCTCTAATTTTATTGTCATAGAATCATGCATGACTAGTGAAGGAGCCTGCACTTCGTAGCGAATAGAAAATATAGAAATAATTAATAATAATAAAATATTAAATATTTTTTTTGTGTATCTTATTTGTTATATTCATCAAAAGTCTCTTATTATTGGTGGTGCGAATAAGCCCGATAACGTCTTCACCGGCGAAAGTGATAGCAACTGTGACGACAATCCCTTCGACCGTGGCGGAGGGAAAATGAGACGAAAGAAAAAGTATTATTATGAATTAATTTGAGATAAAAATCACGGACTTAAGCTTTTCGCCTAGCAAAAGCTTGTGCGGCATCCGCCTTCCTGCTCGAAGAGGGCAAGTCTTGCTCTCCGTTTGCTAACTCCTTCCTGCTCGAAGAGGGCAAGTCTTGCTCTCCGTTTGCTAACTCGGACCTTCGCGCCTTATAAAAAAGTAGATGTTCCGTAGAAAAACTAAGTACTCTCTTACTTAGAAAAAAAAAACTATAAGATACAACTCTTTCTTATTACTTTGGCCTTAGCCAATCCCACTATTTATAGGCTCATGTACATAACTCACCCATTAAACCTATACTTAAGAAACCCACTAATATTTAAATTAAATATCCACTAAACCCACTACAACCTTGTGGGTTATTCATGGCTCTTGGCATTCCTTGTCATTGATGGTATTGATGAAAGAGGAATTAAAAATTTGGTGGTCTAAATTAAATATCCACTCATCCCACTATAATATTGTGAGTTATTCATGACTCTTGACATCTCTTGTAATTGATGGCATTGATGAAGGAGCAATTAAAAATTTAATAGTGAAAAAATAAAGAATTATATTGGTGAGGGTGAAGAAAATTATGCCACGTGGCTAAAATTATTGAGAATTCATATATGTTAATAGATAGATAGTGTTTGGACTGGGTAGAATGCTAGAATGTGAATGTTAGTGTTCTTTGTAATTATCTGATGATCTTTTCTGCTTTCTTCTACCTGTTAAATATTGTTCTCTTGGAACCTGAGCTAGCACCCCTGTCATATGTTGCATGTGTAACCAGACTATTAGAAAACCCTCACTTGGGCTAGGGTTCTTTATGTTTAGACATCCACACTTTATGTTTCATTCCTGGACTTAGTGTTATCCTCGCCCGGGTAGTGGGCTGAGCGGTCGGGACTTCTTTTTAGTGTGGGTTGCATTTGCACTCGTGCTTGGGAGCAGAGTGGAGTCTGGTAGTTGTAGTGGGTCGCTTATCTGTGCCGGAAGCCGTTTGGGTAAACGGTAGTCCCGGGAGGTCTTGTATCCCTGTTGTGCTGTCGCCACTGTGTTAGTGGCAGTTGTGTGCTTGTATTAGCTGGACCTAGAACCCAAAAAAATCTGAACAATGTAGCATAAGCGCACGGAGTAGAAACCAGCAAGAAAAGCACTAAAATAAATAGGTAGAAAAAGGTGAGGGGGTGAGGGGGGGGGGGGGGTGGGGAGTGTGCAATCCAGATGAAAACATTTTTTTTTTTTTTTTTTTTCAGTAAAAGCGGAAAAAATCTGGACAATGTAGCATAAGCCCACGAAATATGGAAACATTTTTGTTTTTTTTTAGTAAAAGTGAAAAAATCTGGACAATGTACCATAAGCCCACGAAATACAAACCAGCAAGAAAAGCATCAAACTAAATAGCTAGAAGAAGAAGAAGGGGGGGGGGGGGGGGGGGTAAGTCTTCAGTTAATACAAACTTGTAAAAAAGTGCAGCAGCGGGCTTTGAAAGAACAGTGCAGCACAGGTTGTGAGAGGGGAGGACAAAATCACCAACAGACAACCAAAGTGTCATTGTGGAAAGCAAAAACTGATGCAGCTGGGTGAACACGGGCAGCTACCCCAATGGAGTGGCCGCAGCATCGGCCGGAGGCGCTGTAAGGGGTGACACGGGGGGGTGGTGGTTTAAGAGTGCATTACACTCTTCTATAGCACTCTGTATCTTCGCCCGCTCAGCAACTAAAGCATTCTTCTCACAAGTCATGGAAACATAACAATCTTCGAGGAAGTTATACTCCCAAACCAACTTGTTATACTGGCCTGAGAAAGCTGTGTAGCTTGCAGTAAGCTGGTCGCACATATTCTTATAAAACAACGCATCGTCATAGTTGACATCCTTCACTTGCAAGTCTAATTCCTGGATAAGCCTCTTAGCAGCCCTACGTGAAGCCTCTTCTTCAGCAACGGCAGCTGTAGTGTCACGCCCCGAGTTTCAAAACAGCGGTAGATTTTTTTTTTTTTTTTATCATCAGAGTACAAATTGAAACCCGTGACGTAGACAGACCGCCACATACAAAAGAAGAAGAAAAAAATCCCGGCTGTGGTATAACCCCACAGGCAAAAATGGGATCCCCGCTGTGAGGATTAACCATTCGAACTCACAGGCAAAAGCTAGGGGAAGGCATCGGGTGAAAACCCATGTGGGCACCTGATTGCCACAAAAATCATGTTTTTCTTTCAAAATAAACCCATATATTTCAATAAATCCATATCTTTCAAAATAAACCAAAATAAACCCATATTTTTTTAAAAAACTCAAAAATATTTTTCTTTCAAACATATTCTTGTCTACGACAGAATGCTAACTGATCTTAGGGTCGGTTATGTACAGCAATTTTATTTGCTCATCGAGACAAAATACATTTGCATTTTTCAATACAAAAAAATATATCTCGAAAAAAAAAAAAAAAAAAAAAAACCAAAAAAAAAAGAAAAAAAAAAAGAAAAAAAAAAAAAAAAGACAAAAAATGAAGGTGAGGGGGTGAAGGGGGGGGGGTAACACCACAGCGAAGCTCTCAACGATTTGCATAGAGAGCTTCATTAGTGGGAATGGCAGGCCTTTCTTCATTATTCTTAACGATTTGCATAGAGAGCTTCGCTGTCGATAGTGGGAATGGCAGGTGATGTTGTTGAACTAGTACGACGTTGTACTTCTGTTTCTTCTTGCATCAGAAGTGGACGAAGTTGATCAAAAGTAGGCTTGTTTCGGTGTGTATTAAGGGCACTGACGAAACCTCTATATTCTTCTGGTAACCCGAGAAGAACAGTCATGACCAAGTTATGGTCTGACTCAGTTTCACCAATCGCTTGCAGGGCATCGCCAATAGATTTAATCTTTTGCATATAATCAGTCATATTCATTGAACCTTTCTTGATGCTTCGTAATTCGGACTTTAGAAAGAAAGCGGTGGAAGCAGTTTTATCAAGAAAATATGTTTCGATAATTTTCCAAGCATCATACGCAGTTTTAGGAGAGCTAGAAAACAACCATCTGTAATATGCTAAGCGAAAGGGTGGCATTAATCCACGAGAGTATAGTGGTGTCTTCTTTTTTCCAATTTAGATATTCCGGGTTCATAATTGTTTTCTTTTCAGAAGTGTCAATAGTCTGAGGCGGTATAATACCAGTTCCGTCCACATGTGGAGTAAACACCAAAACTCTCCAAAACATTAAGAAATATTTGTTTCCACACAAGATATGTGAATTTGTTAGTTCAAGTGGTATGAGAGTTTTGATATTAACCACTGGTAAATTTGAGAAAGAAGACATGTTACCACAAAAAGAAAATATCACCACGAGAGAGTAACCGAGGCAAATCCGACGAGTAGAAAATAATACCAAGTAGTCACAAACCAGAATAAAAACAAGTAAGTCAGATTAAAACCCGATGGAAAAAGCTGAATGAATCAAAGTGGACCTTGATTGCACCAGAGAAGAACCAAACTACACCAGGGAGCAAGTACGCATCTGAACGACACCAGAATAATGAAGAAAGGCCGAAATTACTGTAGCGCCGGTACTGTAGCAGCGGCACTGTAGCAGCAGTTGTGACGGAGAGAGTAATCCAAAGAAAAAAAATGGAAGAAGGTGAGACTCGTGGTAGATGGTGGCTAAGGATCGATATTCCCAATATTAGGGTTCCCGCTCTGATACCATGAAAGATGGGCAAAAGAGCCTATCCTATGGTTTGTATTAACATCAATTATATAGTACATGAGAAGGTATTTCTATGGTAACAATGGCAACCATAGTAATAATATAACTAGGATTACATGCTATATAATCCTACGCTATAGATGGTAAGTAATATATAGTATAACAACCATAGTAATAATATAACTAGGATTACATACTATATAATCCTACGCTATAGATGGCAAGTAATATATAGTATAGAAACAATAAAGATAATACTAAATATATCGTAACATTAAGGCCTTTCCCTTTTCATCCTCTTTCTTGGAGAACTTTAATTAGAACCACCAAAACAAAATCACTCAGGAATAGAGAATGATCTAATTAGATTAGTGATAAACTTGATAAGAGATGAATGAGAACTAAAAATTTTCAACAAATAAATACCATTAAAAATCTCACATGTTGAGGGAGAGGAGAGAGAGGGGCGCGAGTATAAGAGAGAATAAGAGAGAGTGGGCGGAGCGGAAGAAAGTGGCGCAGTGTTGTATGGTGGGGGGAAAGAGAGAGTAATCCTAATAAGTTTCCTCCACTTCTCTTCACCGAAATTGATTTCAATCCTTTTTGGGGCCAAAGTCAATTCCGGTGTTTTGAGGGAATTTGAGTTTCGACTATACTAATATTACGGTGAACTAAATAGCAGAAGGATCATTTTTGGTTGAACCACTTTCCCCCTTCCCACTTTTGCTGAAACAAACAAGCCTTTAGTATTAGAGCCGGTTTGCCAGCTAAAAGTGTAAGGTGAGTATTACATCGGGTGATCTAGTGTTAGGGAATGACCAAAGAATTGAACCTAAAAAGGACGTCAGGATCTAAACGGGAGGAGCTTGTAATGCCCCAATAGTACCATGTTGGCTTAATAATTGGATTTAAGCATTTTGGGTCCAAAGGGATATTAGTGCTAGAGGCTGGGTTGTTACAAGTTGTGCTTCCATCATGTTGGAGGTGTTTGATGGAGGTGTATTTTTTTGTATTCTTTAGCATATGGATTGTTCAAGATAATATATTTCTTTCTTGCTGGTAATATAGGTTAAGTAGTACACGGTAGAACTTTAGGTATCGTGTTATACAAACAAACAAATTATTTTAATTTGGATATGCTTGTTTTCTTGGAAGCAAAGATATTAGCCTGACTAATATGTGCGATAATGAACATAGCGAAGGTGTCTTGCCTGTACTAACTAGATTATCCACCCTAAATTTTTGCAATTTTTACTTATGGATTATCCACCTTAATTTTTGCAATTTTAACTTCTGGATTATCCACCCTAATTTTTGCAATTCTAACTTTGTAAAGTAATTAAATTACCTTGTGCGAGTAAAATTCTTTGGGTTATAGTATCCCTGCAAATAAGTGCATGCGGCACCTCTCATTCTTGATATGCAGCCAATTTTTCGTAGGCAAACTGCAGAATTATTTAACATTCATAAAATGCTTGATTTTGTGCTAGTGCCTAGGATTGTTATTAATCTATGTATCATGGACACTTCTATAACCCTCGCGTGTCCGTGTCGGACTCGTGTCCGATGTGGACACTTTTTGAACGCGCGTTCAATGCCGATCCATAACACATACAATTAAAAAAGTATATATATTTTTTTATTTTATTTTTATATATATATATAATGTAAGATAATAAATATTTTAGCTTTTTGGTGAGTACATACAAATTTTTTTTGAACAATATAAATAAGTTATGTATGGTGGAGAATTTTTTTAAAAAAAATATATGAAAAAAAATTTTATTAACTTCCACTCATATGAGAAATATAACAATATTTTACAAAAATTTATATTTTATATATAATAAATATATATTATTATATTTATAATATTATATTTTATTATATGTATTCATGCCGTGTCCGTGTCCTAATTTTTTAGAAGTTGCCGAGTCGCCGTGTCCAAGTCGTGTCGTGTCTCATGTTCCGTTTCAGTGTCCATGACGCTTAGTTATTAATAGATACTTGGTTACCATGTGTGATGAGCAAAATTTTGCTGCTTGGGCATTGAGATAGTTGCTTCATGAGCACATTGACATTATTATGTGTTTTTTTTATCAATCTTTTCTTCTGGTGATTGCGTTGACACTGAATTGTTTGGTTTACCATGTATAATCTCAGGTTCATTTGAACAGTAAGGCTTGTGCTGCTGTTTATCCTAGTGTTGAACAAAATAAAGTTTTGTGGTTTTGGCCTAACACTGATCCTCAGTACAAGGATATCTTAGAGAAGAAACGGCCTCCATACATCGAAGAGTTGGATGACCCATCATACACCTGTTCGATGGGAATAAGGGAACTTCAATATGGGTATAATTCTATTCTCTGTTCTTGCTATATCACTCTTAGCCAGCATTGCTACACACTCATGTATGTATATATACATAAATCTTTATGTGCACATATTTTCTAGTTCTTAATGCAAATATTTTTTTTGGCTTGTTTTTTCTCACATCTTTCTTTGTTCACACTCTCATTCTTACACCTTTTGGTCTACTAGTCTTGTTCACAACTATCATTCCACTGAAACTATTAAGGATGGTTAATCTATTTTTGTCCAGCATAAGAAGGGTGCATATTTTCTAAACTTTGTATATGTATATTGGTAGATCAACCGTTTCGCTCTGATTTCTGAACTTATCTCAACTGATGGCTCAAACTTCATCAAGTTATTCAATTGAATCCTATCAGTGGCTTATCCATGAGAGACGATGGACTGTTGTAGGTGGGTGGCAGCCGTAGGTTTGCATGTTGTTCCTCATAAACATTTTAATCGAAAACTTCCATGCTCAAATGTTGGAAGCTACCTTAGGGCCAAATTTTGGTGACTAGGATGCAATATTAAGTGAATTTAAAATGATTTGTGATGACACATTGGATTTCCATCAAGTTTCATGGATAGAAGTTGATGTTGGGACCTGATTGAATTGTTTTATATAGTTTGAGCCTTCAATTGAGATGAAGTAACAGTTAGCAACCAGGTTGATATCTGGTTGATTATTTATGGAGCTCCTGTTTAATTAAACCCATTTCTTATTATATTTGGCGGTATTAATTATCATTTTCATAGATTTTGCTACAGACATGAGTCTCATTGCTAACCATCTAGCTTTCATGCCTAACCTATCTGTATTTAAAATAGGCATTACTAAATTAACATTTCAGGTATGAAGTCCTTATAGAAAACCTCATGGATCCAGCTCATGTTCCTTATGCACATCGTGGACTAATGAGAACAAGGAGACGTGTGGAACCTGGCAGATAAGTTACTCTTATAGTCTTCTCTTTTTTAAGCTTGAACAAGTTTTTTTCAGTATTGGCTCATATGTTCTTGTAGTAAATCGAGTGCATGGTACCATGTTTATGTTAACTTAGTGAACTAAACCATGCTTTGCTGTGATTTCTTTGATTACAATATATATTCTAGGTTGATTTATTTGGAAAGATCTCTAATAGATAAACGTATTTCACTGCTGAAGCTGATCGAGAGGGAGGTGGACCTATAGATATAGCAATAACAGAATCAAGTAAAAGCGGTTTCCTTGCAAATCTGGAATTTGGCTATTTTAAATTTGCAGCTCCATGCCTCTTTTATGGTGCTGGAACTATTAGCCAATCTGCTTCATCTAGGAATGTCCAAGAGGTATTCTATTACATATAACCTGTTCAAACAGTATAACAATGTAGAAATTTCTGCTCTCTTTTTTTTCATCTTGGCAAAAGTTGTGCTGATTCAGAATATTTTAGCTCAACCCCAGCAGAGCTCAAGAGGTCTCTTCTCATATTCATGTGTATCCCAGTCAGTCCTGGAAGGAGCCGACTGATTTTTGCACTTCAAAGGAATTTCGCAGTTTGGATTGAGCTATTTTTTCGGCGGTGGATGCGTCATGTGGGACAAAACCTTATTTTGGATTCCGACCTTTATCTTCTCCATGTAGAGGTGCTATCCATAACCCTTGTGTTTTATCTCTTTGCCATTTTACTGTTTAGCTTTTTAGCTAGGAAAATCTGAAGATGCCTATCCTATATTCCTTTTCTGTTAAGTGTGATATCTTATTAAGCATTTTGCAGTTTTCTTTACATGAGCACTGAAACGCTTGGTTCATGTGTATAAACATATAATGAGGTTTCCAGGAGTTGATTCACTTGGTTCTTTGGGGCTATTTTCTTGTTAGTTGATGACGCTTATTTCGTTCTCCATCTAATTGTGCTTTCTGGTCATATTCTATGTCTTTCTGAAGATACCATCATAAACTTATTTTAATGTTTTTTTTTATTATTGGCAACTCTTTTGGTCCATTAAATAGACCTCCTTTCACTTTTACTAAATAAACACTTCTCTTCAGGAGCGCAAGATACCTCTTTTCAGTTTTACTAAATAAGCACTTCTCTTCAGGAGCGCAAGATTGTGAAAGCTGGCTTTTCCAATTGGTTTAAAGCTTGTTACGTGCCAACAAAGGCAGATGCCATGGTTATAGCCTTCAGACTGGTTAAGAAAATATCGAACAATCAGGTTGCATGGGAGAAACATGTCTAGTGAGCAGCTTCCACCACTCCCCCGAGAGAGCATTGATGGACAGGTACAATACTATTTGAAGCGGATGCCTTCATCTCCAGTTGTGATGAATCATGTATTAT
>CM054932.1:22807833-22902634 GCA_029168755.2 Tillandsia fasciculata
ATGATAATTATATGAATGATTGCAAGAATAGTATTTATGAGGTATATGAGGACTTGCATGATTTGGGTGTTTATGTTGGTGAATAGTGTAAGCTTACCTAGGTTAATGTTACCCTATGATATCATGTAACATGCCATGTTAGCACATAGCCTTTCATGTGGTTGGTTTATGCATTGGGACAGAATTTTGTAGCTATGTGCGGATTTTTCACTCTGAGGAGTTATTATGATCGAGGATTATGATCAGGTGTAGGCATGTGGTTTACTTTCTTATTTCTTTCTCGAGGACAAATGCATGCTTGTATGGACATATAGTTAGGCCCCATTTTATTGCTACACTACTTATTGGAACTTGACTTAGGAGAAACCATGCTTTTTCTTCTCCTTCTTTGTTAGTCAGGCGGTCAATGTTGCTCGGGTTCGAGCAGGGGTCTGGATAGTGTAGTCGGGACTTTGTGTCTAGACAAGTTGGATTAGTTGTGGAGCTCTGCGGCGACCGCGGATATTGGGCGGTTGACCGGATCTTTACTTATGCATCGGATTGGGTATCTGTTTTCTCTAGTGGGTGGAGTTTCTCGCTTATCGTTTAGTTGCCTCCGATTGAGGTCGGGTCTTTCTTTAGTAGTTGGTTTTACCCACTTTGATCAGATTTGTGATCAAGTCCTGCTATACCGAGATACTTGTTACAGAGATACTATACTCGTGTGGGTCGCTCCCCTCGAGTGCCACTCCGGAGTGTGCGATCGGACGGTCCGAGGCCGATCTGTTACTTACTTTGGGATGCGAGCCATATGGGCCGGTCCCGCGGTTTCGAGCCATGTGTGCAGATTTCGCTGAGCAGGTAATGCCAGTTTTACTGGTGGCACAAGATTGGATTATTACCAGCATTTACCTTCTTGTTGCACTCGTGTCAGGGGGACCGAGTGGAGTCTAGTAGCTGTATTTAGACCAGTGCTAGTGTTGTCGGGAACCGTTTGGGGACGGTGGTCCCGAGGTCCTTGTGAGCTGTTGACCGTTGTGCGAGAGGCTTGGTGATCTTGAGTTTATCCGTTCTGAGAGAGAGCGTGGATTTTGACTATAGCCTGCATGAGCCACTACTCGATAGCGAGTTAGTCCGTTTGGACACCCTACGTAATTCCTGCCCGTCAGCGGGAGGTGGTTGTAGGTGGGCGCAGGTTTGACTGGACCAGATGTGGCAGTCAGCTCGATTGGGTCGATTGTGCACTTCATGTGCTAGTGGTTGCATACCATTCTTTGGTTCTCCCCTTTTGAGCATTTAGATAGAGGCATGGTAGCTGTTGAGAGTCTTCAGCTTTCTTATTTCAGTCTTTACTGCTTTGGTTATCTTATGCCTCTAGTGGACTTAGTGGGCAGATCGTCGGGCCTGGTGGCGGTACCCACTGAGGACTCCCTTTTTAGGTGTAGTTCTCACACCCGTTGGGGGTTTTTCCCCCCCCTTCTTTTCTCTCCTTTGTTTTGCAGAGTCTTAGCGGGTGTTGCTGATTCTGCGGTGGTTGATCGAGGCGAGGGAGTCGCGTGCTAGATCCCTACCCGTCGTTGGAGAGTAGCGGTACCCCCTTCAGAGGAGATCTTCAGTAGATTAGTTGTTTTATTTTTCCTCTGTTGAGAGACTGATGTAGTGAGGATATGTTATGTATCGAGACACTAATGTATTTATTGGAGATACCTCCCAGTTGAGTTCAGAGCTTGTATATGAGGATATTGTATGATTATTATTTTTGGGAGACGGACATTGTGTATTATTTCCAGTTGTACAGTGATTGATTTTAGTTATACAGCAGGTTTTTATTTATAGCTCTGATATTTTGTTTAGCTGTAGTACTTTTCTTGCAGGTAGGACGCTTCGCCTATGCAGGTTGGCATAGGTGGCGGATCTGTTGGCGAGCCCGGGTCGCAGTTTCGACCCCGGGGCGTGACAGCTACCGTTGATGCTATGTGTGGTACTTTTTGCAGTGATTCGCAGATTTGGGTATCTTACGGAGAGTTGGGCAGAGAGGAGGTTATTACTGTTGTGGAACGCGCATTTTCCAGGTGGATTGCTTCGCCTCCAAAATCGGTGGACTATTTATTAATTCTATCGTGTAGTAAATCATACATGATTGTTAGATGTGTTAGGAAGCATGTTAGATTTAGAGAGGATGTTCTCGCGTTGTTATCATGATCATGCTGATGTATGCTTCCTATCTATGTTAACTTATGTACCACTATTGGAACTTGACCTAGCACCCTGTCATATGTTGCATGTGTAACCAGACCAGTAGAAAACCCTCACTTGGGCTAGGTTTATTTATGCTTTAGACATCCACACTTCTTATTCTATTCCTGGACATAGTGTTATCCTCGCCCGGGTAGTGAGTCGAGTGGTCGGGATTTCTCTTAGTGTGGGATGCATGTTACACTCGTGCTTGGGGGCAGAGTGGAGTCTGGTAGATGTAGCTGGTCTTTTAACTATGGCGGGAACCGTTAGGGTGAACGGTGGTCCCGGTTTGTCTTGTTTCTCTGTTTTATGTGTTGCCACTGTGTTAGTGGCAATAGTATACCAGTGATAGCAGGACCTAGAACCCAGACTGTTTTTGGACACATATAATTTCTGTAAACTAATGTTCTCCTTCCAAACTTCGACCAGGTCGCCAGAGCCTGTTCTTGTTTGATTTGGGTGAAGGCAATAGCCCTTCGAGGTTTGAAAAATAAAACTTATTTGAACAGATTTTTATTAAAGAACTAAAATATAATAAATTGGGTTTCTCAGATTAAAATAGTTTTCAGTAATAACTGTCATCTTTTTATTACAACTTCCTTACCCGAGAGAGTTTGGGTGATCTGGGTTCTAGAGGACGTTCCTTTTTCGGGACGAAAGCTATGGGGGTCGTGCCTGGAACCTGTTCTTGTTTGATAGGGTTGTAGGTGTTGATCTCCCGGAATTTTCGGACCCTGGTTGGTGTCTTCTGCATGTTGTATCGAGGTTGTCGTGTTCCCGAACTGTAGGGGGGTCGGGAGCTTCGATAGGCGGAGCCTGGAGTCTGTTCTTGTTTGATTGGGGTTCAAGGCGCCGACCTATCGGGGTTTCCGAACCCTTATGGTGTCGGTCCTTTCTGTGTTATTTGTGAGTTTGGTGTTCTGTTGTGGGAGCCGTTGGGTTGACGGTGGTCCCGGCTGTGAGTATTTCCAGCCAGTGAGTTGAGAGGTGATGTTAGTTACTGTCGACCTTGTTGATAGTGGATTTGGACTATAGCCTGCATGAGCCATATTGAGCTCGACAGAAATGCGCGGATACTTTTCTCGGTGGGGTCGCGCCCCTCGAGTGCCACTCCGGAGTTGGGCCTGTTACTTTGCTATCGCGACTTGTCGACGCAGTCCCTCTGGCTGGGCCAGTTTTGGCAGTCACGGACGCCCTACGGTAGACCCGTCCTCTTGTGGATGTGCGGCAGTAGGTGGGCGCAGGTTTGACTGGACCCATGTGGCAGTCAGTGTAGATTTGGTGATTATATTTGAGAGTTAGTAGATGCATCATGTTTCCATCTGTTCCACTTCTTGAGCATTTAGATAAAGGCATAGTAGCTGTAGAGTTATTTTCCAGCTCCTTTCCTTTCAGTATTGCATTTGTTACTTTATTCCTCTAGTAGACTTAGTGGGCAGACCGTCGGGATTGGTGGCGGTACCTACTGAGAACTACTGTGGGATGTAGTTCTCACACCCGCTGTGGTGTTTTTCCCCAGGGACCTACTTTTCTGTTGCTGATCGAGGCGAGGGAGTCGCGAGCTAGATCCCTACCTGTCTTTTGAGAGTAGCAGTAGCGGTACCCCTCATTGGAGATCTATTAGTACAGTCAGCAGTTGGTTTATTTGTTTTTACATTTGAGAGACATTTGTATTGTGAGGATTTGACTTGTACTGAGAGCCTGTACACTGATGTATTATTGGGTTTACCTCCCTGTTTAGTTTTGGGTATTGTATTATGAGGATATTGTATTTGATCGTATTCGGGAGATGGATATTGTATCTTTATTTCAGTTGTACAGTGATTGAATTTTAGTCTTTCAGTAGTTTACTTTTCAGCTCTGATATCTGTATAGCTATAGTATCATTCTTTTTGCAGGTTAGACGCTTCGTCTATACGGGGTTTCCGTATGGGCGGCGGATCTGTTGGCGGGCCCGGGTCACAGTTTCGACCCCGGGGCGTGACAACGATACTTGGAAGTGGGTGGATAATCTTGAAAGATACAAAGAGTATTGGGCAAGGGCATTTAATGGAGGGCGACAATTTGGGTTGATGACTACGAATCTTTTTGAAACCTTAAGTGGGAAACTCCATCCACTAGAGAAAAGCCAGATACCCAATCTGATGCAATAAGTAACATCCGGTCAACCGCCTAATGTCCGCGGTCGCCGCAACACCCCACAAGTCCAAGATCTGATAAAGTAATCAACATCTGGCTAACCGCCTAATGTCCGCGGCTACCACAATGCCCCACAGTCTATAATCGAGTCTAACCCGTCCCCGACTCGATGACCTCGACTACACTATCCCAAAACCCTGCTCAAACCGAGCCATATGCATCTGAATAACAAGGAGAGCAACGAAACATGATTTCTCCTAAGTCAAGTCCCAATATGATAGTGTAGCAATAAATAGTGGCTAACTAGATATCCAGCAAGCATGCAATTGTACTATTTAAAAGCTGTAGAAAGATGTCAAATATTTATTTTAAAAAGATTGATTTACTGTACTGATATAAAAGTGTAATAACCGCGGGTTTACTTTCCTTTTTGGTCTTACCTGTGAATTAATTTCGAACCGCTTTTCGACTAAGGGGACCGGGGTACGATTTTTCTCGCGTCGTTTTGGGTAGGCTGTCGGGGCTCGAGGATATTTTTAGAGAATAGAGCCCGCGAAACGAAAACTGGCGGCGCGATCGGATCGGTTTTCTGACCCCGGAAGCTCCCGGAATAAATTCCTGAAGTTGTTGATGTTCGCGGGGTCAGCACGCCTTCGCTGAGATAAACTAGACCCGGATTTAATTTTTATTCGATTTAATTTAATTTAAGTGGATTTAAATCAGTCTAACTCGACTCAATGTAATTTCGTATTTGAACGACGTTAATCTAATTTAATGTAGTTTAATTTGGGGGCTTGGGGAACCAAATCCCCGTCGGCTACGACCAAACAACGAATTTAAACTCCAAGGGGGGGGATTAGGGTTCCCCGCTCTTTCTTTTTCCCCTTTCGTACGCGAGAAAACCCCAAGCCCTTTCCCCCACCCGTACCGAGGCGACGCGAGAGCCGGGGTCTTGACGAGGAGAAGGAGGAGATTGATCGCCTCCCCGCAAGATCCGACGAGCGCGAAAAGGACGATCCCTCTCCCTCACCCGGCGTCGACGGAAACAAGGTGAGCCGTGCTTTCGCTTTCTTGTTTCGTTCTTGTTTTGCTTTTGTGTCGATTCTTGTTTCGGGCAAGGGGAGGGAAATCCCTTGAATCGTCGGGGGTCTTGTGCCGCGTGCGAGGCGATTTCGGGGACCAAAACGGGAGGCCGCCGCCGCCGTGGTTAAACGGGAGGCCGCCGCCGCCGTCACCGTGTTCACGGGGTCATCGCCGAAGCCGCCGGGAGCGCGGAGTCGCGACCGGAGTCGAAAACGGACACGATGTAGGGGTTTTCTGGCCGCGGTCCACCCGTCCGGGTGCACCCGGTGCACGCCGCACCGGCCCGGGGCCGCGAACCCGGCGCACGGACCTGTGCGCCAGGCCGCGCGGTCCACCGGGCCGGCGTGCACCCGGCGCATGCCGTCCCGGCCCGGGACCGCAGACCCGGCGCACAAATCTGTGCGCCAGGCCGCGCGGTCCACCGGGCCGGCGTGCACCCGGCGCACGCCCCTGCGGCCCGGGGACGCGGACCCGGCGCACGGCCCGGTGCGCCAGGCCGCGCGGTGCACGCCCGGGCGTGCACCCGGCGTACGCCACAGCACGCGGGGCCGTGGACCCGGCGCGCGCCCGCGCCCGTGCGCGGCCCGGCCCATTACGGCGCTGGTCCACCGCGCCGCGTGCTCCCGGCCTACGCCCATGCCGCCGCCGCCGTGGACCCGGTCCACGGTTGGATCCGTGCACCTGCTTCCAGAAAAAGGGCCCAGGAGCTCCGTTTTTAGTCCGTTTCGCCCCGTTTTTGAGTGTTTTGAACCGTGACGACGTTTTTGACGAACAAAATTGTGTTACAGCTGTTCAGACCCGCGGTGAGGATTTTCTCGGTCGGATTTTCCGCACGTCTCCTTCTTCGTATTTGAGGTGGGTTTTGCTTTAAGTCCTAACGTTTACATGTACCAACATTTTAATTAAAGGGAAAAAGTAAACAAATGATATGCCATGCTCGGGTTAGAACATCAGAGGAAAACACCAAATAATTATTGATGGTGTTACTGGTCGCTGCTCTAAAATTACGTGCCACGTTTGGGTTAGGACATCGGGAGAAAGCATTTACTAATCGTCAGTGGATATATGTTTGTTCTGCTTTAATATATAGATGGTGTATCTGATGGCTCTACATGTGGGTTGTTGTTTTAAGTCCTTGCATTTAATTCTATTAAACTGGGTGGGGTCAATCTTGTGCGTACTTGGGTTAAAGATCGAAGGGTGATAGACATTACTTGTTTGATTGTGCTAACGTTTAAAACAAAGAGAAAAAGAAAATGTAGAAAAAGGAGGGATGTTCTAAACTTTATATGGACCTCGTGCTTGGATTAAAACAGTGTGGGTTTGATTTTGAAAGTTCTAGCGTTTAGTTCTATCATGTTGGATGGGGACAAGCAAGTGCGTACGTGGGTTGAGTGGGGTGTTTAGCGTCGATCCCCGAGGACTGTTTACTTTAAATATTACATATTATCGTTCCACTTTAAATGCTACCGTTTATCGTTTCTTTAGTTGTTGCATGTTACCGCCTCACTCTAGTTGTTACATGTTACCGCTTTACTTCGACTATACTTGTTAGTAGGGTACTTTGATTACACATGCTACTATCTTGCTCTTGTTCATACATCATGGTTACTTGGCTCGAGGCTGCAGCACGCGCACCCGCGGTTTGGCCACCGCAAAGGGTGCGCTTTTCCGGAAAAGTGGTCTATGACCCGTGTATACCCACGAGGTGACGTAGTGGGGCCCCTTATTAGTCGTGGGGTTTGAGGCGCCGAGGTGCGAGCGGTGCGACCCGTCGGTTATTAGTTGTCCGACGTGGTCGGGTTGTAGCAGGTACGGTGCGACCCGTCGGTTATTAGTTGTCCGACGTGGCCGGGTATTGCAGGGCACGGGAGTACAGGTTATCGTTACCCTCTTGAGAGGGTGGTTGCCCCAGTCATCTTCACGGTTTGTTTTACTGCATTTTCCTGCTTTACTATTATGCGTCACTGACTTCCCACTTCGTGACAGGGACCAGACGAGGAGAGAGGTAGGCGACAGTGAGGACGGGGCGGGAGCTTCTGGGTTGCTGGGAACCCTGGACTGTACTTCTTCTTTATTTTCTTGCATTTCATTTACCCTGTAGTTGTGTGTGTGAGGTTCCCGATACCCTCGTGGGGTCGACATGGATGTCGGTATGAGCTGCATTTAGTTATCCTTTTATGCATTACTATTACGTCTATTTCTGTTGGCCATTTGAAAAAAAAAAGAGAAAACTAAACCAAAGAAAGGATTGCGAAAACCGTTTTTTTAAAAGATCTAAGTGTCGTGTGGGCACTGTTTTCAAAACCCTGTGGATTTATGGATTTCGAAATGGATTTCAAAACTTGGGTGTCGTGTGGGCACCGTTTTCAAAACCTTGTGGATTTATGCTGATTTCGAAACCCATTTTCAAAACATAAGCGCCGAGTGGGCGCTCTTTTAAATCTGTGGATTTATCCTTTTCAAACTAATCGGCCATGTACTTTAATGAATTAGAATGCTGGTTGTATGTGAATAATTGTTGTGATTGAATGGATGTGCATGTTGGGATATGTACTGAACGTTACGCCGTGCACATACAGGGGAGGCTCTGTCTGTTTGCAGAGAGATCCTGTATGTGCGGCGGGTCTGGGCACGCGCCGGGGATGTGGGGTTCTCTTTGCTAAAAAAAAAAAAAAAAAAAAAAATGTACGACCTTTGCAAGCCGTTTCCGCTAAAACAAACCCCCGGGGCGTGACAGATTAAGATGGTATCAGAGCGTACATTCAATCACAACAGTTAGCGCCGACATCCGTGGGGACGCCTCACTTGCCTACAAATGAATGAAATGAGTAGGGCATAGGAATGTAGAACGCGAGCGATCGAGGGGAGGGAAGAGTCCGAGTCTTTTCTTTCGCTTTGTGGTTCGTTGTTCGGTTGCTTATTAGCAAAGGCTAGAACTGACTTTCCTTGTGTGACAGATAGAGGGCCGACTCAGCAGGCAACCGACGACGGAAATGGACATCGCCGACGAAGCCAATCGCCTGCTCCGCAACCAGCTGCGCGACGTGGCTGGGCAACTGCTAACACTCGCGGAGCGCCTGAGCATGCTGATACAGGAACTCGAGGGCGTCGATCGATTCCGGGGCGGCAGCAGAGGCGTTGCCCCTCTCGGGACGCCACCGACGGGCCCTCCCGCCTTCCAGGAGACGGCTAATTTGGCCGTGTACACCGACGCTGAGCGCGCCCGGCAGGAATACTCTCATCCCGGGCCGGCAGGGGACCCCCAGCGGGAGAACCGGGCGAACAAACGCCCGAGAGCCGAGCGGAACCTTGGTCAGACGACAGAGGAGCTTAGGCCACCGAGGTCGTGCGGCATTTGCGGCAACGCGCACCTCGTGACGAGTTGCCCGTGGAGGGACGGGCACTGCTTCCGATGTGGCAGGCCGGGCCACACGCGTTACGACTGCCCTTCAAAGCCGGGTGCCAATAGACCCCCGGCATTGCGGCGTGATGAACCTAAGGGAACTGCTGCCCCTACCTCCCCGGGGGGCACCGAACCAAAGAGCCGGCCAAACCCACGCCAGAAGCATGCACCGGAAGACGAGCGAGGGCTTAAGGGGAGCGCACACGTGCAACCAGGAGTCTGCATCATCTGCAGGGGGGCGCACCCAGTGGCGGAGTGCACTTGGAGGTACCACTATTGTAACCGGTGCGGCTTGCCAGATCACACCCATGCCACCTGCCCCCAGGGACCAACCCATGCCTCCGCCACCGCACCACCACCGCAACAAGGACCGAAGAGCACTGCGGCCCCTGTTCGGACAAAGGACACGCCCGGCAACCAACAATCCGCGAACTCTTCTGACAGCAGACCCCTGCCCCAATCCGCGGTGCGGCGCTGGCCCAAGGGTTGTGGGCGGACTTCCTCGGCCGCTCCGGTGGACGACGCGACCTCCCAAAGTGGGGAGTGACAGGTACGTACTTGTTTGTTTTTGTTTTCTTTTCCTCCTTTGTCTAGATAGGAGTACTCTCCGAGCCGGAGCGACCCTCCCTCTTTGACCCTTGCGAGCCTCCCCCACCTTTAGTTTTACCTTTCAATTCTTTTTTTTCTGACCGTCCCGGGTTCCACACTAAATCGGAAGCGAGCACTATGGGTGGTTACCTAGCTTTGCGCACAGCCTAGTTTTTCTTCCTTTACCTCCGAGGTCCGAACTAATTTTTCCAGGCAGCTGAAGGATTACAAAAGGAACTAAATACGTGGCAGAGGCGGTGGCTAGAGCTGTTGAAGGATTACGACTTGACGATTCAATACCATCCCGGGAAGGCGAACGTGGTGGCAGACGCCTTGAGCAGGAAAGGGCATCAAGAAGGAGCGTCAGGGAGCGCGATAACGGAACAGAACCACTTGATCGCGGAGTTCGCCCGAATGCAGCTGGAAGTGGTGCCAGCAGGTATAGTGACGCGACTTTTAACCTTGGTGGTCAAGCCGACGTTATTTGAGAAGATCCGGGAGGGACAGCAGACCGACCCACACATACAGCGCGTTCGAGACAAGATCCCCCTGGGCCAAGAGAGCGATTTTTGCGGTGAAAGACGACGGCACCTTACGGTTCCGCGGACGGATCTGCGTGCCAGATTCATCAGAGTTGAAAGAAGAGATCTTAGCGGAGACACCGAGGCTCACTGCCGAATATGCCAATAGTAAAGGCCGAACTCAGCGACCGGCAGGGAAGCTGCAGCCCTTACCGGTACCAGAGTGGAAATGGGACCAGATACTACCAGAAAATGGGACTATGGACTTTGTCACGGGATTCCCACTTTCACAACAGGGCCACGACGCGATCTGGGTCATAGTCGACCGGTTAACCAAGTCAGCACACTTCCTACCAATTCACACCTCTTGGACCCGCGAACGGCTAACTCAAGTCTATATTAGCGAGATCGTGAGACTACATGGAGTGCCGGCATCAATCATCTCGGACAGAGACGCGCGCTTTGTCTCGGAGTTTTGGCAGAGCCTTCAGCGGGCTATGGGCACCAGACTACAGTTCAGCACAGCCTTCCACCCTCAGACGGACGGACAGTCGGAACGGGTGATACAAACCCTCGAAGACCTGCTTCGCGCGTGTGTGCTTGATTGGGGAATCGGTTGGTCACGCTACCTACCTCTCGTGGAATTTGCCTACAACAACAGCTACCAGGCCAGCATCCAGAGGGCGCCCTACGAGGCCTTATACGGAAGGCGCTGCCGGTCCCCGATTTGTTGGGACGACTTGGGAGAACGGAAACTCTTGGGACCCGATTTAGTGGAGGAAACTGAAGAGAAGGTACGCCTGATCAGACAGCGCCTGCTGACCGCCCAGAGTCGACAGAAGAGTTACGCAGACCAAAGGCGCCGAGACTTGGAATTTCAAGTGGGGGAACACGTGTTTTTGCGGGTCTCGCCATCCAGAGGAATTAAGCGTTTTGGACTGAAAGGCAAGCTGAGCCCGCGGTTTGTGGGGCCATTCGAGATCCTAGAGCGTATTGGCTCAGTAGCTTACCGCCTCGCCCTACCACCAAACCTCGACCGAGTTCACGACGTGTTCCACGTCTCGATGCTTCGGAAATTTTTCCCCGACCCGTCACACGTTCTGGACGCCTCAGCACTCGAACTTGAGGAGGACCTAAGCTCCGAAGAAACCCCGGTGAGAATCCTGGCAAAGGAAAGCAAATCACTGCGAAACCGAACTATCCCCTACGTGAAGGTACTATGGAACAACCATGAGGAGCGGGAAGCAACCTGGGAACTGGAGTCCAAGATGAGGGAGTGCTATCCCGACCTTTTCACTCCCACCCGGGCTTGAGTTTCGAGGACGAAACTCGTTTTTAGAGGTGAGTGGTGTAATAACCGCGGGTTTACTTTCCTTTTTGGTCTTACCTGTGAATTAATTTCGAACCGCTTTTCGACTAAGGGGACCGGGGTACGATTTTTCTCGCGTCGTTTTGGGTAGGCTGTCGGGGCTCGAGGATATTTTTAGAGAATAGAGCCCGCGAAACGAAAACTGGCGGCGCGATCGGATCGGTTTTCTGACCCCGGAAGCTCCCGGAATAAATTCCTGAAGTTGTTGATGTTCGCGGGGTCAGCACGCCTTCGCTGAGATAAACTAGACCCGGATTTAATTTTTATTCGATTTAATTTTTATTCGATTTAATTTAATTTAAGTGGATTTAAATCAGTCTAACTCGACTCAATGTAATTTCGTATTTGAACGACGTTAATCTAATTTAATGTAGTTTAATTTGGGGGCTTGGGGAACCAAATCCCCGTCGGCTACGACCAAACAACGAATTTAAACTCCAAGGGGGGGGATTAGGGTTCCCCGCTCTTTTCTTTTTCCCCTTTCGTACGCGAGAAAACCCCAAGCCCTTTCCCCCACCCGTACCGAGGCGACGCGAGAGCCGGGGTCTTGACGAGGAGAAGGAGGAGATTGATCGCCTCCCCGCAAGATCCGACGAGCGCGAAAAGGACGATCCCTCTCCCTCACCCGGCGTCGACGGAAACAAGGTGAGCCGTGCTTTCGCTTTCTTGTTTCGTTCTTGTTTTGCTTTTGTGTCGATTCTTGTTTCGGGCAAGGGGAGGGAAATCCCTTGAATCGTCGGGGGTCTTGTGCCGCGTGCGAGGCGATTTCGGGGACCAAAACGGGAGGCCGCCGCCGCCGTGGTTAAACGGGAGGCCGCCGCCGCCGTCACCGTGTTCACGGGGTCATCGCCGAAGCCGCCGGGAGCGCGGAGTCGCGACCGGAGTCGAAAACGGACACGATGTAGGGGTTTTCTGGCCGCGGTCCACCCGTCCGGGTGCACCCGGTGCACGCCGCACCGGCCCGGGGCCGCGAACCCGGCGCACGGACCTGTGCGCCAGGCCGCGCGGTCCACCGGGCCGGCGTGCACCCGGCGCATGCCGTCCCGGCCCGGGACCGCAGACCCGGCGCACAAATCTGTGCGCCAGGCCGCGCGGTCCACCGGGCCGGCGTGCACCCGGCGCACGCCCCTGCGGCCCGGGGACGCGGACCCGGCGCACGGCCCGGTGCGCCAGGCCGCGCGGTGCACGCCCGGGCGTGCACCCGGCGTACGCCACAGCACGCGGGGCCGTGGACCCGGCGCGCGCCCGCGCCCGTGCGCGGCCCGGCCCATTACGGCGCTGGTCCACCGCGCCGCGTGCTCCCGGCCTACGCCCATGCCGCCGCCGCCGTGGACCCGGTCCACGGTTGGATCCGTGCACCTGCTTCCAGAAAAAGGGCCCAGGAGCTCCGTTTTTAGTCCGTTTCGCCCCGTTTTTGAGTGTTTTGAACCGTGACGACGTTTTTGACGAACAAAATTGTGTTACAGCTGTTCAGACCCGCGGTGAGGATTTTCTCGGTCGGATTTTCCGCACGTCTCCTTCTTCGTATTTGAGGTGGGTTTTGCTTTAAGTCCTAACGTTTACATGTACCAACATTTTAATTAAAGGGAAAAAGTAAACAAATGATATGCCATGCTCGGGTTAGAACATCAGAGGAAAACACCAAATAATTATTGATGGTGTTACTGGTCGCTGCTCTAAAATTACGTGCCACGTTTGGGTTAGGACATCGGGAGAAAGCATTTACTAATCGTCAGTGGATATATGTTTGTTCTGCTTTAATATATAGATGGTGTATCTGATGGCTCTACATGTGGGTTGTTGTTTTAAGTCCTTGCATTTAATTCTATTAAACTGGGTGGGGTCAATCTTGTGCGTACTTGGGTTAAAGATCGAAGGGTGATAGACATTACTTGTTTGATTGTGCTAACGTTTAAAACAAAGAGAAAAAGAAAATGTAGAAAAAGGAGGGATGTTCTAAACTTTATATGGACCTCGTGCTTGGATTAAAACAGTGTGGGTTTGATTTTGAAAGTTCTAGCGTTTAGTTCTATCATGTTGGATGGGGACAAGCAAGTGCGTACGTGGGTTGAGTGGGGTGTTTAGCGTCGATCCCCGAGGACTGTTTACTTTAAATATTACATATTATCGTTCCACTTTAAATGCTACCGTTTATCGTTTCTTTAGTTGTTGCATGTTACCGCCTCACTCTAGTTGTTACATGTTACCGCTTTACTTCGACTATACTTGTTAGTAGGGTACTTTGATTACACATGCTACTATCTTGCTCTTGTTCATACATCATGGTTACTTGGCTCGAGGCTGCAGCACGCGCACCCGCGGTTTGGCCACCGCAAAGGGTGCGCTTTTCCGGAAAAGTGGTCTATGACCCGTGTATACCCACGAGGTGACGTAGTGGGGCCCCTTATTAGTCGTGGGGTTTGAGGCGCCGAGGTGCGAGCGGTGCGACCCGTCGGTTATTAGTTGTCCGACGTGGTCGGGTTGTAGCAGGTACGGTGCGACCCGTCGGTTATTAGTTGTCCGACGTGGCCGGGTATTGCAGGGCACGGGAGTACAGGTTATCGTTACCCTCTTGAGAGGGTGGTTGCCCCAGTCATCTTCACGGTTTGTTTTACTGCATTTTCCTGCTTTACTATTATGCGTCACTGACTTCCCACTTCGTGACAGGGACCAGACGAGGAGAGAGGTAGGCGACAGTGAGGACGGGGCGGGAGCTTCTGGGTTGCTGGGAACCCTGGACTGTACTTCTTCTTTATTTTCTTGCATTTCATTTACCCTGTAGTTGTGTGTGTGAGGTTCCCGATACCCTCGTGGGGTCGACATGGATGTCGGTATGAGCTGCATTTAGTTATCCTTTTATGCATTACTATTACGTCTATTTCTGTTGGCCATTTGAAAAAAAAAGAAAACTAAACCAAAGAAAGGATTGCGAAAACCGTTTTTTTAAAAGATCTAAGTGTCGTGTGGGCACTGTTTTCAAAACCCTGTGGATTTATGGATTTCGAAATGGATTTCAAAACTTGGGTGTCGTGTGGGCACCGTTTTCAAAACCTTGTGGATTTATGCTGATTTCGAAACCCATTTTCAAAACATAAGCGCCGAGTGGGCGCTCTTTTAAATCTGTGGATTTATCCTTTTCAAACTAATCGGCCATGTACTTTAATGAATTAGAATGCTGGTTGTATGTGAATAATTGTTGTGATTGAATGGATGTGCATGTTGGGATATGTACTGAACGTTACGCCGTGCACATACAGGGGAGGCTCTGTCTGTTTGCAGAGAGATCCTGTATGTGCGGCGGGTCTGGGCACGCGCCGGGGATGTGGGGTTCTCTTTGCTAAAAAAAAAAAAAAAAAAAAAAAATGTACGACCTTTGCAAGCCGTTTCCGCTAAAACAAACCCCCGGGGCGTGACAAAAAGTTATTTGCATGCGAGATTATAGCCTTTGTCCCAACCACAGTGTCCCAAAATAAGCTATCATATAATCTGTGGGGTCATATGTATGGTTCTCATCAATTGTCACATTTATTTTTAGGGGAGTTCGTCCCAACCACAGTGTCCCAAAATAAGCTATCTGTGGGGTCATATGTATGGTTCTCATCAATTGTCACATTTAATTTTAGGGGTGTTCGTCCCAACCACAGTGTCCCAAAATAAGCTATCTGTGGGGTCATATGTATGGTTCTCATCAATTGTCACATTTAATTTATTTTAGGGGAGTTCTAATAATCCCAGTGAGCTAGTCAAAAATGAGGTAAGCAACAACCACCCACATCGAAAAGCGCAATCCACACTCAAATAGTCTCCTGGCTGTCCACAGTCCCCTAATCCCACAATTCACTGAAAACAGTGCACAGCTGTACAGAATAACACACCCGGTATAAATACAAATCCCAAAAATACAGTATTTGCTGTTTTCCAAATAGCACAGAAAAAGAGGGGTTTTTCACCTCTGTACAGTGCTCTGAAAAATCTAGAAAAAATACGATTGCGTTCCTCGCGAAGATTAGGCCCAAAACGACTATTTATACGCCTTAATCCGATAAAAATCGGAGAAGTCGATGCTGTCCAAAACACACCACAGCAAAAAGGGGGTCAAAGAAGCCTCGGGAATCATGCCAAAAGTGCGAAATAGGGCGAAGTGATCAACACGGAAATCGAAGCCTTACCTCTTAGGAACGCGCTGCCACAAAAATCGTCCAAAAATTCTACCCGGTTAGAGCACAGTAATTTTCCGACGGAACTGCGACGAAAATGGGCCGAAAAAGGGGAAACGTCGAAGTGCGCCGCGTCGCAGATAACTCACTATCGGTAACTCCAAAAACTCTGAAATTTCTAGGAGAGAGAGAGAGAAGAGAGAGGGGAACAATTTTCGTAGAGGCCATCGGCTCGGATTCTCTCTCTACAATTTGGAATCGCAGAGTGAAGAGGGAGGTGAGATTTATAATGGGCCAAAGAATCTTCTCGGGCTCCACACGGGATCGGACAAAACAGAAAACACCAAAATTGACCAACCAAAACGCGCCACGTGTCCACAAAACAGCAAGCAGCCATGCAAGTCCACTCAAATCTCGCCACGTGTCACCCAGGGTGCACGTGCCCAGTCCCCGCACCGGGTTTTCCGGATCCTGTCAGCCAATAGGGTGCTGCCACGTGTCACTACCCCAGCCGCCTTCTAGAAGCCGTCCAACCAATCAGGAGCTGCCACGTGGCAAGACCAATTTTCCGGGCACCCGGTGCACGCCATGCCCATGGACCCCTCCAGCCTGCGCCTGCCCGCGCTTGCCCGCGCCTGCCCGCGCCGCGCTCCGCCGCGCTCCGCTGCTGCGCCGCCGCTCGCCGGTCGCCGCCGGCAGCCGCCGGTGCCGGAACAGTGATTCCGGATGCTGGAATTACTGTTCCGGTGAACAGTGTTTTGGTGCCGAAAAATAAAGTGAATATACCATTTTGATCGTTTTCGCGCGCTGAGTCCAAATACGCTGTCCGTTTTGCCAAATTCTCGTCCGAAATTTTGCCGAAAGCCCCCGAAAAAGCCCACTTGATCCGATTTTCGTGTCGAGTCTATTTCTGAGGTCCAATTTCGACACTACTAGTTCCGTTACACCGTATGAGCTTCCTACAGTCACTGTTTAATGTTGCAACAGTTTCTGCGGAAGTCCGGATCATCACAAACTATTACTGAACCCAAAACCATTTGTTTGTAGATTACTTTCCCATTTACTGAGACCATCCTTGTTGCAGCTTTGTTTGTAACATGGATGGCTTTAAAGACCTTCCACTGAATGTACCGAACTAATTAAGGGTCAGTAGATTGGGCAGGAAAATGCTTTTCTTAATAGTGCCAAATGGATTAAAGTCAGAAATTAAGATCCAAAAATAAATTAACAATCACCACCACGTAAAATAAAGGTAATAAAAAATATTTAAAACGGGAGGCTCAGATAGTATTCCAACTCAATCCAAAGAAAGAGTAGAGAATGGAAGGAATACTTTTTTTTTTGATGTAGGATCATTGTATAAAGAACAGCCAGCTACCGAAGGTCACCGAGAAATATTCATATTTTTACACAAAGGCAACACAAATACTTAGGCTGGAGTGAGAAGAGCGGAAAGGTACAACACCCTCACGTACTTTGGGGATCTAAGCAGCGAGTATTGGCAATGGGTTGCGGAACGAACATTTGGTTCTTCACAGCCATCCAACACTACCAATTTTTTTGTATGCACACCATCACCGCCCAAGTAGTAACTCAACACCCAAGGGCGGCCAAGATCTGTTGTTATTCGTTATGTATCATCATAGCCCAAAAGAAAAAAAATTACACACCGAAAAATAGGATGTAAATTAATTAGAAAAAAAATGGAAAAAAATAAGGAAGACCTTGTTATTCCTTATGTATCATCATAGCCCCCAAAGAAACAATTACAGGAAAAAAAAATAGAAATGTAAATTAATTAGAAAAGAAGCTGAAAAAAATAGGAAAAACCTGAAAGTAATCAAGAGTGAACTCCAAAATACAAAATGTTTATGCACCACGTATGTGAAAAGAAAGTTTGAAAGACCTTCCACTGAATATACCCTCAGGAAACTACATCAACAAAAGCTCCAACTTCTTAGCAACCTACGACGGCAAGCAAGAAACAGGAAACAACGGGAACAAATTGCAGATCATGCAACCGCGACAATTGAACTCGACCAAAGAAAAGAGTACAGAAGTGTTGGAATCAGTGGGCAGCGGAAACTTACAAACTGGATAGCCAACGTATCCAGGAACCGGAATTGGATCAGCTAGCTTGTTTTACCAGCCTTCTTGGATCGTCCTTGTCTTCTTGGTAATTCTTGACTCTCCACGAATCTCCTGGTTGTAGACCGGATGCGCAGATCGGATCGGATGCGAAGAGGGCTACCAGAGTCCTCTTCTATGTCCACACTCCAAAACCCCGGGAACGAAGGTGGAAACCCAGAGAGAACGTAGAGAGAGAATGAGGAAGAAGAAAATCATTTTTCTTCTTGTGTATCGTATATGGTATCTATCAACGTATGAGGGAAGGGGTTCTATTTATAGATTATTAGGACTCCTTAGGATATTCTCTTACTCACGTAGAGATAAACAGAATATGGTTAGGATATGGGTTAAGATATGTTTCTTAACCTATAAGAAACATATCCTTATCTTTAACCCATAAGGATAAATCCTATCCTTTATCCTTAACCTATAAGGATAAATCCCGATCTTATCCTTAACACAAAAGGATAAATCATAATCCATATCTCATATGGATTGAGTCAAATTAGAACCGGCCAATGTGGACACACCACATGGCAACAATCTCCCACTTGGCCACATTGGCCAATTTTCTCTCATATACATTCTACTCTTCATACGGGTAATGGAGCGTGCGACCAGATGAAAAAATCACAATGCAGGAGTGCTATATTAAGTCACCACCCAACTAACATAGCACATCACTGACTAAAGCGTATATGCCCCAGACGTTTCAACACACACCGGATCAAGTATCACAAATCTCCCTCCTGTAATCACAGGACTTGACCCTACAACATTTCTTGTACTCATGATTATCTCAAGTAACACAACCGAGATAACCGCCCGGGCAATGAGTCACAAGACTTTCATGGTGTGCTATCGAAACATCTTCCTCAGCTCCTCACATTAATCTGTATCGGTCCAAGCACTTTACTAGACATGCTCCGCGAGATCGTATTTTTTTCATGACCCTGAGATACACGCTAAGTTAGTTACTTTGGACCTCTACTTCATAATGTAGTTCTAAGTCGATGGCATAAAAATAGGTTAGTGCTCACACAGTGACATAGAGGGAAGGATATATGCCACTCTACTAACTGGTCGACAATCACATACAGTATGATATGTATGCCATGGCGGAGCTCCCACCCAATGGGTCGTGTCACGCTCTAAAACGCCATGCGAACCTTGGTCTAGGCACCACTAAGGCATCTAACCACTTATACAACTCAGGTCATCTCTCTAACCCAAGTATTTAGGTTCGGCTGCTATACAGGCTCGATATGGAATTTCACAAAAGAATTCTCATATCCAACTCCCAAGAGTCTCATCTTAAACTAATTAAGGCGACTTTCAAATCGTATCAACACTTTATTCATAACGTATATGAACAAAGCAATCATATTACAACTACTAAAGTTTAATATGCTTATTTAGTCTCATCCTGCTCACCACTTAGGTGCCAGGGCGATCACCCGTGTGAGTGGGCTGACCTGAGCCTAGTGACTTATGCTAATATGTGCCTACTAGTATCAATTACGCAATCATACATAAAAGAAAAACACATTTTCATTAAGAAAAGCGTAAGATACAAAAGTCTCAATAATGTCCATACATCATAACCTGCGAAGACCCAAACTCCTAACGTGGGTCAGGAACATATCCCTAGCTATCGGCTTGGTCAACGGATCAGCCACCATCCTAGTGGTGGAGATATGTCTAAGAGTGACCTCGCCTAGCCTAATCATCTCTCGAATGTAGTGAAAACGGATGTCAATGTGCTTGGTCCTGCCATGATACTTGGGGTCCTTCACATACTCCAAAGCAGCCATGCTGTCAGAGACCATCTCAACAGGCTCGTCAGCTCAAGTCACAATGTCGAGGTGCTGGAGAAATCTCCTCAGCCAAACAGCCTCCTGAACGGCTGCTGAACAAGCAACATACTCCGCCTCCATGGTAGACAAGGCAATGCAACTCTGCTTTTTACTGCACCAGGAAATTGCCCCACCTCCAAGCATAAACACATAGCCTGAAGTGGACCTGCACTGATCTCTATCACCGCCCCAATCTGCATCACTATATCCTTTCAATCTCAAGTCCCCAGCTTGAAAGCATAGAACGAGATCACTGGTTCCCTTTAAGTATCGAAGGATTCTCTTGACCGCTTGCCAATGAGCAGGTCCTGGGTTGCTCTGGTAACGACTTACCAAGCCAACAGCGAAGCATATGTCAGGTCGAGTACACATCATAGCGTACATCAAGCTGCCAATCGCACTCGCATAAGGAACCCTACTCATTTGCTCTTTTTCTTTATCCGTTTTAGGGCACTGATCAAGACTCAAAGTGTGATTCTTTTCCACTGGAGTATCAACGGGTTTACTATGATGCATCCTAAACCGCTCCAGAACCCTTTTAATATAAGATTCTTGAGATATACCAAGAAGTCTCCTAGAGCGATCTCTGATGACCTTAACACCGAGCATATAGCTCGCCTCACCCATATCTTTCATCTCAAAGTTGAAAGATAACCACTCCTTAGTGGTATTGATCAACTCGATGTCATTCCCAGCCAGTATGTCGTCGACGTATAGAGAGAGAAACAAAATTCCCTTCTCCGACTTCTTGACATATACACAGTGGTCTTCCTCTATCATGGACATACCGATAGAGATGATGGCTTCATGAAACCTGAAATACCACTATCTCGATGACTGTTTGAGACCATAAATGGACCTTTTAAGACGACATACTTTGTCTTCTTGACCTTCGAGTACAAAACCCTCAGGTTGATCCATGTAGATCTCCTCCGCTAATCCTCCATTGAGGAAAGCTGTCTTGACATCCATTTGGAACAATTCCAAATCTAGATGTGTCACGCCCCGGGGTCGAAACTGCGACCCGGGCTCGCTAACAGATCCGCCATCTGTACGGAAACTGCCGTACAGACGAAGCGTCTACCCTGCAAATAAATCTATAGCTAACAGATATCAGAGCATAAGTAAGTACCTGCTATAGAAAGGAAACAGAACAACTGTATTAGAGTAAATAAAATCCAAGATACAAGCTGTCCTCAAGATACATAAATAACATCTCTCAAAATCTCACACTACAAAAGTGGAAACACAAAAGGGGTACTACTACCTCTCCACTACTGACTCGGGTAAGCGACTAGCCGGCCACGCCCTTACCTCGATCTGAAGACTCCGCACGGGAAGGAGTCGGAGCAGCTACCTCAGGGAAACCTGCACCGCAGCGGGTGTGAGAACTACTGCAAAGGTAGTTCCCAGTGGGTACCGTCCTCAAAGCACACGGTATGCCCACTAAGTCTACCGGAGGCACAGCAATAAAAACAGATAGATAGATAGATAGATAGATAGATAGATATGAAAGCAGGAAATCTATCTCTATATGCCTCTACATATGTTCAAAGGAAAAATACTCATCTATGAACATGTAGTGTAACTCACTCACACATCCCACCCAAATCTCAATGACTGTCCACTTTGGATCAGTCTAGACCAAGTCAAGGTCCTGCCTGCGCTCATCTACGGCCGCACATCCCGGAGGAACGGACTTACGTAGGGTGTCCCTCAAGGACTATCAGTAACTCATCGCAGCCTCGTCAGGCTCGGTAACATCATCGCACCCGGGGCGTAGCTCGAGGGGAGCGACCCCACCGAACTCAAGTATCTCAAGTATCTCATAACTGGCATAACTGCCAGGCTCAGCAGGCTATAATCCTCGATCAAATAGATCGGAAACAGTGAACTGACAACTCACTCTCATGTCAAGGTCGGAGTAAACTCCACGACTCAATCTGTAGTGCTCTCATAGAACCCCCAATGACACTAGTAAATCCCAGAAAATCAGAACATGGCTCTAAAAATCAACAAATATCTCCTCGGCCCCCCGGCACGAGAGAACATGCACCCCGAACCCATGCAGCATCACTAGAACCCTTAGACATTTTAAAACCATTTTTAAAAGTCAATTTTCCAATAAAACGGGCTTTCGGATTTTTAAAACGGTTCAGGTGCTTAAGTGAGACCAACCAAGTATATCGACTAGTGTCATACAATGCCAAGAGTCCACTAAAAATATTCCGGGGTTCAGATAATTTTTCTGTAATTTTCTAGGCAACTATCAGATTATTTAACAGCTAAAATATACAGTTTTGACATGATCAAAGTGCGTTCTGAAGCATTAGAGGGCATTCCACGATTTTTGGAAGAAAATCCAACCCACCTCAAATGCTTTCCGAAGGCCGCGCCGAAATCGGTGAAGAAACGGCGAGAAATCTGCCGAAAAACTGCACAGAGCCTCTCGCGCGCACGCGCGCCGTCGCGCGTCTCGGAAAAATCCACGGAGCTCCCGACAACCTCCACGACACCCAGCTAGGTCACCATAAAAATCTCAGCTCAATCTGATCCCTCCAATCCATGAATTCAAGCATGCGTGCGTTGCGGAACTGCGCAGTAACTTCTCTGCTTGCATCCGAGAGCACAGGGAGAGAGGGAGAGAAAGGATGGAATTAAAGCTCAAATCTCAACCAATTCCAACAATAAAACCCAAGAGGAGAACAAACAAATCCAAATCCATAATCTCCGATGATCAATTTACCTCAATTTGCTCCTCGCGCGCGCACGTTGACTCGGTCAACTCTCACAAGCAGCACACTCCACAGCCACCTTCACTTCTCCTCTACTTCCTCTTCTTCTTCTCCTCTGGCAGCAAGAAATGGAGGTGAGGATAAGGATGAGGTGTGGGTGAGGGAGCAGATGGCTATGCGTATAAATATCACGTTGGGAGTGGTTGGAACAGAGAAGAAGGCCATACCGCATTACTGTGCAAAACCGGGCTTATTCTGGGCATTCTTGTGGCTGTGTACCGGTACCAACATGGGGGTACCGGTACACACCCCTTGGTTCCGGTACCAAGCTGCTGGTTCCGGAACCAAGTGGCCAGTTCCGGAACCAGCTGCTTGGTTCCGGAACCCAGCCACCCAAAGGCCCGAATTCAGCCTGAAGCTCCCCAAAACGCGCCGTCAACTCACTTTCTCGACTCCGGACCTCCGCATCACCTTGAAACCAACCGATCACCTCTGTAAAATCATAATACACATGTCCAAAGTGATCAACTCACAAGAAAACCATCCAAGAACCACAGCTCGACCCGCAAGCTCCAAAGCCGACGTTAACTCACTTCTCTACAAAAATACCTCCGCGTCGCTCCGGGACCACCCGAACCTCGCTGTAAATACAAATAGAGTCTGCTGAAGGTATTTCCACAATACCAGGCTGCCACGTGGAGTCGGCACACTGCCCGAAGCTCCGGTACTCTACACTCTCCCCTCCTTTAAAAGGTTTCGTCCTCGAAACCACAAAAACCACAACTCAGGAGGGCTGCTCAAATAAGTGGGGATATGAAACACTCAGCTCATCCTCAGGCTCCCATGTGGCCTCTCGCTCCTCATGATGACTCCATAAAACCTTTACAAAAGGTATGATCCGGTTGCGCAATTCTCTCGTCTCTCGAGCAAGAATCCGCACCGGTCGCTCCTGGTAGCTCAAGTCCTCGTCTAACTCCAAGGAGGTGAAGTCCAAAATATGTGTGGGATCAAACACATATTTCCTCAAGGTGGATACATGGAATACATCGTGGGTGCCTGCCAACCGCGGCGGTAGCGCAACTCGATAAGCCACTGGACCAATGCGCTCTAGCACCTCGAATGGACCGATAAACCGCGGACTAAGCTTTCCGCGTACTCCAAATCGGCGAATACCTCGAGATGGCGAGACTTTCAGAAAAACATGGTCTCCCACCTGAAACTCCAAGTCTCGCCGCCTCCTGTCTGCATAACTCCTCTGACGGCTCTGAGCGGTCTCTAAATGTCGCCGAATGATCCTGACCTTTTCCTCAGCTTCAACAAGCAAATCTGGCCCCAAGGTCTTCCTTTCACCCACGTCACTCCAAAATAGAGGCGATCGACACTTCCGACCATACAATGCTTCGTAGGGCGCCATCTGAATGCTCGCCTGGAAGCTATTGTTATACGCGAACTCGGCTAATCTCAAGTGTCGATCCCAACTGCCACTGAAGCTCAGGACACATGCTCTCAACATGTCCTCCAGAGTCTGGATGGTCCTCTCTGACTGTCCATCAGTCTGTGGGTGGAAGGCGGTGCTAAACTGAAGCTGGGTCCCCAAGGCTTTGTGCAAACTCCTCCAAAACTGTGAAGTAAACCTCGGGTCCCTGTCAGACACAATCGATACCGGCACCCCATGTAGTCTCACAATCTCCTCCATATATAACTGTGCTAACCTCTCCAAGGACCAACTCAGCTGCATCGGCAGAAAGTGGGCTGATTTGGTCAAACGATCCACAATCACCCATATGGCATCAGAACCACTCTGAGTCCTCGGTAAACCCACAATAAAATCCATAGTGACATGGTCCCATTTCCATTCAGGTATTGGAAGGCTCTGCAACTTGCCAGCTGGAACCTGATGCTCAGCTTTAACTTGCTGACAAGTTAGACAACGAGCCACGAACCTTCCAATATCTCTCTTCATGCCGCGCCACCAAAACTGTGCCCTCAAGTCCCTATACATCTTAGTTCCTCCAGGGTGGAGGGTGTAAGGTGTATAGTGAGCTTCCCTCAAAATCAGCTCTCTAATCTCAAGATCCCCGGGCACACAAAAGCGGTCCCTGTACCTAAGTACTCCCGCTGAGTCGACCGAAAAGTCCCCACTCTGACCATGCTGAAGCTGATCTCTAATCCTCACGAGCTCGGGGTCCTCACTCTGTTTCTCTCTAATCCTGTCCAACAGAGTGGGCTGCAAGACCATAGACATAAGTCTTGCAGAAACCCCAGGGGACACCACCTCTATATCCAAGCGCCTCAACTGCTCTCTCAGGGGCATCTGCTGGGTAATCAACAAGCTCAAAGACTGCCCCACTCGCCTGCTCAAGGCGTCTGCGACCACATTGGCTTTGCCGGGATGATACTGAATGCTCAGATCATAATCCTTTAGCAGCTCTAGCCACCGGCGTTGCCTCAAGTTGAGTTCCTTCTGGGTGAACAAATACTTCAAACTCTGGTGGTCGGTGAAGATCTCACAATGCTCCCATAAAGATAGTGCCGCCAAAGCTTCAAAGCAAAGACAACAGCGGCTAGCTCCAAGTCATGCGTAGGGTAATTTTTCTCATAGTCCTTTAGCTGACGCGAAGCATAAGCAATTACCCTACCATGCTGCATCAACACACATCCTAGGCCGCTGTGGGAGGCATCACTATAAATCACGAATCCCTCTCCCATGACTGGTAGTGAAAGGACTGGTGCTGTAATCAACCTCTGCTTCAACTCCTCGAAGCTCTGCTGACACTGCTCTGTCCACACAAACCTGATCCCCTTCCTAGTCAACCGAGTGAGGGGAGTAGAAAGCTTCGCAAAGCCTTCTACAAAACGACGGTAGTACCCAGCAAGGCCCAAGAAGCTGCGCACCTCTGTCACCGTCGTGGGTCTAGGCCAATCCCGAACTGAATCAATCTTCGCCGGGTCCACTGCCACTCCTGCGGCTGAAACTACGTGGCCTAGAAAAGAAACCTCCCGAAGCCAAAAAGCGCACTTCTTCAACTTGGCATACAACTTCTTCTCTCTCAGAAGCTGCAGCACTATCCTCAAGTGCTCCTCGTGCTCCGTGTCACTTCGGGAGTAAATCAGAATGTCATCAATAAATACCACTACAAAACGATCCAAGTAGGGCTGAAACACTCGGTTCATTAGATCCATAAATGCGGCTGGGGCATTAGTCAAACCAAAAGGTAGCACTGTGAACTCATAATGCCCATACCGAGTCCTGAAAGCTGTCTTGGGCACATCCTCGGCCCTCACCCTAAGCTGGTGGTAACCGGACTGAAGGTCGATCTTTGAGAAGACCGTAGCTCCCTGAAGCTGATCAAACAAATCATCAATCCTGGGGAGAGGATACTTGTTTCGAACGGTCACTTTATTCAACTCTCGATAATCCACACACAATCTAAGTGATCCGTCCTTCTTTTTCACAAAAAGAATCGGCGCTCCCCACGGAGAGACACTAGGTCTGATGAACCCTCGATCCAAAAGATCCTGCAATTGAGCCTTCAGCTCTCTCAACTCTGCCGGGGCCATCCTGTAGGGCGCTTTAGAGATTGGTGTAGTTCCAGGGACTACGTCAATCACAAACTCTATCTCTCGATCCGGCGGCATAGAAGATAACTCCGAGGGAAAAACATCCGGGTACTCGCAGACAACAGGAATGTCTTCGAGTCCGGGCATCGCCGTAGGCGCCTCTACTACAGTCACAAGAAAAGCAATACAACCTCTGCTCAACATCTGTCGGGCTCTGGCGGAAGATACTGTCACTGCAAACAATGCACTCTGACATCCCCTATAAACATACTCCTCCTGACCCGGCTCCCGAAGGGTCACGGTCCTCAATCTACAATCAATAGTAGCATAATACCGGGACAGCCAGTCCATACCCAAGACCACGTCAAAATCCTGGAGCCGGCGCAAGACCAACAGGTCAATGGGTAAAATCCACGGTCCTAACTGCACTGGGCAGGACCAACAGCACTCATCTACGTGCAATACATGATCAGGGATCTGAACCTCTAATGCACAAGCCAAAGGCCCTATCTCAAACCCATGCGAAGATGCAAATGTACTACTGATAAATGAACGTGATGCTCCAGTATCAAAAAGCGCTCGAGCACGGGTAGAGGAGATAAGGACAATACCTGCTACTACCTGGTCAGCTGCTGTGGAATCCTCGACCTGGGCGGTGTACACCCGCCCGCTCGGAGGGGGTCGTCTCTCTGACTGCCGAGAGGAGGTAGCACGATCCCCCTGGCCAAAACTTGGGGTAGCTCCCACTGCCTGCAGAGGCAAGGGAGGAGTCGATGCAGTCGAAGGTGCTGGGGACCCCGCCATCGGGCAAGTCCATGCAATGTGTCCCGGCTGCCCGCAGCGATAACACCGGCCCTGCCGCTGCTCACACTGATGGGGCGCATGAGGCCCGCCGCAAATCACACATCTATCAGTACGCTGCTGCTGCTGCGCTGCTGCTGCTGCTGCTGCTGCTGCCTAGGGGGCCGATAACCCCCAGGTCTCTGTCTCCTCTGTGACCCGCGGCCCCTCGGCTGGGTCAGTGACTGTGGTGGTCTCGGGGGCCTCGGTCTGCCCGATTGCCCAGAATCCTGCGGTGCTTGGCGCTTTTCCCCGGAGCTGGCCCCTGGCGCTCCGCCTCTCTCAGACATGATCACCTTGCCTCGTGAAACCCATCGAGCTCTCTCTATAGCTATATCCAAAGTCGGGGAATGGTGTGAATGAACGAGATGATAAATGTCCTGATGCAGTCCCCTCTCGAATAAGTCCACCCTCTGAGCCTCGTCGGGGGCAACATGTGGCACACTATGCAGCAACTTCTGGAACTCTCGAACATACTCCTGAAGGGATCGGTTACCCTGCTGCAGACGTCGAAGATCCCCTTCTAGTTTCTGCTTTGCGCTATCGGGAAAGTAGGCCCCGCGCAGCAAAGCCCGAAACTCAGGCCATGTCAACAACTGAACTCCCGGCGGTCCCACGGGGCGAACTCGACGCCACCAAGTCTCGGCGTCCTTCTCCAAATAATGAGTCGCTATGTGCACCTGATGCTCCTCCTTGATGAAGAGGTTCTCAAAAAGTTTCTCCATCGCTGCAATCCAATTCTCTACATCCCAAGGTTCTAAACTCAGGCCTGAGAACCGCGGTGGATGGAACTGACTGACATAAGCTAGCTTGTCGGTGAGCTCCCTCTGCTCTGTCTCTGTCAAAGGAGCAATCTGTGACGAAGTCGACGAAGTAGCCACCGGGGCCGTCACTGGAGGTGCCCTCTGCTCAAGTAACCTCACCAACCGATCCACATTTTCTTGCTGGCACTTGGCTGCCTCCTCCTGGCGCCTAGCTGTCTCTTCCTGGCGCTTGGACGCCTCCTCCTGGCGTCGCAACGCCTCGGACAAATGGGCCACTTGGGCCCGCAACGCCTGAACCTCTCCCTGATCGGCAGGTGGAGCCTCCTGCCGCTCAGACTCCTCGTCTGTGGCTGGGTGAGCTCTCGTCGTCACTCGACGTCTCGGAGGCATCGTCAATCCTGAAATCAAAGTCAAACATTAGGACCAAGAATCGCTCAACCCAATCAACGAGAGTCTATACATGTTATCCAGTCCAAAGTGTAATGTCGTCTGCAGCCGACATGTCCCTCTAGAGAGATAACATGCAAAGTTACTTACCCCAATCCCTCTGGGGAAGTTAAAACTCAATCATGACTCTCGATAAACAGAAATCGCGCCTCTCTCGACAGTCATCCTAATGTCCAACCAGAGTAGCCTAGGGTCTCTAAGTCCTCAATGACCTATTAACCTAGGCTCTGATACCACTCTAATCTGTCACGCCCCGGGGTCGAAACTGCGACCCGGGCTCGCTAACAGATCCGCCATCTGTACGGAAACTGCCGTACAGACGAAGCGTCTACCCTGCAAATAAATCTATAGCTAACAGATATCAGAGCATAAGTAAGTACCTGCTATAGAAAGGAAACAGAACAACTGTATTAGAGTAAATAAAATCCAAGATACAAGCTGTCCTCAAGATACATAAATAACATCTCTCAAAATCTCACACTACAAAAGTGGAAACACAAAAGGGGTACTACTACCTCTCCACTACTGACTCGGGTAAGCGACTAGCCGGCCACGCCCTTACCTCGATCTGAAGACTCCGCACGGGAAGGAGTCGGAGCAGCTACCTCAGGGAAACCTGCACCGCAGCGGGTGTGAGAACTACTGCAAAGGTAGTTCCCAGTGGGTACCGTCCTCAAAGCACACGGTATGCCCACTAAGTCTACCGGAGGCACAGCAATAAAAACAGATAGATAGATAGATAGATATGAAAGCAGGAAATCTATCTCTATATGCCTCTACATATGTTCAAAGGAAAAATACTCATCTATGAACATGTAGTGTAACTCACTCACACATCCCACCCAAATCTCAATGACTGTCCACTTTGGATCAGTCTAGACCAAGTCAAGGTCCTGCCTGCGCTCATCTACGGCCGCACATCCCGGAGGAACGGACTTACGTAGGGTGTCCCTCAAGGACTATCAGTAACTCATCGCAGCCTCGTCAGGCTCGGTAACATCATCGCACCCGGGGCGTAGCTCGAGGGGAGCGACCCCACCGAACTCAAGTATCTCAAGTATCTCATAACTGGCATAACTGCCAGGCTCAGCAGGCTATAATCCTCGATCAAATAGATCGGAAACAGTGAACTGACAACTCACTCTCATGTCAAGGTCGGAGTAAACTCCACGACTCAATCTGTAGTGCTCTCATAGAACCCCCAATGACACTAGTAAATCCAGAAAATCATAACATGGCTCTAAAAATCAACAAATATCTCCTCGGCCCCCCGGCACGAGAGAACATGCACCCCGAACCCATGCAGCATCACTAGAACCCTTAGACATTTTAAAACCATTTTTAAAAGTCAATTTTCCAATAAAACGGGCTTTCGGATTTTTAAAACGGTTCAGGTGCTTAAGTGAGACCAACCAAGTATATCGACTAGTGTCATACAATGCCAAGAGTCCACTAAAAATATTCCGGGGTTCAGATAATTTTTCTGTAATTTTCTAGGCAACTATCAGATTATTTAACAGCTAAAATATACAGTTTTGACATGATCAAAGTGCGTTCTGAAGCATTAGAGGGCATTCCACGATTTTTGGAAGAAAATCCAACCCACCTCAAATGCTTTCCGAAGGCCGCGCCGAAATCGGTGAAGAAACGGCGAGAAATCTGCCGAAAAACTGCACAGAGCCTCTCGCGCGCACGCGCGCCGTCGCGCGTCTCGGAAAAATCCACGGAGCTCCCGACAACTGTTGGGTTATGACTATATGGATCTAAATAGGGGAAAAAACACCTAGAGGGGGGTGAATAGGTGTAAACAATAAACACTCAAAAATCTTTGCGCTATAAAACCCAATGCGGAAAATGTAAATGAACACGCAAGATTTTTACGTGGAAAAACTCCAAACCGGAGTAAAAAACCACGGGACCGATAACACGGCGAAATCCACTAGAATTAACACACGTACAAGGTGATATAACGTACTCACAGACGACTCAACCTTTTTCATACGCTCCTAGTAGATCTTCCCGCTCGATCCACGACGCTTCTCGAATCCACGATCTGCGCCGCCAACGCTGAATCCACAGCGTCCAACGTCGAATCCACGACGTCCAACCGAATCCACGGTCTTCACCCAGTAGTACGCTTCGAATCCACGAACGTACCTCGCTCCGAATCCACGAGAGCGGTAGCACCTTGAATCCACAAGGCCACGCGAGTCCACGCGCCGATTTGGGGTAAATCGTTGTTTTTGGGTGGTGATGATCCGCCGAATACTTAGATCAAAGATAGATCGGAAATACCATCTAAGTATTCATTGATTTGATTCATACTCAAAATGTGAGTATGGAAAACCTAGAATCAAACCAATCAATATAGATGAAGAAACATAGAATGAATCTATTGATTTCCTTTCTTCTCTATATGTGGATCTAAGCCGTATAAAATGATATTTGATAATGACGGCTCTATTTGGATGCCCTAGAAAAATGACCATAGGGTTTATTTATAGGTTAGAAACCATTGGAAGAAGATAAGGATCAAAAACTGCCTTTTCTGGAATTTTACCGACGGCGATCCGGATCGTAATTACTGCGATCCGGATCGCGAAGCTTGAAAGACGATTCCAGAAAATCAAGGGTTCGGGATCCGGATCACAAACTCCGATCCGGATCGTTCATACAGTTTTACCAGAACATCATGTTCGGGATCCGGATTGCAAGTCCTGATCCGGATCGAGGAAGCACACAGGTAAAACCAGTGTTCGGGATCCGGATCAGAGGAGGCTGCGATCCGGATTGAACCAGTGTATGAACCAACACCCTTCGGGATCCGGATTGCCAAGCACGATCCGGATCCTGAACATGTCCCATGTCCAGTTTTTGATGTTTATGCAATTAAAACCTCTTCCAGGTGTTTCTACACTATAAGAAGTATTCGGATCACCAAAATCTTTAGTTAAACGTACCTGATCCTTTTGAATTCTTCTTTCTTGAGATTGAGGTATACGATCCAAAGTTTCTTCATCTTCAATCTTCAAGACTTAATACAATCACGAAATACGCCAACTCAAATTCCGTAACAATCTCCCCCTTTGGCGGTTTCGTGACAAAACACAGATCCACAAAGAAAATTCAAAAAGATATTTTTGTTGCTATCACCATACAACAAAAATTTACAATGGAGATCCAAAAAATTAAAAACATGAGATAAACTCCTAAGACAGACTCTAGACTTAGACATCTGTAATCTCTGTACTCTGCACAAAGAAATCATTCTTGACAAAAGAAATCGTTAGATACCTCAAGAATTGAATCATGCAAAACCAAATACAGAGATAGAGTTTATTCTCATCATGACATTTGAAAAATTCAGATATGTAAGAGAATCATAGTTAAAACACAACATATCTTCTATGCATTCAAAAACCAAATGTCAAAATGTTAGTCCAACATCAACTTGTTAGTAATAATACATGCCCAAATAGTTAGTCGAATAGTTAGTAGAGACATGCAACCAATCAACCAATAAAAACCAAAACCAAAGTTGAGTTGAAGTCATACTTACCTTGATATTCACAAAGTCACATCATTCATTGTTGTATCATTGTTCAAAGTTCTCTCTAACTCTCTCTAATTCTCTCCCCCTTTTTGTCACAAAACAAAGCCAAAACGTAGCAAGAGCTACAATATGTAAGGAGGGTTAAAAGAAAAGTTCTAGTAATATGCACAAACTGAGAACTAAACTAAAAGTAAGCGTAAAAACTAAGTCCTGAAAACTAAGAACCAAGAATTGCGAACTGCAAGAGAGTAAGATCATAGAAAACGTGATCAGAAGGTGCTGCTCAGTCTGAAGAATCTGAACTAGTACAACTCAGCTTGCTCAAAATCCCTTTAAGCAAATTCTTAAGATTTGAGTACTTTTTCTTGAGCTTCTTGTGTTCAGAGGAAATCTGCTGTATTTCTCTCGATATTCTCTCTTGTGCAGCAGAGATTCGTTGTTGTTCCAGACGAATCGATTCCAAAACCTCTGTGTCAGTTGTCCGTGTCTTTGAGTGCGATGGACGATGTGTAGATGCAGATGGTGCATCCGTCCCGCAACCCATGGAGATTCAGTTTGCAGAATTCCAGAAAGTGAGCGTGCTCTGGTGAGAGGCCCACTATGATAACTTTCACTTCGTTGGACATTCTTTCGTCTTGTATATTGCCTAGTTGTTGATGCAGATTTCATAAGCCTTTTGCCTTTGACAGATTTCCTGTTTTCCTCATCAATCTTCCTTTGAACATCTTTGAAGAATTCATCCCATTCTTCCGAATCGTACTCTGAGCTGTCCTCCTTGCCTTCGGTTGTCTTGTCTCGAGTTGAGACATCCGGTTCCTCTTTAACAGATGTACTCGTGTGCACCATCGTAACCAGTAGCAAGATTAACCAGGAGAATGCCATTGGTGTGAGTGCTCTGAGTTTTGAGAAAGTGTCCTGTGAAAAACCAACTCAAGAACACATGAAAAATCGTCAATTTTGAAAAATTTGAAAAATTGTACCTAGACAATCATAATCATGTAGAGAAGCCAAGAATCAAATTAGTTTTCCAAAAAGAATTTTAAAAATAGATCAATTCCATGATTTTCAAAAATTCCTCTTTTATGCCCTAAACCAGAATTTTTAGAAATCGAAGCCTAAAAACTCGTTTATCTTGAGAAAAACCAGCATAAAAGCAAAACTAATTGACCCAGAGTTCTTATTTCAAAAGAAATTTGATCAAAAACAAATCACAAACGAAAAAGATCCAAGATTTCAACTCACGTTTGATGAAAAACTGTAAAAACCGAGTTTTGATCAATAAAACTTACTTGAATCCGAAGAACTTTGAGTTTGGAAGCTCCAAAATGCAAGAAATCTAGAGAGAGAAACTCTAGAGATTTTAGAACAAAAGATTAGGGTAAAAGAAATCAAATCCTCTTTGTTCTTATAAAAACCCTAGCCGTGATCCGGATCGGATCGTGATTGTGATCCGGATCGGCTACCCGCAGGAAGAATCCTGCGTTCGGGATCCGGATCACTTACCACGATCCGGATCGGCTTCAACTTTTTCTTCAGAAAAATTCAGAAAAATTCCATAAAATCCAGAAAAAGTATGTAAGCACTTTACCATGTCAACTTTAAACAAAAACATCGTTTCATACAACAAGAAATAGATTATACAAAATCTATCAAAAATATCCAAAAATGAAACGAAAATTTACGAAAGTTAAAACACTTAAAGTTGAACAACTTCAATTACATCTATCCTGATCTTATGTGTAATGCCTTTATCAAATCATCAATTTTGGTAAAGAAAATGAAGTACCAAGATCAATAGATGTTTGAAATCCCAGATAAGTTAGATAATATATCTAGACAATCTGTTGAAGGAGTGGCTCTTTGAGCATCTTTTACTAAAAATCCCACCTTATACCAACCATGAAATACGACTGAGTCAAGTATTTCAATATGAATTTCATCAACATTTTAAAACAAAAATTTGCTTTTCATTCATGGAGTATCTTTTTCTTTCTTTCATTTTCTCCATGTGGTGGTAGTTTTCACACTCCTCATTGGGATGTAACTCTTTCCACATCTTTTGAGCATTTTACATTTCTTTGACTCCCCCTCAATTGGCTATCAATTATTTAATATATAAGGTTTTCAACCAAACCATTGATCTCGAATTCATACTCGACTAAGCAATCAAATATGATAATGACTATACCAAGAGATCATTGAGAGAGAAATTGACTTTGATCACTTAAAAGATGGTTTAATTAACGTAAATGATCATTGCAACATTGAAATATTATGATATCAAAAGCATAATAAATTTCTAAATGCATAAAAGGATGCAATTAAAGTCAATTATGATTTATGCTCAATTAATGTCCTATGTACAAAACATAGATAAAGAACAAAACAAAAACAAAAACAAAACCTAACCTAAGCAAAGGTTTCAAAAGAGTTTATTTCAAGGAAAGCATGCCAATTGCTTTACGCAAGTGAATAAAACGTTTTTGATCCAAAGGTTTTGTTAAGATATCAGCTAATTGATCCTCAGTTGAAATATATGACAGTTGAAGAATGTTTGATTCAACTAGCTCTCTAAGAAAATGATATCTAAGTTCAATATGTTTTGTTCTAGAGTGCAACACAGGGTTTTTTGAAATGTTAATAGCACTAGTGTTGTCACATAAAATGGTTACCGAAGTTGTTGAAATCCGGAAATCGCTCAACACGCTTTTCATCCATATCAATTGGGTTGAACAACTTCCTGCAGAAATGTACTCCGCTTCGGCAGTCGAGAGTGCTATGCAATTCTGCTTTTTACTGTGCCATGCAACAAGGCAATGGCCAAGATAGAAGCATGCACCACTCGTGCTTTTCCGGTCATCCACTGATCCAGCCCAATCGGCATCTGAGTATCCAACAATATCCAAAGTCGTTCCCATAGGATACCAAATTCCGAAACTGATTGTACCTTTGATATACCGGATGATCCGTTTCACCGCTTTCAGGTGAACCTCCTTCGGTGCTGATTGATATCTCGCACAAATCCCAACACTGAAGGATATATCCGGGCGACTAGCCGTGAGATATAGTAGACTTCCAATCATACTGCGATACAGTTTCTCGTCTACATTCTCACTATGTGATTCACTTCCAAGTCCCTTATGGCTAGTTCCCATTGGAGTTGGAAAATCCTTAGAATTTTCAAGATCAAACTTTTTGACCAACTCCAGTGCATACTTGGATTGACACAAGTGAATACCTTCATCGTTTTGTTTAACTTGTAATCCAAGAAAATAAGTCAATTCGCCCATCATGGACATCTCAAATTCGCTTTCCATGGTCTCCGCGAATTTAGAAGCATCATTATCTCTTGTTGCTCCAAATACAATGTCATCGACATAGATTTGTGCAACTATGAAATTGTTTTGATAATGCTTCACAAAGAGAGTCCTGTCAGCTCCCCCTCGAGTGTAGCCCTTTTCCAAAAGGTGCTTTGTCAACCTTTCGTACCATGCTCGCGGTGCTTGTTTCAGACCGTAAAGAGCCTTTTTCAGACGAAAAACATGGTTAGGTAGTTTATGATCCACAAAACCTTTCGGTTGAGCCACATAAACTTCCTCATTTAAAAACCCATTTAAAAAGGCGCTCTTAACGTCCATTTGAAATAATTTGATTTTAAAATGACAAGCAATCGCAAACAATATACGAATGGACTCGAGTCTAGCTACAGGGGCGAAAGTTTCATCAAAGTCTATACCTTCTACTTGAGAGTAGCCTTGAGCAACTAACCTTGCTTTGTTCCTGATGATAGTACCTTCTTCATTTTTCTTGTTCTTGAAGATCCATTTGGTACCTATCACATTGTGTTGCTTCGGAGGCTTCGTTAATTCCCAGACTTTGTTTCGCTCGAATTGATGGAGCTCTTCCTGCATTGCTTTAATCCAGTAGTCATCTTGGAGAGCTTCATCAACATTCCTTGGTTCGATTTGAGATACATAGCATGCAAATCCGCAAACCAATTGTCTCCGTGTTCTAACTCCTTCTTGTGGATCTCCAATGATGTTCGATTCAGGGTGATCCTTGGAGATGCGTAACGTTTGAGGTAGAGGAGTAGACGGAGGTACACGAGATGATTCCTGCACATCAGATGAACTTGAAGAACCGTTAGATGCATCATTATTATCGAAAGAATTGTTAGAAGAAGATGCATTAGCAGGTGTATCATCATCAAGAGAGATATCGAGGGTAGATTTTTCAGATTCAAAGTGAAAAGCTTCATCTACCTTAACATTTATCGATTCTACGATCGTCTTAGATTCTAAGTTAAAAACTCGATATGCTCTACTGTTTGTAGAATAACCTAAGAAAATCCCTTCGTCACTTCGAGAGTCAAATTTTCCAAGATTTTCGCGATCACGTAAAATAAAACACCGACTCCCAAAATACGAAAATATTTGATGTTAGGTTTTCTACAAAACCATAGTTCATATGGTGTATTCAAAGTCCCCGGGCGCAAATACACTCGATTGATAACATAGACAGCCGTGTTCACCGCTTCAGCCCAAAAATATAAAGGAAGGTTCCGGCTATGAAGCATAACACGAGCCATCTCCTGTACGACCCTGTTCTTGCGCTCGACTACACCATTTTGTTGAGGTGTGTAAGGTGCAGAGAATTCATGTTTAATGCCGTTAGAAGAGCAAAAATCAATGAATTTGGAATTTATGAATTCCCCACCTCTATCACTCCTAACTCGAGTAATCCTTTCATTCTTTTCAATCATAATACGATTGCAAATTTCGAGAAAAGAATCAAAGGTATCAGCTTTTTCTTTTAAAAATGCTACCCAAGTATACCTAGAAAAATCATCAACCAATAAGAAAATATACCATTTACCTCCCAGAGATGGTTGACGAGTTGGCCCCATTAAGTCCATGTGCAAAAGTTCCAAAGGCCGTTTTGTACCTATGTGGTTCAAGTTCTTGTGTGCAGTCCTAGACTGTTTTCCCTTTTGGCAACCGCCACACACAAGGTTTTGTTCAAAAGAAAGTTTCGGAACCCCCTTGACCACATCTTTGTTTGAAATTCTAGCAAGTTCCTTAAAGTTTATGTGACCTAGCCTTTCATGCCAAAGTGTTTCATTTTTCAAAGATGCTAGGTTACATTTTTCAGAAATCTTATGAGGAACTACATAACAGTTGTTTTCTGATCTAACCCCCTTTAAAAAGAAAGCATGGTTCATGTCAGTTACAGTGCATTTATCAGAAGAAAAATTAACTGAATAACCATTATCACAAAGTTGACTTATGCTTATGAGGTTAGTCTTAAGGCCATGAACAAATAACACATTATCTAGAACTGGGCCATCTGGAATAGCTACTGTTCATTTTCCAACAATTTTGGATGACCGACCATCTCCGAAAACAACAAGTCCTCCGGAGTTTTTCTCAAATGTTTGAAAACAGTTTTTGTCGCCGGTCATATGACGGGAACACCCGCTATCCAGGTACCAAGACGAACTATCATATGCATGCAAGGAGATATTTGTAACGAGACAAGGGAAAATTTCACCTTTGCGCACCCAAACCTTTTTGGAATGCGTCGGTAGTGGTCGTGAAGTTGATCTCCTAGGTGAAAGCGTCTTGCTCGAAGAATTGCTGCTCCTTGATGATGTCGTCTTGAGCGGTGTACTACCAAGGGTCTTTTCCTTCAAATGAATTGCATTTGATTTCCGAGGAATCACCCTTTTGGTAGTCATTGCAAGAGGTGCTTGAGGTGTGCGTTTGGCTCCCGTCTTGCAATATCTCCTTATGTGCCCTGAAATGCCACAACGAAAACATACCTTAGATCTTGTCGATTCCGAGGAGGATGTGGTAGGCTTGTTGTCGTTGATTGTCGTGAATTCCGGTGTCGGAGGAGGAGATACCGACTGAGGCACAAATACTGTCCCACTCGAACTTGGAATGTCTCCAGTTTGAGTGTATCCGAGGCCGAACTTGTTTGTTTGACCAAGACCAAGAAGTCTGTCCAACTTACTCCTTCCAGAAGAGAATCTCTTTAAGTCATCCTTCAGTTGGCGTATGGTCTCCGTCATTTCCAATTTTTCCTGTCGGGCCTCGCCGTTGAGCTTCAAGAAGTAATTCGCTTTGTTCACCATGTCTACATAACTCTTCTCGAAATGCTCATTGGACTCTTGAAGTGAAGCATTTGTTTTAATCAGATTGTCCCTTTCCACTTCAAGATCGGTTGAGTGAGAGGTTACCCTTTTTACTTCTTCTTCGAGATCCTGCAATCTCCCTCTCAACCCCTTATTTTGTTTAGCCAGTTTCTTTGAATCCCTCAAAAGTCTGTGGTAGGCTAAAACAAAATCTTCACCTTCCGAATTATCTGATTCATCGTCCGTTGCAATCTTTTCAACAGTGGAGTTGGACAAGGACTCGGATGTACTTGCCATTAAGCACATGAAGGGTGAAGATGTAGTGGACGCGTGGAAAGCTGTCGCGTTGTCTTCTTCATCACTTGACGATGACTCATTTGACGTGGAGTTGTCATCCCAAGTGACGACTTGCATCGCCTTCTTCTTTGCCGGATTCTTGTTGGGACATTCCGTTGCAATGTGGCCGTAGCCTCGACATTTGAAGCACTGAACTTGTCCCTCTGAACTTTTCTTATCCTTTGAGAAGTTCTCTTGCTTTCTTGACTTGTAGCTTGAAGATCCTTTGCCTTTCCTCGACTTTCCGAAGGATGGAGATTTGCTTGAATTACCCCTTCGAAAGTTGCGGCGAAACTTCCTTGTCAAGAGAGCGAGCTGCTTCTCAAAGTCCTCCATAGAAAGGTTCTCGTCGTCGTCCGAGGAGGATGAATCCGCGTCTTCTTCTTTAGTTGATTTCAATGCGTAACCTGAAGACTTAGAAGAGGATGCCTTTCCAGAAGAATAGTTAGTAGGAAATGTCATTTCATAAGTTTGTAAAGCACCTACTAATTCTTCTACACGCATTTCGTCCGGGTGTTTAATTGTTTCAATGGCTGCGACCTTCGGGCGAAATCGTTCAGGAAGAGTTCTTAGAATTTTTCTTACAACTTTAAATTCTGGAATCTTCTCTCCCAAGTTAGCACATGAGTTTACGATGTCTTGCAATCGTGTGTAATAGTCAGTGAAAGATTCATTCTCTGCCATAGAGATAGAGTCAAACTTGCTCGTAAGCATTTGCAGTTTCTGAATCTTCACAAGGTTAGTTCCCTCATGCGTAACTTGAAGAACATCCCAGATTTCTTTCGCAGTCTCACATGCCGAGACGCGAGAGAACTCAGTTTGTGACAAAGCATTAAATAGAGCATTAATTCCTTTGCCATTGTAAGAAGATAATCTATCTCTTCCTTGGTCCATTTCGACCTAGGTTTTAAGGTGCGAACATCATCTAAAATTTCAGTTGGATTAGACCATCCTAATTCAATTGATTGCCACACCCTTTCGTCGATGGAAATTAAAAAGGCTTTCATCCGTACTTTCCAGTACGCATAATTTGTTCCATCAAAGAAAGGGGGTCGATTGATGTTTCCACCTTCAACCATTGTTTACAACCCTATTCCCGCTCTGATACCACTTGTTGGGTTATGTTAATATGGATCTAAATAGGGGAAAAAACACCTAGAGGGGGGTGAATAGGTGTAAACAATAAACACTCAAAAAATCATTGCGCAATAAAACCCAATGCGGAAAAATAAATGAACACGCAAGATTTTTACGTGGAAAAACTCCAAACCGGAGTAAAAAACCACGGGACCGATAACACGGCGAAATCCACTAGAATTAACACACGTACAAGGTGATATAACGTACTCACAGACGACTCAACCTTTTACCATACGCTCCTAGTAGATCTTCCCGCTCGCTCCACGACGCTTCTCGAATCCACGATCTGCGCCCAACGCTGAATCCACAGCGTCCAACGTCGAGTCCACGACGTCCAACCGAATCCACGGTCTTCACCCAATAGTACGCTTCGAATCCACGAACGTACCTCGCTCCGAATCCACGAGAGCGGTTGCACCTTGAATCCACAAGGCCACGCGAGTCCACGCGCCGATTTGGGGTAAATCGTTGTTTTTGGGTGGTGATGATCCGCCGAATACTTAGATCAAAGATAGATCGGAAATACCATCTAAGTATTCATTGATTTGATTCTACTCAAAATGTGAGTATGGAAAACCTAGAATCAAATCAATCAATATAGATGAAGAAACATAGAATGAATCTATTGATTTCCTTTCTTCTCTATATGTGGATCTAAGCCGTATAAAATGATATTTGATAATGACGGCTCTATTTGGATTACCCTAGAAATGAATATAGGGTCTATTTATAGGTTAGAAACCATGGAAGAAGATAAGGATCAAAAACTGCCTTTTCTGGAATTTTACCGACGGCGATCCGGATTGGAATTACTGCGATCCGGATCGCAGAAGCAAGAAAGACGATTTCCAGAAAATCAAGGGTTCGGGATCCGGATCATAATCTCCGATCCGGATCGTTCATACAGTTTTACCAGAACATCATGTTCGGGATCCGGATTGCAAGTCCTGATCCGGATCGAGGAAGCACACAGGTAAAACCAGTGTTCGGGATCCGGATCAGAGGATGCTGCGATCCGGATTGAACCAGTGTATGAACGAACACCCTTCGGGATCCGGATTGCAAGCACGATCCGGATCCTGAACATGTCCCATGTCCAGTTTTTGATGTTTATGCAATTAAAACCTCTTCCAGGTGTTTCTACACTATAAGAAGTATTCGGATCATCAAAATCTTTAGTTAAACGTACCTGATCCTTTTGAATTCTTCTTTCTTGAGATTGAGGTATACGATTCAAAGTTTCTTCATCTTCAATCTTCAAGACTTAATACAATCACGAAATACGCCAACTCAAATTCCGTAACAACAACCTCCACGACACCCAGCTAGGTCACCATAAAAATCTCAGCTCAACCTGATCCCTCCAATCCATGAATTCAAGCATGCGTGCGTTGCGGAACTGCGCAGTAACTTCTCTGCTTGCATCCGAGAGCACAGGGAGAGAGGGAGAGAAAGGATGGAATTAAAGCTCAAATCTCAACCAATTCCAACAATAAAACCCAAGAGGAGAACAAACAAATCCAAATCCATAATCTCCGATGATCAATTTACCTCAATTTGCTCCTCGCGCGCGCACGTTGACTCGGTCAACTCTCACAAGCAGCACACTCCACAGCCACCTTCACTTCTCCCTCTACTTCCTCTTCTTCTTCTCCTCTGGCAGCAAGAAATGGAGGTGAGGATAAGGATGAGGTGTGGGTGAGGGAGCAGATGGCTATGCGTATAAATATCACGTTGGGAGTGGTTGGAACAGAGAAGAAGGCCATACCGCATTACTGTGCAAAACCGGGCTTATTCTGGGCATTCTTGTGGCTGTGTACCGGTACCAACATGGGGGTACCGGTACACACCCCTTGGTTCCGGTACCAAGCTGCTGGTTCCGGAACCAAGTGGCCAGTTCCGGAACCAGCTGCTTGGTTCCGGAACCCAGCCACCCAAAGGCCCGAATTCAGCCTGAAGCTCCCCAAAACGCGCCGTCAACTCACTTTCTCGACTCCGGACCTCCGCATCACCTTGAAACCAACCGATCACCTCTGTAAAATCATAATACACATGTCCAAAGTGATCAACTCCCAAGAAAACCATCCAAGAGACCACAGCTCGACCCGCAAGCTCCAAAGCCGACGTTAACTCACTTCTCTACAAAAATACCTCCGCGTCGCTCCGGGACCACCCGAACCTCGCTGTAAATACAAATAGAGTCTGCTGAAGGTATTTCCACAATACCAGGCTGCCACGTGGAGTCGGCACACTGCCCGAAGCTCCGGTACTCTACAAGATGAGCCACTAAGGCTAAAATCACACGTATGGAGGCAAATCTCACAACGGGAGCAAATGTCTCATTGTAATCTACCCCCTGCCTTTGATTGTAGCCCTTAGCCACGAGCCGAGCCTTATATTTATTGATTGATCCATCCACCTTGTGCTTAATTTTTAAAACTCATTTATTTCCAATAGACTTGCGCTCAGGTGGAAGGTCAACCAACTCCCATACTTGGTTCTTGCTCATGGAATCCATCTCATCTCTCATAGCAGCCATCCACTCATTACAAGCTGGTGATTGTAGTTGTCACGCCCCGGGGTCGAAACTGCGACCCGGGCTCGCCAACAGATCCGCCGTCTGTGCGGAAACTGCCGCACAGACGAAGCGTCTAACCTGCAAAAGATCTATAGCTAACATGTATCAGAGCTGAAAAAGAACTAATAGCTATAGAAATCAACTGAACATCTGGATAAATGAATATCCTCAATACAAAGTCTGATAAGCTATGAAAGATAATACAATCCTCACAAGTCTTTCAGAATGACCAGTACAAAAGTGGAGTCATAAAATAAAAACGGATACATCTACCTCTGACTCTCAAAGCTGGTAAGGAACTAATCGGCCACGTCCTCACCTCGATCTGCTGTCTCCGCGCGAACCAAGCCGGAACAGCTACCTCAACCTGTCACCGCAGCGGGTGTGAGATCTACTGCAGAAGGCAGATCTCAGTGGGTACCGTCCCAATATCCACGGTATGCCCACTAAGTCTACTGGAGGCAAAACAGATAGATATGCAGATAGATAGATAGATAGATAGATAAGCTGAAGGGAAACTACAGCTAATATGACGCAAACATAATGCTCAAAGGAAAGTCTATCATAAACATGCTATGCATACTCTCGCTACTGCTAAAATGCCTCAGTATCAATGCTCTCAGGAAAAACCATCTAAGAACATAATATGTAACAACCCGCTCATAACACCCAATCTCAAGGACTGCCAAAAGTGGCTCAGTCCAGCCTGCGCCGGTCCTCTAGGAACGCACCTGCCCACTACCACTCATCCAAAAAAAAGGACGGGATTTACGTGGGGCGTCCTAAACCGACCATCTCAATCTCACACAAAGTGACCCCATGGTAGCTCGGCCAGGGTATCAAGCGACCGCTAGTAAATCAACTAGGCGCACACAAAGTGACCCCATGGTAGCTCGGCCAGGGTATCAAGCGACCACTAGTAAATCAACTAGGCGCATAACCACATCGTAGCCTCGTCAGGCTCGGTATCATCATCGCACCCGGGGCGTAGCTCGAGGGGAGCGACCCCACCGAACTCAAGTATCACATCTGTCTCACTGTCTCAAATATGCGGCATATGCAGGCTATAATCCACGATCAAACAGATCGGTATCTCAAAGCTCGAAAACACAACTCAGTCGGAAAAGAACCTCGACTCAAACATGAATAGCCCAAACACTCTCACCGCTAAGTCGGAGAACCCTCAACGACTCAATCTGATAATGCATGACCATAGCTGAGCCGGGAAACACCCGCGACTCGATATGCCAGAACCCCAAATATCCTCAAAACTAAGTGGGAGAACTACCTCTACCACTAAATCATAAACACAATCCATGATCTAAAATAAACCCATCGATCCCCAACATGGAAGAAGAACTCACAGGACACTAGAACTCAGCACACATGCTCTAAAAATCCACTCGGCACCCCCGGCACGAGTAAACAAGCATCCTGAACCTATGCCATACCTTTGGCAATCTCATAATTTAAAAACCAACTTTGAAGTCATTGATTTTCCTTAAAAACACGTTTCTCGATTTTTAAAACGGTTCAGGTGCAGTTATGATGTAAACAAAACATGAAACCTAGTGTCATAAGATATGAGGAGTCCACTAAAAATAATCCGGGGTTCCAATAAATTTTACAGAAAATTTCAGGAAACTATCAGATGTAAAAACAGCGAAAACGCCTAATAAACATGATCAACTTGCATTCAATAGCATTAAGGGGCATTCCATAAATTTTGGAGAAATTCCAACCCACCTGGAACGCTTTCCGTAGGCAACGCTGAAGTCGGTGAAGTGCCGGAATTCCGAACGAAAGAAAAACCGAAAACCGCGCCGCGCGTGCACACTCTGCCGTTAAGCACAAAAAGAAACCTCGGAAGCTGAAATAAATTCCTTGAGTTCCCACAGAACCTGCGTGCAACCGACTCACCTCACGGCTAAATCATGGAGCAAACAAGGGCTCAAGTACCACAAATCCACCACCAAGGTACCAACATTAAGCCTCTGCCCACAGTATTCCTCAAATATTTAAACTTCCACAATCCTCATCAAGCACTTAGCACACACATAAAATCTCCAGGCAACAAGCAGTACACTAACAGCAGTTGTTCACTCAAATGTATATGCTCACATAAAACAATCTACCAAAAATCCATAATCCACTTCTTTACAAGCTCCCTAGCACACATAATTAACCTTCAGCATACTCAAAAGCCCAAATACACTTAATCCCTCACACTAGGCTCACAGCATACATATACACTTCTCACGGCACCCATCAAAACCACCAGCTCACCAACATTACTTAACACTAAACAAATAAATATTTACACACAATTACAACATCTCTGCACACCCCACAGCACTCTCCAAACATTACGCTCTCATAAGAAAATCACTAAATTCCAAGTCCAGTAACAAAAGGAACACTCAGCATCCTTTCATAGCCCTCTTGAAACCCCACAGCTCCAACACAACAAGGGTCCCCTCAACAACAGCACCCCTAATCAGGTGCTTCCGCGCGCCGCCTACCGCCGGCTTCAACAGCTTGCGCGGCACCTAGCTTCCGCGCGCACTGTGCTGCAGCACCAAAACCAGGGAAAAACCAACGTCAGGATTACCCAAAACACAAACACCCACACACACACACAGGGCAAAATAGCCCAGTCCCCGCCGACGACGACGACGACGCGCGCTCACGCGAGGAGCTCGCTGCGCTCGCGTCGCCGCGCGCGGAGCTGCCGCTGCCAGTGCGGCATCCACGCCAGCCGCGCGGCGCCTGGGCCTGCCGCGCGCGGCGCCTAGGCGCGCTGCGCAGTGCCCAAGGGCGCACTGCGCGGCGCCCAGGGCGCACTGCGCGGCGCCCAGGCCCGCTGCGCAGCGCCCAGGGGCGCTCTGCGCGGCGCCCTGGCGCCCGCTGCGCAGCGCCCAGGCGCGCTGCGCAGCGCCCAGGGGCGCTCTACGCGGCGCCCTGGCGCGCAACACCCGCCGTCAGAGCGGCGTCCACACGCTGCGCGGCGCCCACTTGTGAGCCCGCGCAGCTGCCCAGCGCATGCGGCCGCTCCACCACGGACAAAAAGTCCGGAACACACACCAACACACACAGGAAAACATCAAAAGAAACCAAACCGAGCTAGCCAAAAATCCGCAACATACCTCGTTGAGCTCGGCGCGCTCGCTCCGCTTGCTCCAATCGACTTCCAAGGCCACTAGCAGAGGGTCCACTCTCACTCATCTCTCATTTCCCCCTTTTTCTTCTTCTTCTTCTTCCTTCTTTCTCTCTTTCTCCCTTTCCTCTGCTCACCTCACTTTCCTGTTTCGATTAGTTGAAGAAGGCGATGACGTGGAGGGAAATTAATTAAGGGAGGTGGGTGGGGAGTAGTTGGCAAACAATAAATGCACAAGAAAATCTCATTCCTCTAATTAAATGCATTCTAACATCCACTCTCTTAATCCAATTAATTCAATTCCCATTCTTTACTTTGCTGCCACACGGACATAACTCAAAAAAATACTTAAATTAATTAATTAATTCAAAATAGGCCAACTCCAAGTCACTTTTTGCCTTCGGGGCCTCCGCACCAGTCCGGAACCTCCCGAACCCCGCTGTAATCTGAAAATACACATGTCCACAACTTTTTCTTCTCAAAAAGCTCAACCGTTGAGTCGGGGTGCTCAATCCAAAAACCGGCTCCAAAATTGCCAGTTCCGACTCACTTTTCGCTTCCGGATCCTCCGCGTCAGTCCGGAACCTCCCGAACTCCGCTGTAAACTCAAAGTATACCTGTTCCAAGTATTTCCAAATTTTCTGCACTCCACTGTGGGGTCGATGCTTCCCCGAAGCCAGTCCTCTATCGGCGCACAATGCCCGGAAAACCCCGAATCAAACTGGGGCTTCCGCATAGATCCGAATCAACCCGACATCATCTGTAAACACACAAGCAACACGCCCGAGACAATTTATCCACACCACGCCATCTCACGAGGTCGGCGCGCTATCCGAAATTCCGGTATTCTACAGTAGTGCTTCTACATAAGAAGCAGGCTCATCATCATCGAGCGGAGTGCACATGAAAATATTCCCTTCGATCTCAAAACGTCGACGGGGAATGTTTCCACGTTCACTTCTACGCAGTTGAGGGTCTAAACTCTCGGCTTCCAAGGGTATGCTCCCACTCATAGAAGCACTCCCACTAGCCGGAGGATCGCTACCACTTCCTTCAGTGACTTCGGGAAGTGATCGATCACCCTCACCAGAAGATGGGATAGCATCGTCTTGTAACTCATACAATCCGACGTTATTTCGCATTTCACCAATGCTTGGAAATTCCTTCTCTAGGAATTCCACATTACGAGACTCAATCTCGGTCATCCCACCATCTGGGTGTTCACCATACATCACATAGCCCTTCGAATTTTCAGGGTATCTGATGAACACATGCTTGCTTGCTTTAGGGCCAAGTTTTCCGAATCTATGTGAGGGATTGTGAACATATCCAGTTGAATCCCAAGGGCGAAAGTAGTGTAAACTTGGCTTTCTACCACTCCACAACTCATATGGGGTAGATGGCACTGATTTACTAGGGACTCGATTAAGAATATAGGCAGCAGTCAAAAGAGCATCTCCCCAAAAACTTATAGGAAGATGAGCATGCGCCATCATAGACCTAACCATGTCCAGTAGAGTACGATTCCTTCGCTCTGCAACACCATTTTGTTGCGGAGTACCTGGAATAGTGAGCTGTCTCATAATGCCCTTTTGCTCACAGTAAGTCTTGAACTGATCAGACAAGTACTCACGTCCTCGATCAGTGCGAAGCACTTTTACACTTCTTTCTATTTGATTCTCAGCCTCTGCTACGAAGCGCTTGAAGCAATCTAAAGCTTCAGAACGGTGAGAAAGCAAATACACATAGCCATAACGGGAATAATCATCAATGAATGTGAGAAAATAGCACGCACCATGCCGGGCCCTCATATTCATTGGCCCACAAATGTCTGAGTGGATCAGCTCCAAAGGATGAGAGGCACGAGTAGCCTTACCAAAAGGCTTTCTACATGCCTTCCCAGCCAGACAAGGCTCGCACACAGATAGGTCAACTTTGGCGAGAGACCCCAAAAGGCCTACTCGAGCCAGTCTGTTCATTCTTTCGTGACCTATATGGCCTAGTCTGGCATGCCATTTAACGGATTCATCACAGAGATTAGAAGAAGAAGAAGCAAAAGCAAACGAATCATCCTCCAAATCTAACTTAAAGAAACCATTTATTAATGTACCATATCCAAATAAAGTACCATGAAAGGAAATGTCAAGGCGGTCTCTGTCAAAATGAAAAGAATAGCCTAAATGTAGCAAAGCTAAAACTGAACATAGATTACATCTTATACCGGGTGCATATAGCACATCTTGAAGAAGTAAGGTGCGGCCACCACGCAACTTGAGTTGGTACGAACCAACTCCAATAACTTCTTCCATTGAGCCATTACCAAGGGTGACAAATTATGTGCCAGTCGGTACTCGATGGTAATCTACAAATCCCGCTCGATCACGCACTACATGCTTGTCTGCTCCTGTATCCACGATCCAATCGGGAAGAGAATTAGCTACTAAAGCATAAGAGCAAACAAAACAGTGTGAGAGTGGTAGGGTTACCTTTTTCGGCTCAGAACAATTCCGAGCGAAATGACCCTTCTTCTTGCAGTTATAGCATTTTAGCTTCGCAACATCTCTACTGCCAGCTTGCTTGCCTCTGCCGCGCTTTCCAACTCCACCATGTGGAATTTGATTTTTTACTTTTCTGCGCTCCATTGTTGTAACGCTTTTTGCGCTTGGGTGCAATCCCACCGCGCTTCTCAGAGCGTGCAACAAGAGCGACAGAACGGTTCGCATCCAAGCGTTCTGCCTCAAGCTCGAGATGACGTGATATGTCATTAAACGTTTTAATGCCCTCACTGTGCGTCATCAGGAGCTTCATCTGGGACCATTCAGGGTCCGGCAGTGAACGAATCACTGCGAGAACCTGTTGCTCATCGGTGAGCTCATTTCCAGCAGCCTTAAGGTCCCGAATCATGGTGCTCATCACACGAAGGTGCTCAACCATTGAGTGCTTCGGGTCCTTAATGTACTGCTGAAACTTTAGATTTAGGGCACGCAGCCTCGTAACTGAAGTTTGCCCAAAAGCAATCTTCAGATTTTCCCACATGTCTTTGGCAGTCTCAAATGTCTCAAACTGTCCAATGAGGTCATCCTGCATGGCACACAACATAGTATACCTAGCCGTACGATCCTCCTTGAACCATTTGTCATAGACATCCTGCTCAGGCTTGTGTTCTGCAGTAGAGTTATCTAGAGGCACAGTCTTTTTGACAGAGAGAGTTTCAAGAACTCCTTGTTCATTAAGCAGGTATTGCATTTTTCTGTGCCATATGTCATAATTCTTTCCGTTTAGCTTATCACCCCTCGTGAGGTCAGCTATAACATTTCTGGAAACCATTTCACTACATTCAAAAAACAGGTTTGGACATTAGGCACATATTGCAAAAATTAACAAGATTGAAAAAATATCTCCTTCACAACGGGATCGAAAATTTCGCTAGGCTCATAATCATCACCCAGTGTCGGTTCAAGAAATTTTAATCTTATTAATTTTTTCTTATTTAATTTTGAAACTTATTCAAAAAAAAAGGGAACTCATCCATTAAAAGAACACATCTTTTTAAAAAAAATTTAAGAACTTATCTTAGATAATTCATATCACACAGATAAAATAATAAAATAAGTATTTGTGCCAAAATTTAATTTGAAAAACGTCGATGGTGTGCAAAACACATTCCTCTTACACGACCTCAATTATTACATCACATTTGCAGAAATAAAACCTACTACATCACTACAAAGATGTACATCAAAGGGGATCATATTCTAAAAGAATGCAGCACACGCCGAACCCGCTTTTCTAAAAAATTAAATTTTGTGAAAAAACACCGAAAGAACACAAGTACTTATATGCACAAAACATACACAATTAATAATAAGCTACACAAAATATAAGTTATACAACACATGCATATTTAAATTCCACAGGTAAAAAATTAATAAAAATTTTCACACCACATAGGAGCATAAAAGAAATCACATAAAAAAAAAATTGCACCACATAGGAGCATAAAAAAAACTCACATAAAAAAAATTGCACCACATAGGAGCATAAAAAAAAAATCACATAAAAAAAATTGCACCACATAGGAGCATAAAAAAAACTTATTTTCTTAAAAAAAAATTAAAATTAAAAAAAATTGCGGGAAGCCACTCAGGCCGGGCCAGCTGTCACGCCCCGGGGTCGAAACTGCGACCCGGGCTCGCCAACAGATCCGCCACCTATGCTAAAACCCGCATAGGCGAAGCGTCTAACCTGCAAAAGATAGTACTATAGCTACACAAATATCAGAGCTGAAATAAAATGCTGTAAAATAAAATCCAATCACTGTACATCATGAAATAAAGTACAATATCCATTCCCTCAAATACAGATAATCATCATACAATGTCCTCAGTACAGCATCTCTCGACTATAAAAGGAGATAAACTAAAACTATAGTACATCAGTCTCTCCAGATACAAAAGATCTCTCTCCTCCAGATAAACAGTAAAAACCAGCCAACAGCTACGAGGAATCTCCAACCAGGGGATACAGCTACACTCCTCGGGTGGTAACGATCTAGCTCGTGACTCCCTCGCCCCGAACAACGACCGAAGATCAGCAACTCCAATGAGGACTCTGCAAAACAGGGGGGAAAAGAAGAGAAAACAACAGGGTGGGGGGGGGGGGGGGGTGAGAACCACTAGTAAACCAGTAGCCTCCCCCTGTGGGTAAAGCCTCGAGCTCCGGCGTACCCACTAAGTCTACTAGAGGCAAGAGAAGGAACAAGTAGTAAAACTGTAAACAGAACTACTGAATAAAAGGGGAAACCACAATAAGTATGCCTCTAAATGCAATACCGAAGGAAATGACGGTATGAAATGCATCAGGAAATAATATCTGGCTAAATAGACCCAATCTAGTGCCACCAGTAAAACTGGTACTGCCTGCTCTGTCATCACTCACAACTCACCAACTGTGTCATCACTCACAACTCACCAACTGACCGGCACCGTCACGGTCAAAAGCCTACTCCGGAGTGGCACTCGAGGGGAGCGACCCACACGAGTAAAGTATCGCTGTATCAAGCATCTCTGTAACCACTGTCTCATAATAGCAGGACTGGATCATGACTATGATCAAAGTGGGAAACTCCGTCCACTAATGAAACCCCGACCTGATGCAATAGTACTCAAAAAGTGGGAAATACCATCCACTAGAGAACTCTGATACCCAATCTGATGTAATAGTAAACATCCGGTCAACCGCCCACAGTCCGCGGTCACCGCAATAACCCCCAACCCACAATTGGGTACAATAATCAAGATCCGGTCAACCGCCTACTGTCCGCGGTTGCCGCAATAACCCATAATCCAACATCAAGTACACCCTGTCACTGACCCGCAGGTCCCGGCTACACTATCCCAAAACCTCTGCTCGAACTCGAGCAACATGACTCAAAAGTCCAAATGAAAAGGAGAAAGAAAGCAATCATGGTTTCTCCTAAGTCAAATCCCAATATGATAGTGTAGCAATAAAATAGTGGCCTATCTAGATGTCCAAATAAGCATGCAAAAGTCCTCAGGCAATATGAAATGGAGAATAGCAAATAACAGTTTGCAGGTGTAACAAATAATAAATCCACATAAATATGTCCATCATACTAACATCATCGGTCAACTACACATGTAAATAATCCCTGATCCATAATAAATCTCACAGTGGCACCCGCACATTGATGTGTCATTATGTCCTGACAATTAATCATTTAATCCACTTTCATAAATCTAGGTGCTAGTGTAGCATATTAATCATCACTAATAAATTATTCCAATGATCATGTTCCAACAGAAATATTATTCCCATAATGTCCCCAACATGCTATATTCACAAAATTAATCTCAGATGATAGGCTCACATTTATATCAGGCAATCATGCATAATAATCAATCAATATGCTCAAAAGTGGGGTTCTCTAATAAACTTAGTGAGCAGGTCAGAAGTAGAGGCGTGCAACAACCACCCACCTGAAGCGCTAACTGTCCGGGTCCGTACAGCTGAAAATACCAAAAACTCCAATCCTGCGCTCCAACAAAAACAGTACACCCGAAACACTCCTGGCACAACACAAAGTCCACTAAATACACTTAGGCTCCCAAATAGTGCTCTTACAAAAACATACAACAACAGTCCCAGAACTGTTAAATTATCACCTGCAGGAAGTGCCCAGAAAATTCCCAGAAAAATATCACGGCGATCCTCGCGTCGATAGCTTCGCAACGGTACCTTGCACGCCCAAATCAGAGTTCGGTAAGCCAAGTTATAAATTCGGCAAGGTGGTAATCCAATCAACAAACTGTGAAGAAAAACTGTACACAGTACACTGAGAAAACAGTGATTATCATCTCGAAACAATTTTTCTAAAATCTCAGAAAAATCACCATTGCGTTCCTCGCGACGAGTAGATCAAAAAGTTGTATAAGCTCGTCTCCGTCTGACGCTCGTGCGCGAAGATATGGCCAAAATACTCAGCTGCTGTCAAGGAAATCCACACAGCAAAAAGGGGTCACTGTTTGCCTCGGGATCCGTGCCAAAACCTCGAAACCGAAAAGCGCAATCAAAATGAAAGTTGAAGCCTTATCTGTAAGGAGTCAGCCGGCGTAAGAATCACAGAAAAGTGACCTCGGGGTAGCCCAGGGGAGCCAAAACATCACTGCTGCGCCGAAGAAGGAAACAGGAAATGCATCGTCGCGCCGCGCCGTAAAATGGGGAACCTCGGGATTCGAGCCTCCTAAAATCCTAGAACTTGGCAGGAAGATCAAGCATCAAGAGGTGAACAAATCTCCTTAAGGTGGCTCGGGCAGAAGAGGCGCGGTTTGGGAGAAAAAAGCCAAATAAGAGGGCTCGGGTTGGCTATTTATAGGCCATTCCAAACAATTAGAAAAATGCCCGCTGTATCCTCATTTTCGGGCGCCCGAAAAGATTCGGGCGCAAACAGTGCGGCCCGGCCCACACTTTCGGGCGCGCACAGTAGCCCGGCCCACACGGCCCACGCCCGCACACCCGATCCGGTCGGACCGCGTGACCGTCCGACCCGCTCCACACGCTGACACGTGTCCCCGAACACCGAACAGGCAACCCGGCCGCTCCCCTCGCGCCACCTGGCCGCCCTTGGTCAACGGGGCCAGTTGGCGCCCGCCAATGGCGGGCCGCCACGTGGCGCCCGCGTGCGCCACCCTGCTGCCGTGCCCGCCACGCCAGCCGGCCGCCGCCTGCCCCGCCTGCCGGCCGCCTGCCACCGCCGCCTGCCACTCCGTACGCGCACAGTAGCACACCCAATCCTCGCTCGCCACGTGTCCAAGGAATAACTTCGCTGAACCCGGTGCACAACAATCCCAAACACCGAACTAATGAATATCTGCCACGTGTCCCTATCCGGTCCACCGTACACCGCGCACTGCCGCGCCTGCCGCGCACAGTGGCGCATCCAATCCCCGCGCGCCACGTGTCAACCCTCTCGTTCACTGCACCCGGTGCACCCGACTTCATGAACCGAACCAATAGGAAGATGCCACGTGTCCCCGCTCCGGTCCACCGTACACCCCGCTATGCTCGGTGGACCGCGACCCGAGGACCAACCAATGGGAAACTGCCACGTGGCCCCCCGCTCCGGTGCACGCCGGCCGCGTGGACCGCGCACCCTGCCCGCGCCCACGCGCCCTGCCCGCCGCTGCTCTCCGCCTGCCCGAGGCCGCGCCGCCGCCCTCCGCCGCCGCCGGACGCCGCCGGCGATCGCCGGAGTTACTGTTCCGGCGTGAACAGTAACCCGTGCCCAAAAAGTCAAGTAGGTAGTCCATTTTGACCGTTTTCGCGCGCTGAATCCGAATTTGACGTCCTTTTCTCCAAATTCCAACTCTAAAAATTGCCGAAGGCTCCCGGAAGTGTATTCTTAGCCCGAATTTCGCGCGGAGCCCAAATTTAATATCCGATTCGCGCGAAACCACTTCTAAACCCTCCACGGGGTCCTCTGATCACTCACATGGTCAATTTGAGCCCGAAGTCCAACTCTTGTGCCCAATTATGCCCCAAACACCTCCAGTACACCATGTAGGCCTCCAATGGCCACCCCAACGCACTGCAGCAGCTCTGCGGAGATCCGGGTCATCACACCAGCCACGCGCACCCAGCGCGATGGGCCGGCGCCCGCCCGCATAGGAGGCGGGCCGAGCCGGGCCGGGCCCAGCGCACGGGGCCCGCAGCCGCTCAAGGCTGCATGCCGGGCCGGGCCCAGCGTACCCAGCGCGGGCCACTGCAGGCCGGGTCGGGCCTGGCGCGCACTGCGCGGGGGCCCGAGCCCGCTGGCCCGCTCAGCGCTGCAGGCCGGGCCGGGCCCAGCGTGCGCCCACTCTGGCGCTGCGGGCTGGCCTGGCGCCTGCATACGCGGGGGCCCGCTTCAGGCCGGGCCTGGCCTGCGCCCGCAAGGGCGCCGCGGGCTGGGCTGGGCCCTACGCCCGAAACGCTGGGGGGGCCCAGGCCCGCCAGAGGAGGCCCGCGCCCTCTAGGGTGCCCAGTTTTTTTTTTTTTTTTTTTTTTTTTTTTTTTTAAGTAATGCACACAGCATAAAAGAAAATTAAAAATATTTATTTACAACTGATGTAAATAAAAATATTTCTTGATCAATATAAAAGAATAAGAAGCTAAAACTAATTTAGTTTTCTTTTTATCTTTTTTTAAAAAAAATATTTACAGCATATGTAAATAATAAAAAAAAAGTTATTTACAACATATGTAAATAAAAAAATATTTCGTGATCAACATAAAAGAATAAAAAATTAAAACTAATTTAATTTTCTATCTTCATCTTTTATTTATTTATTTTAATTCGATTTCACATAGAAAAAGAATCTAAAAAAAATTTGTTGAACTAATCTATGAAAAATATGATCAACGAAATAATTTTTTTAAATCAAGCAAACACAGGCATGATCTCAGGCGAAAATAAGCAAATCGCTCTGATACCAATTGTTGGAATCAGTGGGCAGCGGAAACTTACAAACTGGATAGCCAACGTATCCAGGAACCGGAATTGGATCAGCTAGCTTGTTTTACCAGCCTTCTTGGATCGTCCTTGTCTTCTTGGTAATTCTTGACTCTCCACGAATCTCCTGGTTGTAGACCGGATGCGCAGATCGGATCGGATGCGAAGAGGGCTACCAGAGTCCTCTTCTATGTCCACACTCCAAAACCCCGGGAACGAAGGTGGAAATCCAAAGAGAACGTAGAGAGAGAATGAGGAAGAAGAAAATCCTTTTTCTTCTTGTGTATCGTATATGGTATCTATCAACGTATGAGGGAAGGGGTTCTATTTATAGATTATTAGGACTCCTTACGATATTCTCTTACTCACGTAGAGATAAACAGAATATGGTTAGGATATGGGTTAAGATATGTTTCTTAACCTATAAGAAACATATCCTTATCTTTAACCCATAAGGATAAATCCTATCCTTTATCCTTAACCTATAAGGATAAATCCCGATCTTATCCTTAACACAAAAGGATAAATCATAATCCACATCTCATATGGATTGAGTCAAATTAGAACCGGCCAATGTGGACACATCACATGGCAACAAGAAGGATAAAAGAGTAAAGATTCGCCCAAAAGTACAACCTTTTTACTTGTAAAGAACATGACTATTTATTGAGCAGGATGATTATAGGATATTAAGTAAAACAACTGAATAACTTGAGCAGCCGAAAGATTACGAAAATATTAAAGGATAAGCATTGAGTACATATTTAGTGAAGAATAAAATACTTAGTAAATGACATGAGAGCACCAATTTTAAAGATAAATATTGGGTCGAAAGTACAAAGAACCTGAGGAAGCAAAAGAACACAAAACCCGCCGAAACTAACCTGAAATTCAGCTAGAAGAAATGATCCACAAACTCTCCTCCTTCAGCTAAACCTCGAGCAAGACCGAAATGACCAATTCGAAGCCTAAATTCAGCTCGAATTCCACATTACTGCTGTTGCTGCGTGCTGCTGCCGCTGTGCCTACTGCTGTTGCTATACCTGGTACCGTTATTGCTGCTCCCCAAACCGCAGGGAGAAGAAGAAGAGGATGAAGAAGAGATGCTGCATAAAAAAATAGCATCGGACCACCAATCGCACAACCAGCCAACTTACAACCTTAAGAACTCAATTTTTAATTACTGAGCATCATGATTATATGCTTACTAAGGATGGTAAGTGAACAACTTGAGCAAATGAAAGAAGACAAAATTATTAAAGCATAAATGTTGGGTAAATATTTAGTCAAGTATAAAATGGTAAAAAGACAACATCCAACCAAAACCACCAATTAGTAGATCAAACCAAGATAGGTAAATTTTCAATGTCCAATATATATATATATATATATATATATATATATATATATATATATATATATATATATATATATATATATATATATATATATATATATATATATATATAAGTTTAGTAGATGAAATGAAGATAGGTAAATTTTCAACGGGATGCAGGACATATGTGAAAAGAAAGCTTTAAAGACCTTCCACTAAATATACCCAATTAATTAAGGATCATTAGATTTGGCAAGAAAGCTTTTTTCTTAATAGTGCCAAGTGCATTAGAGTTAGAAATTAACATCAAAAATAAATTGACAATCACTATCACGTAAAGTAAAGGTAATAAAAATTATTTAAAATGCGAGGCTCAGATAATATTCCAACCCAATCCAAAGAAAGAGTAGAGAATGGAAGCAATACTTCTCTTTTAATGTAGGATCACAGTATAAACAACAGCCGGTTGCCGAAGGTCACCGAGAAATATTCATATTTTTACACAAAGGCAACACAAATACTTACGGTGGAGTGAGAGAAGGGGAAAAGAACAACACCCTTACATACTTTGGGGATGCAACCAGCAAGTATTGGCAATGGGTTGCAAAAAGAACATTTGGTTCTTCACAGCCATCCAACACTACCAATTTTTTGCATGCACACCACCACCACCAAAGTAGTAACTCAACACCCAAGGCCGGCCAAGGTCTGTTGTTATTCCTTACGTATCATCATAGCCCGCAAAAAAACAATGAAAGACCAAAAATAGAATGTAAATTAATTAGAAAAAAACAGAAAAAAATAGGGAAGAACTCAAAGTAATCAAGAGTGAACTCTAAAATAGGAAATGTTCATATACTTAAAGTCAGGAAATGAAGATCCAAAATAAATTAACAATCACCATTACATAAATTAAAGGTAGTAAAAAATATTTTAAATATGAGGCTCAGATAATATTCCAACTCAATCCAAAAAAAGAGTAGAGAATGGAAGGAATACTTCTTTTTTGATGTAGGATAAGTGGATAAACAACAGCCGGTTGCCGAAGGTCACCGACAAATATAAAGAAGAGTAGAGAATGGAAGGAATACTTCTTTTTTGATGTAGGATGAGTGGATAAACAACAGCCGGTTGCCGAAGGTCACCGACAAATATTCACAGCCACCGACAAATATTCACAGCCATCGAATACTACGAATTTTTTGCATGAACACCATCACCAACCAAGTAGTAATTCAACACCCAAGGCCAGCCAAGATCTGTTGTTATTCCTTATGTATCATCATAGCCCGGAAAAAAAGAAATAAACACAAAAAATAGAATGTCAATTAATTAGAAAAGAAGGAAGAAAAAATAGGGAAGAACTCAAAGTAATCAATAGTTAACTTCAAAATACCAAGAATGTCTTACTGACAATCCCATAACTAACATTTAGTAACACAACATGCATAAGAACGAAAATACAACAAATATTTTACAATCAATCATGCAGCACAAAATAGGGAGTCTACTTATACCAAAATTATCAGGATATCTTACTATCAATCCCGTAATACATAGAGGGATTGCACTTATATATATGTAACATAAAAGAGTTGTTTCTAGAAAACTTAGTGCACGCCTAAGAAGCAGAGCCCGCTTCAGATGGTTCTGGCAGAGGAGCAGCGTAGCGGGCATAGAGAGCATTAATGGTCGAACGACATTCGGCAATTGTACCACGTAGCCTCACTTGCTCGGCCATAAACTCAACATTTTGGGACACTGTGGACATATAAGAATCTTTGAGAAGATTGTATTCTCGGTCCAGATTATTGAACCGAGCCAACAGATCAATGTGCTGGGCGCTAACATGATCATACAAACTCCTATATAATGTGTAGTCTTCATAGTTGGCATCCATAATTTGCAAGCCAAGTTCACCCCTCATTTTCTGGACAGCAACACGGGCTGCGTCATCCTTGGCTTCTTCAATATTAGGAGATGGCCCACCCCAGCAACGGGATGCTTCAGTAACAGAACCGACATGTACAATTTCCACATCTATGTACGCTATGTACCAACCCTCCGCAGCAGAGGTCACCACACAATCAGGAGTTTGCAAACCTATTTGCTTACATATTTCCGCAAGCAACTTGATATTAGAAAGTTGAACAATTGTCATCGTGGCAATCACAGCGGACAGAACGAACTGGAGGAACAAAGAAGTAATCAAAGGAAGGGAATTAAATTGCGAGTTCAAAGAGAGAAACACCAGACGCGCACACAGAAGAGAGGAAAAAAAATGTTGGCAATGATTTTTATATTTTTATAGTATCTAATTTATTTAACACATTACATACAGAGAAGAAAACACCTAAATTATTCGGAATAATTTTCATATTTCTATACTATTTTATATATTGAACACATTACATAAAGAGAAGAAAGAACTGCTACAAATGCTATATGTAGAAATACATGGAACACTTATAATATACATAATACATAAATAGAAGGCACCTTTCTTGTAGGAAAGAAGGAGAACCCAGGAGATACAACAAAAACAGGTAGAGTTTTTTTTTTTTATTTTCTGGGAGAAGAAGAAAGTTTATTTATATAATTTTGAAGAACATATTGTTTAATTTTTTTGCAAGAATAATTATATATATAATCAAGAATCAAGAGGTATAAGTAACCAGTACTATAAACTACAAAATCTCATATATGGGGACAAAAGAGACCTCAAGAAATGGAGGTGTCCAGTAACCACTACTATAAACTACCAAAATCTCATATACGGGAGCAAAAGAGACCTCAAGAAATGGAGGTGGGACATCTGCAAGCGTCACTTCTGAAGGCACAGCAACATTTATAGCCGAAGGAAGAGGAACAGGGAAATGTAAACCGTGGAGGCAACATGATACAATACAGTAACCAACCATCATGACCGCCGGTACCAGACGGTCTCCGGCACCCCGATAATTCGAAGCACCGGGGTGATTCGAAGAGAAGGAAGAAGAGAAGAGAGGGAAGTAGGCGGGAGGGGGGGGGGGGTGGTAGCTTACCGTACTCCCTACGAAGGGAGAGTTAGAGGAGGTTGGAGGAACATTACATGCGAGGAGGGGCACGGGCCCGCAGGAATCGGGACCTGCAGGATCATCCCGGATCAGCGATCGTACGGGTAGATCGGCCGGATCTCGACCACCCAGCGACGAACAACAGATCTCGACCCCCAGGAACGGACGGTGGATCTCCACCCCGTACGCACGGATCTGCACATGGCTTGGAGAGCAAGACAGAGAGACGGCAGATCTCAACCCCCCAGCGACGGACGGCGAATGTCCACACCCCGTAGGGAGAGAGAGGAACGCGAGAGCAAAGAGATAAGGAGGCGCGAAGGAGGCGCGGGTCGGGCAACACGTAGGCGGAGGAGGCGCAGTTCGGACGACACGTAGGCGGAGGAGCCGCGGTTTGGACTGCGAAAGAAGTGAGAGAGATGGAGGAGGCCATGTGCAGCGGGAACGCGGAGAAACCGGGCGAGAGAGAAGGAGAGGGCAGAGGAGCGCAGAAGAGGACACGTAGGCGGAGGAAGCATGGGTCGGCGACACATAGGCTGTGAAAAACTGGCAATTAATTAGTTTGTATAGATAATAATAATAATAATAATAATAATAATAATAATAATAATACTATACCAAAAAAAAAAAAAAAAAAAAAAAAAAAACATAAATCTTATACCCATTCATTCTAAGGTTCTTGTCTTATCAAAATTAATTTTTTTAATATAAAAATTTAAAGAATTGTCTTAATCATTGAATAAGGAGGAGTAAAATTTACATGACTTTTTGGGCTTAGCCTGAAAAATATAGGAACTGAATCGTAATATTGGGATAGTACAGGGACTATCCATACATTTAACCGTAACCTCCCATCTCTATATAAACGAACAAACGAGAAGCTAGGGTTTTTGTGATTCATCTATTTCCGCAGCCGCCGCAGACACTCGGAGAAGACGATCGACGCTCTGCGAGGTGAGTGAGACATGGCGAATTAGGGTTTTATCGTCTCCCACGGAAAGATTAAATCTTTCTACAACGTTCTAAGAATCGTCTCTTTTGGTTCCTTTTCAGGGTTTTTTTATTTTTATTTTTATTTTCAAGTGCTGTTTATTCGTAATCTCTTGTGATTAACTATTTATTTAAGGTTAATCTTGATGTGATAGGGTTTAATATGATTCTGGTTGGTGTTTTTTCTTTTTTTTTGTTGCTAGTAATTAATTGCATGATTTGTTGTGTTCGTAAAATTGGCGCTTTATTTTGATCTAGTTTATTGAATAGAACATAAATGTGTTATGTAATAATACATACATGTTTCTTGCGAAGTTGATATGATCTAGCATATCACTTGGGTTCTGGTATAAAGGCTCCTTTTGTTTCAGAGGACACAACTATATCAACTCATATATAATGGTTTTTTTTTTCTAATGTTTGGTGGTTTGATTCCATAGTGCTTATATGAGAAAGTTGATGTAGTTGTGAAAGTTGCTTCTTTTGACCTTCTCTTCCTCATTTGGATCGTCGGGTTCTAAATTGCGAACTTGTGATACTAACTTTTAGAACAAATTTTAGATTCAAAGATTAGTGAATTTGTGTAGCCGTTTGGTTTGATCAAAATCATTGTGACATTCTGAAGTATTTTTTAGACCGGGTCTATGTCAACCCTAATCAAGCTCATCAAAGGCCATCTGTTTTTTTACATATATAGTTAACTAGTTGTCGACAAAATGCCCTGTCCAGATGCCCCGCAAGGCGAATTCCAATTTGTAGAAGTTGGCAACTATCGGCTATTTGCCAAACAAAACTTTCTTTTTCTCACCTTGTATCCATCAAATTTATGACCTGTGTTGACCTGTACCTGCACCATTGGGCTTGTTTGAGGCTGTTTTGATCGCTGTGGCATTGTTTTAATGGCTATGTAGGCGCTGGCACCAAAGAAAACCCAATTTTAAAATTTAGGATTAGATATTTGGAATTTGGCCATGACTATCTCTGATTGGATGATCTTCTAGAAACATATGCCTGTTTACTTATAGGCAAATTATGTTAAAGTTGCTTTTACTGTCAATAATGGCCTCATATAATTCTAGAGTTTTTATTGGAACTGCTGGTATTTTTTTGTTGTGACTTGTGTCTACTAAATTTATTACTGTAGCTACATAAAATTCAAGCGTTCATATGTAGACAGTAAGAATTCAAATTTTACAGTGAAAGCATATTTTCATAGGTGAATGTGGTGGCTGCATTAAAAAGAATCAAATATTATTTATCCATCATTTACTATAGCGTATGGATTTTATCGGCTTGCTATCTTCTTTTTGGTTATCCTAGGTTAACTTATTTCATATTATCTACTTAAACTATCATAAATAACATTGCTAATGAACAAAAAGAACTTTGCATTTAGGATTGTACACTAGAGTTTTTGCGCCGTATAGTTTGTTGTTTTTTATTCTGGCGATTTAGTTGGGACTTGGAAATTCTGTAGGAAGTTAAAAAATGGAAAAACTGATCATAGTTACAAAAGGAAATAAGAAAGAGCAAAAGAACCCAATTCTTAGACATTTTTTAAAATGAAGTCATGGGTTCAAATATTACATGTGAATGTTTAATGCACTTTCTGGAGGCCAGCTCCATTTAGACATCCATGTCAAATAGCAAGCTTTTGTACCTATTTACACTTAGCCGTGTGCACCTATGGCAATTATGTTTGTCTTCAAGACTTAAGTTCTGCACTCATCCTTTTGTGTTGCATAATCCCTAGCCCTTTCCATCTTTTTTCGCCTCTTATCTTCTCTCTATAACTATTGATACTTGCCTCTTTGAGTGGCTGCCATGGTAGTTTGTACCATTTTGGCTTAGTTAGGAGGCATATAAAGATGGGCTTGAATGGATGATCTTGGCCCTTTTGGTTGGACTCTTTGTCCCCTCTATTATGGTGCCTCCAAGCAGCAGTACACACCTTGTTATCCTCCTCTGCAATTATTGGTTTTTTTTTTGAATTTTTATGTGGATTATGTTGTTTTCTCCCCCTTGCAACTTTCAGGAAAATTAGGTACATGAATATGTTTTGCATTTCAGTCGCATAGGGTATGGTTGGTTACCGGAGAAGAAACCACAATATTTCTATTTCTTAGGGGGATTTGGTATTGCTATATTAATTTTTTTCTCTTTAGCCCTTTGTGTTTGTTTTATGACAGTATATGAATATTCTTGGTGTTGAAGAAAGGTAACATTTAGCATCAGGTAGTTATGGTTTTAGAGAGCTGTAGAGGGAAGAGGTGGAGGGTACTAATTAGGAGGTTACTCACTATGTACATGTACAATAAGGACTATTTTGGGGATTGCTTTGCCTGAAGTAGTTGCATTGAATATTTTAGAGTGCTACAAAAGTCTGAAAGTGCTTTAGAGCTTCATTGTTTCAAAGTAGGCCTAAGTTTGTAAGCAATTTTGCACCAACAGTTAGTATAGAATCTATGCTGCAGGATGACTGTGTTAGAAAAGTAATAGGAAAAGTGAAAGGTAAGTAAAACTTACATTTACGCTTTTACGGTAAGCATATTATGGACTATAAAGATGTTAATTATAGCTTTTGAGCATAAGATAAGATTGTTCTTGTTGAACAACTGGGTTTAGGGTTTAGGCCTAAGTTTGTAAAGCAATTTTGCACCAACAGTTAGTATAGAGGATGGGACTGTCAGAAAAGTAATAGGAAAAGTGAAAGGTAAGTAAAACTTACAGTTACGGCAAGCATATTATGGACTATAAAGATGTTAATTATAGCTTTTGATCATAAGATAAGATTGTTCATGTTGAAATTTGAAGGGGTTGCTTAGAAATTATCACAATGGCTGACAGCAGATGTTACATAAAGTTACAGAGTATTTAAGTTAGACAGAGCATCTAATAGTAGTTATAGAAGAGTGACCGTGTGGAAAAAGAAAATTTTAGAAACCAATATACTCTTTCCTGTTGATCTTTATAATGGTTAACATCACACAGTGTATTAGCAATTTTGTGATAAAGAACGAAGTGCACCTACGGTGGAAAGGTCAAGACACCCTTGTATTGTTAAGATGATGGAGTTGGAAAGGAAAGCTGTTAGTTTTCATCCTTCCATGTTTTCTTGTTGAAAAAGAATGATGCACAGGGATGCTGATTTTAAGTTGCCATCCTTGAATGACCATAAGGCTTTTGCCTCTCTTTCTCTCTCACCGCAACTCTGTGTTCCCTTTCTGGGTAGATTGTTAATATATGCCTCTTTGAGTAGCCTTTGTGGTTTTTTGTACCATCTTGGCTTAGTTAGGAGGCGTAGAGAGAAGGATACTATGAATCCTCCCAGGCCCTTATGAGGGAACATCATGACTGCAATATGGTGTTCTCCAAGCAGCCTTAGACATTATTATCCATTAGTCCTATCCTCTTATTTCTGTCTATTGTTTTCTTTTATTAGCTACTTTGATTGAGTAGTTGTTTTATTTCTCCTTTGTAGTGTCTAAGAATTCTTTAGATTTCTTATAATAGTGAAGTTGCCTCTCGAATAACCGGTTGTTGTATGTCAGACATTTGCATCCGGTTCAGACAGGGGCACACAGCAATCAGAATCTTTTTGAGGGAAAGGAATGCAGTTCTTTAACATTCCTTTCTTAGATGGATTCTTATACTGGTAGATAAATTTATATTTCCTGATTTCTTAGGTTATACATACAGTCATCAGGGTTCGGAGTACTCTTAGGATTGAGGAAGTGCAGAGTCTATTACTAAAATGGAGCTCTATAAGGGTAGAACAGGGAGCTATAAAATAGCTTGTTTATTGCAGGAAAAGTTGTTTAGTGAAGTAGATATTTTTGTTTAACAGCGATAAAACAGATTTGTTGAGAATTGTACAAGTGATGTACAGCTTAAACATTGTTGAGCTTTTAAATGAGATTATATTGTGTCATGAAAACTAAGCAATATCCAATGCAATTTCTAGAGAGGGCATTAAGTGTTGTTAATGCTTTCAAGTCCTGGATTATCGGTACCAGACAAGTCACTTTTCATTGGTTGCTAATATTTTTTTAGATAATATATAATTTTCTGCTCTTTCATTAGAAAAGTCTATTCCTTGTGCGTGCGCATACGGCCGGTAGGATCTCTCTTTATTTTTCTTAGAATATTATTAAATTCATTGGAGTGGTGTTCTTGTTCTTGTTATTAAAATTGCTATTTCTCGGCGCATCCATGATGCTGATTCAATGCTTGAAATGCAGAATGGATTCTCAAGTTAAGCTTGCAGTGGTGGTGAAGGTGATGGGCAGGACCGGATCGAGAGGTCAGGTGACCCAGGTCAGGGTGAAGTTCTTGGACGACCAGAACCGGCTCATCATGAGGAATGTTAAGGGACCAGTGAGAGAAGGCGATATCCTCACCCTTCTTGAGTCCGAGCGTGAAGCGAGGAGGCTGCGCTGATCAGATATGTGGTCAAACTGTCAGTCCGGTGACGCGTGTGCTTTCAAGCATGAATTCATTTTGGTGCCTTTGGTTGGGTTTGTAATAGTTATACAATCCTGTACTTCCGATAGTGCTTATTATTGTTATTGAGGAGTTGAGTTGCGTAAAAGTTATGATTTGAAGATGATTTTGTTAATTTTTTAGGATTTTCTTTTTCCATTTTGCATGTTGGATAACAAGTGCTTGTTCCGGTTAATATTTGTGAATTCTGTCAATTGAGTGGCTACATCCGAGTTTGTCAATTTGGATCTTGTGTTTACATTTTTCAGGCTCCTGGAAAGATCTAAGCATTGTCAAAAATACCTAATTTTATATTTTGTATAATATAAAAATTTAAAAATAAATATCATTTTTTTACTTTAGGAGAGTCTAAAAGAGTTTTTAAATTGTTTCGAGTTCTTAAAAATGCATAAAAAGATGTTGCTACAAGCATAAGCTAAGCCTTAGTCTTTATTTTAGTTGTCATTTGTGTACAAGTATAAATTCAGTGCAGTTAGAAAGGCATGTTTTAGAAAATGTAATAATTATAATTATTATATATATTATATTTCGGTGTACGTAATAGAAAGTAATACAATTATAAATAAATTATTTTATTCTATGTTAATAAAAATTATATTTATAAATTTTATTACTAATAATAATTTGAAAGTGGGAATGCTTAATTATTAATTTTAGCATGTGCATCACATGTGAGTCTTTCGTACTCTCCTATATTATCACATCTATACAATATCATTAAAGGACGAACTCTTAACTAGTTCGCAAACTTCTTCGTGATTTCGGTCGTGGGTCCTTCACACCTCTTTATATTTTTCTTGTCTCTTTCTCTTATTTGTGATGTCCCCTTTACTTCTCTAATGTGTGGGTTCCTTATTTTTCCCTACTCTACTTTTTATGCTATTCTGAGATGACAGCGGAGCGGCTTCCCACTTCTCCCTACTCCTTCTATGCTATTTTGATATGACAGCGGAGCAGTGCCCTTTAAACATTCACTTCTCTGGCGCATAGGTCATTTAGGCGACATTTCCTCTTTTCTCCCCACTTCTCCTATACTATTTTGAGGCTATATATATATATATATATATCTCCCCTCGAAAGCTCTCTACACTGTATTTCTCTCTCTCCCTGTAACCTCTCTACACTGTATATTTGCATTGTACAACTCTATCTCCACGGATCTTCTATCCATTTAATGCCACCGCAGTTCCGTCGTTGGGTCGGAGATGGTTTCCTCGCTGCACCGTACGCCTCTACTTGAGATAAGAAAAATTTAAAATTCAAAATTGAAAATAAAAAGAAAACAAAATTTATACCTATCAATTATTTCCCATCTTACTTGCCACGTGACAATCTATTACTTTCCATCTTAAAATTTTGAACCAGCTCATTTATTTCGAATTATCTTCCTTTCTTGAACGGATCCTCCTCTTCCGCTTCCACTTCTTCCTATCTATTATTTCCCATCTTACTTGCCACGTGGCAATCTATTACTTATCATCTTAAAATTTTGAACCAAACTCATTTATTTCTAATTATCTCTTTCTTGAATGGATCCTCCTCTTCTGCTTCCGCTTCTTCTTTTCTTGAACGTATACTTCTCTTCTGCTTCCGCTTCTTCCTCTCCCTCACCGCCGCCGCTTCTTACATTCATTTTGAAACGTCCATCTCTTCGTTGCCTTCTCACTATATATTAATCTTTTTGAAACGTCCGTCTCTTCGTTGCCTTCTCACTATATATTTTGGAACATCCGTCTCTTCGTAGCCCTCTCGCTCATCCCACCTTTTCATCTCTATGTAATTCTCTCCAACAGAATCCTCTCCAGTAAAGTTCATCTCTTCATAGCCCTCTCCTTATCTCGCCCTTTCGTCTCATAGCAGCCCTTTTCCTCATATTACTCTTAAATTTCTACGTCCAGTTCTACGGCTTGGGCACTGAGTCCAGTGGTCACGATCTCCGAGGACATAAAATTCGGTATCAAGGAAAAGCACATGATCTTGGTAAATGCCTTGCGTTTTATAAATTTTGATCTTTTATTTGGTGTTTAATTCTTACTTAATGTGAATTTGGCAATAATTCAAAGAATAGTGGACAAGAACTAGAAATTGAAAATTTCGATCTTGGAATGATTATTAAGCAGAGTAAACTTAACCAAGATTTAGCAAGAAGTCATTATGTAAATCTATTCCTATAAATTAAGATATTTTGATAATATCTAATTATTTTCTTCAAGTACTATAGTACTTTTAGATGTTTGATATGTATCTTTCAAATGAGTAGCTGCATGATTTTCATCTCTGTTACTAATCACCATATCTCCTATTTTGTTTGGATTTTATAGTGCATACAGATTTGCTCTTACTGTAGGGGATCAATCACCAACTATATATGTTTTATGGTAAATTTATCTCAAGACCTGGAATCTATATGCAAACTATATAAATTCATTCTTAAACTATATAAATCCCTTCTTTCTTCTTTCTTACTCTTTCTATGCATATCTTTCTTTATTCTTATTTTTTCTATGAATGTGGTAAATTTTGTAGGTATATCTTTGCATAAGCGTTTGACTTCAAAAAAAAAAATTCTAATAGTGTTTTATATGAATATTCTTTCTATGATCTTGCCATTAGTTATTCATCTCAAACATCACCTATACTTTCTTGCCTTTGTGTATACTATAATCTCAGTAATGTTGAAATCCTATCCATCTTTATAAGTATTATTTTCTCCACAATGATACATAAGTTTTATGTATTGTTGCTAAATGCTCTAGGAAAGTGAACTATCCAATCACCTACTTTGGGATAAATTTAATAGAAGAAATATTTATAATCTTTTAAATTTGTTATTTTATAATAAATAACTTTTTTTTTTCTATTTGTACTTTCCTTCTTATGGATATTAGAGAGAAATACAATATAGAGAAATTGGTTCATGCAAATCTATGTGTGCATAGAAGATTATACTCTTTATATAATTTTCTCTATATGTGAAGTTATGATGTGCATACAAGACTACATTTTGAATTTTTGTGTGTTTACACAATTATATTTTGAATCTATATATGAAGTTATGGTCTAGAATGCAACGGCGGAGGATGCACTGATGGTATAGGCGACGGAGATCTCTCTCTAAGGTTTGCTTTTCTCTGTGTGCTTTTTGAGGATTGTATTGCGCTTAAGATATTTGATGTTATGAAAGTGAGGAGATAGGAGCTGTTGGGGTAAAAAAATATATATATAATAAAAAAAAGAATAGAAAAAAAGATTATGGTTGGTCCGTAATATTGATTTGTCCAATTTAATGGTAACTAGATAAATTATGGTAGACCTCGTATAGGCCCAAAAATTTTTAACATATACATAATTTGGGCCCAATAAATTTTATTGCAAATTTAAGCCCCCTTAATAGATCATTTGTGAACACAAACTTGTAGGCCTCATGAAAGTCCAAACATTTTAAGTTTACCAGATAAGTCGGGTCTCATTTTTTTGTGCCCAGCGATTCAAAAATTATATTCAAGGTAAATTTTGAATTTTGAATTTCCAGCCAAATTTCAAAATATTTTTCAACCGACTTATCCAAACTCATATTTCATTCAAGATTTAAATTTTCAACCAAATCTCAAAATATCTCTCAAACTCCACCCATATCCCACTTATTTGAAATTGAATTTTGAATCCAATCGAATTCGCACATTCGTTAATCGAATTTTGAATCCAATCGAATTCGCTCATTCGTAATCTCATCAGCATTCTATTTAATTTTGAAATTTGAACCTGCACGCCAATCCCTCAACTAACACATCAACCCCATATTTCCTCAACTAACCCTACATTCTCTCAACAAATCCCACGCGACTACTCTATAAATAGAAAGAAGAAAATAATAAATTTTTTCGAAGAACGCAATCTTTCTGATCTTTCCACCATAATTGTACATCTCGAAGAACACAATCGTTTATCGTCATCCCTTTCGACATTGCCATCCTCGCTATCCTCACCGTCGCCACCAAATCCCATATGGGAGGAGAATCAATGATCCTCCGTTTCTTCGGACCTCTCCACCCCATTCGAAATCGTTAATCAATGGAACCGCCACCACCCAATCCCATATTGACATCTTCGATGGCAGATAGGAGGAGGATCAATGATCCTCTGTTTTTTCGGACCTCTCCACTCTATTCGAAGTCGTCAATTAAGAGATGGTTTACACCGTATATCGCCGTAATTGCCCCGCCATCGTCTTCATCAGCACCGTCGTCCCATATTGACATCTTTGATGGAAGAGGGGAGGGGATCAATGATCCTCCATTTCTTCGGACCTCTCCACTCCATTTGAAGTCGTCAATCAAGGAAATAGGTGGTTTACACCGTACAATGCCGTAATTGCCCCTCCATCGTCTTTATCAGCACCGTCGTCCCATATTAATGTCTTCGATAGAAGATGGGAGGAGAATCAATAATCCTCCGTTTCTTCGGACCTCTCCACCCTTTCGAAATCATAATCAATGGAACCACAGCAAAAAAAAAAAAAAAAAAAAAAAAAAAAAAAAAAAAAAAAAAAAAAAGGCTTCGCAGAAGTTTAATAAAGTCATCTCGGATGAGTTCTTCAGACATCCGAGCTCCGGCTCGTTCGTTTTGATCCAAGCCGATTCGGGTGATTTCTTCGGACATCCGGATTTAGCTTCAGTCAAAAAGGGATTTCTTCGGACGCAAAATTAAGATAAAGTGGATTTTCTTCGAATCCCAAATTATTTAAAATAAAAGGAGATTTCTTCGAATCCCAAATTAAGATAAAGAGAATTTTCTTCAGACCTCAAATTATTTAAAAATAAAAGAAGATTTCTTCGGACCCCTAATTTTTTAAAAATAGAAGAGAATTTCTTCGGACCCCAAATCAAATAAAAATAAAAGGGAATTTCTTCGAACTCCAAATCAAAATAAAATAAAAGGGATTTATTCGGACCCCAAATCAAAATAAAATAAAGGGGATTTCTTCGGACTCCAAATTATTTAAAAATAAAAGGAAATTTTTTCGAACCCAAATTATTTAAAAATAAAAGAAAATTTTTTTGGACCCCAAATCAAAATAAAATAAAGGAGATTTATTCGGACCCCAAATCAAATAAAAATAAAGGAGATTTCTTCGGACCCCAAATCAAAATAAAATAATGAGAATTTTTTCGGACTCCAAATCAAAATAAAATAACGAGAATTTTTTCGGACCCCAAATCAAAATAGAATCAAAATAAAATAAAGGAGATTTCTTCATACCCAAATCAAAATAAAATAACGAAGATTTCTTCGGGTCAAAATAAAATAACGAAAATTCTTTCGGACCCCAAATCAAATCAAAATTTTAAAAAAAAAATTCGGACTCCAAATTAATTCAAAATAAACGAGACTTTTTTGGTCCCCAAATCGAAATAAAATTTTTTTCTTTGGATTCGGAATCAATTCCAAAAAAAGTTCAAAAGGGACCTAATCAACTTGGAGCCCCCAAGTCCAAACAAGACAAATTCAAAGAGGCCTAATAATTGATTTCAGTCCCTCAGAAAATAAGGCACAATCTATATACGGGTCCTGAATTCAGTCTACACACAATACAGACCCAGTCCATATACGGGTCCTGAATTCAGTCCACATACAAATACAGGCCCAGTCCACATATTGATCCACATATAAATAAGCCCAGTCCATATACGGGCTTTAAATGTGATGACCTAGATCTTTATTGGGGGATATGGCTTGATCAGTGGCTTCTAGAGGACTATCTTGGGAGATGGGAGTGTTTGGGTGTGTATCGGACTCAAGAAATGGACTGTGCGTTGAATGGATCCCGAGTGTATTCGGATACGCCCGTCGAATTTTGGAAGGAGCTTTGTGCAAAACGGAGGCCGCATTTGGATTCAGCACGGAAAAACGATAAAAAACGGCTATTTACTCGTATTTTTCTGAGTCCGGACGCCCAAAAACGGAGACCCGGAAGTTTCTAGTGCATTTTGGTGCATGGGGGAGCCGTGGACCGCCGGCCGGGACACGTGGCAGCTTCGGATTGGCCGGCACACGCTTCTCGGTCCACGGGGTGAGGCGTTGGTGCAGTGGACTGGGCGGGATGACACGTGGCAGCGCCGGATTGGCGGGCGCAGCGCGCTCGGTTCACGGTAGAACGCGCGGGGTGTACGGTGGACCGGCACGTGGCAGCTCTTCATTGGTTCGGTGCAGTGGACGCGGCGCACGCGGGGGTGCGCGGGCAGGCCGGGTAGGTGCACGGGCAGGCGCGGGGGTGCAGACTGGTGGTGTGCCACGTGGCGATTTCCTATTGGTTGAGAGAAGGACACGTGGCAGTTGGTGGTTTGTCGAGTGCACGGAGTGTGTGCATCGGGGGCAGCGAGCGCGGGGGCTTAACACGTGGCGCGCGGGGATTGGGCGCGTCACTGTGCGCGTACGGGGGGCAGGTGGCGTGGCAGGCAGCGGTTGGCAGGGTGGCGGCTGGCGTGGCGGCCACGGCGCCGACATGGCGCACGCATGCGCCACGTGGCGGCTCGCCATTGGCGGGCGCCACCCACCCCATTGACCAGGGCAGGCCACGCGGCAGGACGGGAGCGGCCGTGTAGTGTCCCAGGTTCCCCTGTGGTTTTTCCCCTGTTTCGGGGTGTAGAACACCTGTTAGTGGTGTGTGGGGCCCCAATATGTCAAAGTGATGTGTTGTTTGGACTCAGAGAGGATTTGGGAACAAGCCTGACCTTCGGCTGCCTTTGCCGAATTTTAGGAGTGGAATCAGGCTGAACGGAGGCCGTATTTGGATTCAGCGCGGAAAAACGCTTGAAAACGGCTATTTATTTGTATTTTTCGGAGTCCGGATGCCCAAAAACGGACCCCCCGAAGTTTTCTACGCAAAATGGTGCATGGGGGGAGCCGTGGACCAACCCTGGACACGTGGCGCCTTCTTATTGGGCCGGCGCACGGCTCTCGGTCCACGGAACGGGCCGCCGGTGCACGGTGCACCGGCGGGCCACGTGGCAGGCGCCGGTTGGGCCGGCGCAGCGCACGCGGTGCATAGACCGCGCGCGGGCAGAGCGGGCAGGCCGGGCAGGCTGGGGCAGCGGCGCGGCGCACGGTGCACCGGGGCGCGCCACGTGGCGGCCCCGGGTTGGCGGGCGTACGTGCGCGCGGCGCACCCGCAGGCGCGGGCCTGCGGCCGTACGCGCACGCGCTGCAGGCGTGCAGGCGGCGCGCAGCGGCCGCCGGCGGCCGTGTCGGGCGGGAAAGCGGGGGGCACGTGGCGCCACGCGATAGGCGGGCGCCACCCACCCCGCCGCCCCCGCAGGGGGCACGTGGCCGCGCCCGGTTCGCCGGGCGCGCTGTCCCCTGTGCGGGGGACACGTGTCGGACGCCCAAGCGGGTCGGACCAAAATTTGGTCCGACCGGGATCCCGTGCGGGATGGGCCGTTCATGGGCCGTGTTACTGTGCGGGCCCGAAATCGGGCCCAAAAGTTCCGGGCGCCCGAATCTTAGGACACATTGGGGATTTTCCCAATTGTTCTAATGGGCCTATAAATAGCCTCCCCTCCCCTCCTTTTCTATTCTTTTTCGAGAGCTAGAGAGAGAAAGAGAGGAAGGGCCTTGAAGAGAAGTTGTTTCCCACTGATTTTTCTACCTCGTGGTGCGTTCCCAGATTTTCTGGAAGATCGACAGCGGCGATCCGGATTTTACAGTGTGCCTCGGTTTTCCCCCATTTCGGCCCGTTATCGTCGCATTTCAGTCCGAGGAGTCCCCTGCGCAGTACAGGAGTCCTTTTTCGACGATTTCTTCGCCGGTGTGTTCCTAAGAGGTAGGGCTTCGTTTTCCGTGTTGGTGGTTTCTCTGGATTCCGATTCCTTGGCACGATTCCCGAGGTGTTTTGACCCCCTCTTTTGCTGTTTAGGCTTTTGGACAGCGGCGACTTCGACGAATTGTTTCTCGGCGTAGGAATATCGGATCGAGGCGATTCAAGAGTCGATTTTGGGCTACTTTTCGCAAGGAACGCGGTCGTATTTTTCTTGGAATTTCCTGAGATTTATTTCGAGGTGAAAATTACTGTTTTCTCAGTGTACAGTGTGCAGTTTTTCTTCACAGTTTGATGTTTGGATTACCACCTTGCCGAATTTATAACTTGACTTACCGAACTCAGATTTGGGCGTGCAAGGTACCGTTGCGAAGCTATCGACGCGAGGATCGCTGTGATATTTTTCTGGGATTTTTCTGGGCACTTTCTGCAGGTGATAATTTAACAGTTTTGGGACTGTTGTTGTATGTATCTATAAGAGCGTTATTTGGGAACTTAAGTGAGTTTAGTGGACTTTGTATTGTGCCAGGAGTGTTACGGGTGTACTGTACTTGTTGGGGCACAGGATTGGAGTTTTTGGTATTTTCAGCTGTACGGACCCGGACAGTTAGCGCTTCAGGTGGGTGGTTGTTGTACTCCTCTCCTTTGGTATGCCCACTAGGAACATCAGAGTGTTCCCTCGTTTTTTAGGCCCAAAGTATTGTTAGTAACCTTGCATGCTCTAGGGAAATAGTTATTGGTTGTTTGATCTTTGATAAATTGTTGTTAGATTTATCACTTTATTTAATCGCTTTATTATTCTGGACTGCATGTTTAGGGGCAGAATAGTAATTGAGGACTGCAAAATTGATGATTATTCATATGAGACTGTCACCTTAGCTTATGTCACTCTAAACTGATTATTCTTGGAAAATGGACAAAATATTGGGACAATGCATGTTTTAAACTGGTCACTTGGCTTGGTCATCTTTTTACTGCTACACTATCATTTGGGACGTGACTTAGGAGAAACCATGCTTTTATTCTTTTCTTTCTCCTATTTATTCTAGACTTGAGACATAGTTGCTCGGGTTCGAGCGGGGGTTGGATAGTGTAGTCAGGTGCTTGGGATTTGGGACAGGTTGGGCTTCTGACAGGGTGTTGCGGCGACCACGGATCTTGGGTGGTCGACCGGGTTATACTATTGCATCAGATTGGGTGATGGGGATCGGGCTATCTTTTGTGGAGGGTTTTTCCCACTTGATTGAGTCATGATCCAGTCCTGCTATATCAGGTTACTTGTGGTTACTTCCTTCACTCGTGTGGGTCGCTCCCCTCGAGTGCCACTCCGGAGTGTGCGTCAGACAGACTTTGAGTCCTTGAGACTCCTTTGCTTCGGTGTTATGCATAGGCTGGCATACCCGTTGCGGCAGGCAGAGCAGGCAGTACCAGTGTCCACTGGTGGTCAGATTGGGTTATCTTGGCAGGCTTCTAGATACTGATGCATACTTTACCGTTCTTATGAGCGTGACATGTAGAGGCATATTAGGGGTAGTACTCATCAGTTGTCACACTTAGCTTTTCCCCCCTTTTTCTCCTCTTTTTGCCTCTGGTTGACCTGGTGGGCATGTCTGAGCTGAGGCTTTACCCACTAGGGGAGGCTACTGTTTATAGTAGTACTTACCCCCATTGTCTTTTCTTTGTTCCTTTGTCCCCTTGTTTTTGCAGAGTCCTCTGCGCGAGTTGCTGGGCCGTCGGCAACTGATCGAGGTAAGAGGATTGCGGACTAGTTAGCGAGCCACCGAGCGATGTAGCTGGAGTTTTTGGTGTACCCGGGTTCTCAGACAGTTTTTCACTACTTCTTTTTGGGTCTGGCTTTTGCCAGCTTTTTGTATATTTGTGGTGAGCTGGGAGAGATGTTGTATTTATTTTCACTGTTGTATCTTATTTACTTCCAGTTTCTGTCTGAGATACAGTAGTTTTATTTCAGCTCTGATTATTATGCTCTTTTATTATCATCTCTTATATCTGAGCAGGTTACCGACGCTTTGTGTATGCGGGAAATACCGCATGCACGGCGGATCTGTAGACGGGTCCGGGTTTTGGTTTACACCCGGGGCGTGACAGGCCGGGTTTGCTGTCCGCTGTTCGGGGACACGTGGCGCAATCTGGTGAATTCGGGCGCTGGATGAACGGCCCGGATCGGCGCACTGTTTGCGCCCGAAACGTTTCGGGCACCCGGAACTTGGGACACAGAGGTAATTACTTCAATTGTTTGGAATGGGCTATAAATACTCCATTTGGGCTGCTCTTTTGGGCCTTTTCCCGAGCTCCTCTCGGGTTGGAGCCTTAAGGGAATTTGTTCATCACCTTGTCCCCTACTTCTTGATGGATACCCAGAATTTTTGGAGGCCTCGGCATTGGCGTTATCTGCGATTCGGCGCACTGCGACGATTCTCTTACAGTGGGCTTTTCCGTCACAGTTCAGTCTGAGAGCTCCCCTGGGCTACCCTGATGGAATTTTTGGGCGATTTTCATGGCAGCGTGTTTTAGAGAGGTAAGTCTTCGTTTTCTGTGTTGATTGTTTTGCTCCGTTTTGGGTTTTTGGCATGGTTCCCGAGGCACCTTTTGACCCCCTTTTTCCGTGGTGACTTTTTGGACAGCGGGGGCTTGTTTGATTTATATCTCGGCCTACGGGCATCGAAATAGGGCGAATAAGTACTCGATTTGGATCTACTCGTCGCGAGGAACATAGTGGTGATTTTTCTGGGATTTTTGGAGGTTGCTGCGAAGGTGATAATCCCACATTTCTGGACAGAATGCTACAGGATTTTTGTTTGTGGGAAGTTTTGAGCATGTAGCGGTGTTTTATTTTTATCTTGGCCTACATGTATCGGATCGGAACGTGCGAGTACTCGTTTCGATCGGCTCGACGCGGCGATCGCAGTGGCTATTTTTTCGAATTTTCTCGAGTTCATCTCGTATGTGAAATTTAGCCATTTTCGGGACTGATTGTTGGACATCGGGTTATTGTGCATTTTTGGATTAATTGTACGCCGTTTGGATTACCGTGGAGTGTGCCGTGTTTACCTGAAGTGAGGGCATATTTGGACTGTGCTTCGCGTGCTCTGCGATCGAGGTGGATGGTTGTTGCATACCTCAACTTCTGACTTGCTCACTAAGTTTATTAGAGAAGCCCTCTATTGGACATATTGATTGATTACCATGCATGATTAAATGATATAAATGTGAGCCTATCATTTGAGATTAATTTGGTGGACATAGCATGTTGGGAATATTATTGGGATAATATTATTGTGGAAACATGATTGCGGGGACATTTTTAATAGTGATAATTAACATGCCATGTTAGCACATAGATTTTATGAAAGTTGGTTAAATGGATTAATTATTGGGACATGATGACATATCTATGTGCGGGTACCACTTTGGGATTTATTATGGATCAGGGATTATATACATGTGTAGTTGGCTGATGATTTTAGCATGATGGTTATATCTATGTGGATTTATTATTTGATACACATGTGGAACTGTTATTTGATATTCTCTCTTTCATCTTGCATGAGAACTTTTGCATGTTTGTATCGACATCTAGATAGGCCACTATTTATTGCTACACTATCATATTGGGATTTGACTTATGAGAAACCATAATTGTTTCCTTCCTCCTTCTTATTTAGACTTTTGAGTCATGTTGCTCGGGTTCGAGCATGGATTTGGGATAGTGTAGCCGGGACCTTAGGGTCGGAGACAAGATGTATTTGATGTTGGATTGTGGGCTATTGCGGCAACCGCGGACAGTAGGCGGTTGACCGGATATTGATTATTTTACCCGATTATGGATTGTGGGTTATTGTGGTAATCGCGGATATTAGGCGGTTGACCGGGTGTCGGTTGTTGGGCTTGATAGTTGATTGTGGGGTGTTGCGGCGACCGCGGACATTGGGCGGTTGACCGGATGTTTACTTATGCATCAGATTAGGTATCAGATTTCTCTAGTAGATGGAGTTTTCCACTTATTGAGTACTATTGCATCAGATTGGGTATCAGATTTCTCTAGTGGATGGGATTTCCTACTTATTGAGTACTATTGCATCAGATTGGGTATCAGATTTCTCTAGTGGATGGATTTTTCCACTTTGATCATAGTTGTGATCCAGTCCTGCTATATCATGATACTTGTGACAGAGATACTTTACTCGTGTGGGTCGCTTTCCTCGAGTGCCACTCCGGAGGTAGGCTTATGACCGAGCGGTGTGCCGGTCTGTTACTTATATTGAGATCGAGCCGTGTGTCGATTAGTTACTGGGTTCTTGAGTTCGACAGCAGAGCAGGCAGTGCCAGTTTTTACTGGTGGCTAGATTGGGTTTATTGGGATAGATACTGTTTCCTGATGCATTCATACAGTCTTTCCTTTCTGTATTGCATTTAGAGGCATGCTAGTGGTGGTTTTCCCTTTTTCAGTAGTTCTGTTTACAGCTTTACCACTTATTTCTTTTCTTGCCTCTGGTAGACTTAGTGGGTACCCCGGAGTTCGAGGCTTTACCCACAGGGGGAGGCTACTGGTTTACTAGTGGTTCTCACCCCCATTGTTGTTTCTCTTTTTTCTTCCTCCTGTTTTGTAGAGTCTTCTGCGGGAGTTGCTGATCTTTCGGTCATTGTTCGAGGCGAGGGAGTCACGAGCTAGATCCTTACCGCCCGAGAAGTGTAGCTGTATCCCCTGGTTGGAGATTCCTTGTAGCTGTCAGCTTGTTTTATTGTTTACTTTGAGAGGGATATTTTGTATTTGGAGAGACTGATGTACTATAGTTTTAGTTTATCTCCCTTTTGGAGTTGAGAGATGCTGTACTGAGGATATTGTATGATGTTTATCTGTATTTGAGGAGATGGATGTTGTACTTTATTTTGTGTTGTACAGTGATTGGATTTTATTTTACAGTATTTTATTTCCGCTCTGATATTTGCGTAGCTATAGTACTATCTTTTGCAGGTTAGACGCTTCGCCTATGCGAGATTTTGCATAGGTGGCGGATCTGTTGGCGAGCCCGGGTCGCAGTTTCGATCCCAGGGCGTGACATTAAATCTAGTCCGCATGCAAAAAAATCCTATTTAGTCCACAAATAAAACCCAAAACCCATTTAGTCTACAAATAAAATCCAAACCCCATTTAGTCCGCAAATAAAACCCAAAACCTATTTTGTCCACAAAAAAACCCATAACCCATTCCTACCCACAAATAAAATCTAAAACCTATTTTGTCGACACATAAAACCCATAACCCATTCCTATCCATAAATAAAATCCAAAACCATTCAATTCATAAATGAAGTCCAAGACCTATTCAATCCCATCGCCTCGACACATATAATTAAGGCAAAACTATATCCAAACCGACTAGATTCTAAATCATACATTTAGAATTTAGTCAAATCAAATTCAATCGAGCTCTAATACATATACTTAGAGTTCATTCAAATCAATCCGACTAACCCTAATACATATATTTAGGGTCTAGTCAACCTTTTGCTCTACCACATATATCTAGAGTGGAAACCAAACCAATCTGAATAACCCTAAACATATACTTAGGGTTAGTCAACCTTTTGCTCTAGCACATATATCTAGAGCGGAAACCAAATCAATCCAACTAACCTTAATACATATACTTAAGGGTTAGTCAACCTTTTGCTCTAACACACATAGCTAGAGTGAAAGTTCAATCAAATTTGATGAATTCTAATACATGTATTTAGGATTTAGTCAAATTCTCACTCTAACAAATATAACTAGAGTGAAAGATATATCAAAGTCAGCTAATCCTGATACATACATTCAAGACTTAACCACTTTTTACCTTCGAGTAGCATCAAATCCAACTCACTTCAATACATGTACTTGTGGTTTGGTTATATCTTCACTTTGGAACATACGCCAAATATGGAACCAAATATAATTGGCTTCAAAAATATATACTTAGAGCCAATTGAACTCAATTAAATTCTAGCACATATACTTAGAGTTTAATGTCAACTAGTTCTCAACACATATGCCTGGGATCTAATCAATTTCAAATCCAACTGAATCCTAACATATACACTTGGGATTTGGTCAATTATTAGGGTACGATTTATTCTATCCTTCTCACAAAGGTCTTTTAATCGAAGGTGCCCAAATTTCACGGGGATAATTAACAATAGATGCTTGTGTCTATTAGAAGTCATAAATCCGCAATACCTGATACTCATATACCCACATATAAATATTCTTCTAAATCGTGAATACTATCCCACGGGAACTCGAAAAGAAGAACCGTGCGAGATGAGTCATTCGTGATCGTAGACGGAGGCGCATGAATGTCGTTGAAACAGACGAAGGTCACCACGTTAGTGATCACAAAGATTCTAAATGATAGCTTGAAAACATAGCACAATTCTTCGTGTCGAAGCAGATATGTGAAATTAAAAGCCAGGTCAAATAAGTGATCTTTATATTCTTTCCCTTTTTTTTTTTTTTTTTTTTTTTTTTATATATTGTGGCCCTTAAGCTGCAATTCTTAACTTTACAAGTTAAAATTAGTTGTAATTATAAGTTCCCTCCCTCTTCATTATATTACAACAAATATAAAAATTAGTTATTATAATATTTTTGTCCCGTTACAACGCACAGGTATCTTCACCAGTAAATATGAAAATAGATGAAAAAAATTAAGTAAATGGTAATTTGATTGGTATTACCTTAGATGACTAATCACCAAAAAAATATATATATAAAATAAAATATATTATTGCATTATATTTTGAAATCTTTTGAATTATTTTTGAAAAAGTCCTAAAATTACTATAAATTGGACTATTGGATTCAAGAATAAAAAAAAAAGAGGAGGTTTTGGAAAAAAAAAATAGAGAGAAAAAAAAAAGTTGAGAACAAAAAAAAGAAAAGCAAAAAAGGAGAAAAAAAAAAAAAAGAAAAAAAAAGAAGAGGGTCGGGAGGGGATCCCTCCTCTCTCTCTCTCTCTCTCTCTCATTTGTATGCAGAGAGAGAGAGAGAGAGAGAGAGAAGAGAGAGAGGAGTTGGGTTCCTCTCTCAGGCCAACCCAAAAGAAAGAAAAAAAATAGAAAAAAAAAGCAAAGAAAAAAAAAAGAAAAAAAGAAAGTGAAGGCGACGACGACGATGGCGGCGGCCTCGACGGCGCCGATGATGGCAACAATGCACGTGGAGGTCCCATAGTGTGATGACCCGAATCTTCACGGTTGTTTTGCGGAGTGAATTATGGCTTCTGTAGGCCTATGATGTGTGTTGGAGATGGTTCCGCGCAAATTGGATCTCAGGATTGGACCCAGTGCGAAATTTGGATTAAGAATACCTGTCTGGATGCCTTCGACAAATTTTAGAAGCGGAATTTGGCAAAACGGACATCGGATTTGGACTCAGCGCGCGAAAACGATGAAATTGGACTATTTACTTATATTTTTCGGAGCCCGGACGCTCGAAAACGAATTTCGAGGCATAAGGTTACTGTTCCGGCAGCCGGGGCAGCGACGGCGGCGACGGGCACGCGGCGGAGCGCGGCTGCGGGCAGGCCGGTCCCACGAGACTTGGGCGTGCACTGGCCGCAGCCAACGCGGAGGATGCCATGTGACGGTCTCCCATTGGCCGGGCGACGGCGCGGGAGTCGAAGCGCCAATCGCGCGGGGCACGGCGCACAGTGGACCGCGCTAGGCCATGTGTCGCCCGCCCATTGGTGGGCGCAGCGACCCGGCTGGCCCGGCACAGACCGCGGCGCATGCACCCCGCCGTGGACGGCGCCGCCACGCGGCGCGCCGCGATTGGCGGGCGCTCGTGCGCGGGGCGCGCGGGGCACGGAGCGGGCCACGTGGTGCGCTGTGGGTGATTCGTGCGCGCACAGTGTTGGGCAAGGCCGGATTCGGGCGCCCGAATCTTGCGCCAGAATCCGTTTTTCTTTTTTTGGTGGGTTGGGCTATAAATAGCCCATTGGGGGTTTCTTCTGGGTTTTTCTGAGCCCCTCTTGAGCCCATTTTCGACCGGGAGGCTTTTCATCAGGTTTTCTTCGATTTTTGGCATCCCGGGAATTTTTGGAGGCCGCGACATCGATGTTTTTTGCGACGCGGCACGCTTCGACGGTCCTTCGATTGTAGCTTCTTCCGTCGTATTTCAGTCCGCGAGGTCCCCTGGACCACCCCGATAGAGTTTTGAGTCGATTTTTGTGCTAGCGTGTTCACGAGAGGTACGCCTTCGATTTCCGTTTGATCACTTTGCTTCGTTTCAAGTTTTTGGTGGGGTTTTCGAGGCATCTTTTGACCTATTTTACTGCTGCAATGTGTTGGACAGCGGTGGAGTATTCTTGCCTTTTCTTGACCTACAGATATCGGATTTGGGAGTTTAAGGACTCGATCGACATCTACACTTCGCGAGGAACACAACCGTATTTTTATTGGAATTTTTGGAGGACATTTCGAAGGTGATATTTTGACTTCTTTCGGACTATTTTTCTGCAGAGTTGTGATTTTGGGGATTTATGCTTATCGCGGTGTTTTGCTTGTATCTCAGTGACCGAGAGGAGTTTTTGGGTGTTTTTGGACTCGTTGGAATCATGGGAACCTGAGAAGTATCCACATTCAGTTTTGGCTTGATCAGATCCTGGATCATCGCGTTTCAGGTGGGTTGCTTCGTCTCCAAAATCGGTGGACGGTTCTCTAATTCTATCTGATAAAATGCATGCATGTTTAGTGTACCAATGTATGGTGGAGGGGTAAGCTTAGTAATGGAATTTGTTTGGGAAATTGCAAGATAATATCCGTGTTATATCTTATGAAAACTTGCAAGATTTGGATATCCATGTTTATGGTTAATGAAAGCTTACCTAAGGGAATGCTACCCTCTGTGATTGATAGCATGCATAATTTAATGTACAATCTATAGGATTGAGATGTAAGCATGAGGAATGGCCTAGATCATGTAGATTGATGCTTACTTAATTTATTGTACATATTTTGGTGGATTTGAGATCTCGCATATTGTAAAATGGTTATGTACATCTTATGCTAGTTGAGATAGAAGCATGCTTGTGAGAGATGAAGTTTTCTATTTATGCTAAGTTAAATTTAATGCTATTATTGGAACTTGACCTAGCACCCTGCCATATATTGCATGTTTACCCAGACTAATAGAGAACCTTCACTTGGACTAGGTTCTTTTATGCTTTAGACATCCCACACTTTGCATCTTTTCCTGGACATAGAGTTTCCTCGCCCGGGTAGTGGGCCGAGTGGTCGGGTTATTGTGGGACATTTGTTGCACTCGTGCCTGGGGGCTGAGTGGAGTCTGGTAGTTGAGATTAGACCAGTGCTAGTGTTGTTGGAAGCCGTTTGGGTAGACGGTGGTCCCGGGCCGTCGAGTATCTTTCGGTCAGTGTGGTTGGGAACCGTTTAGGTTGACGGTGGTCCCGGGTCGTTGAGTGTCGTCCGACCAATTGTGTTAGCCCTTGAGTTGTGGGTCGATCTCGGCTGTGGAGTATCTCCAGCCAGTGTGTTTAGCGTGGCGAGTTGGGTGTTTCGTTTTGGGAGCCGTTTCGGTCGACGGCGGTCCCGGCTGTGGAGTATCTCCAGCCAGTGATTTTAGTGCCACGAGTTGGTTGAGTCGCTAGTGCCTCGAGATTCGTGAGAGCTTATTAGCTGGGTCGTTGAGAGTACTCCGACCGTTGTGTGAGATGTTTGAGGATCTTGAGTCCTTCCATTCTGAGAGTGAGCTTGGATTTTGATTATAGCCTGCAGGAGCCACTTTGAGCTCGACAGAGATGCGCGGATACATTTTCCTCGGTGGGGTCGCCCCCCACGAGTGCCCCGTCCGAAGTGGGCCTATTACTTTAGTATCGTGACTTGTCGACGCCGTCCGCGTGGGACGCCCTACGTAAATCCCGTCCTCTTGTGGATGTGTGGTAGTAGGTGGGAGCAAGCTTGATTGGACCCTATGTGGCAGTCGGTTCGATTGGGTTGATTGAGCACCTCGTGTGCGAGTGGTTGCATATCTTTTCATCTGTATCACCGATTGAGCATTTAGATAGAGGCATAGTAGCTATTGTGTATTTCCAGCTTTTCTTATTCAGTTTTTACTGCATCGTTATCTTATGCCTCTAGTAGACTTAGTGGGCAGGCCGTCGGGCTTGGTAGCGGTACCCACTGAGAACTACGTGTTGGTATAGTTCTCACACCCTCTGTCGGTGATAGTTTTGCAGAGGCTTCTTCTCCAGTTCCTACCTCAGCTGTTGCTGCTTCTTCTAATCGAGGCGAGGGAGTCGCGAGCTAGATCCCTACCTGTCTTTGGAGAGTAGCTGTACCCCCTTATTGGAGATTTATTGTACAGTCAATTAGATTGTTTATTTTTACTTTTGAGAGATTGATGTATTGTGAGGATCTGACTGTACTGTGAGCCTGTACACTGATGTATTGTTATTTTAGTTACCTCCCCGTTTGGATTTTAGATGTTGTATCAGAGGATGATATATTATTATTATTTTTGGGAGGTGGATATTGTATTTTATTTTCAGTTGTACAGTGGTTGGATTTTAGTTTTATAGCAGTTTACTTTCCAGCTCTGATATCTGTTTAGTTGTAGTTTTATCCTTGCAGGTTGGACTCTTCGCCTATACGGGATTTTCCATATAGGTGGCGGATCTGTTGGCGAGCCCGGGTCGCAGTTTCGACCCCGGGGCGTGACACATAGCCTCTTCTCTCTTCTTCGACGTGGCAACAATAGTGACCATAAAACTATCCCACCACCATGACGATGACAGACGGGTTGGCATATGCGAGGAAATGGTATAGTGGCGATTCTTTTGTCGATTTGGTCACATGACCATCTTCGTAATAGGCTTGACCGATCAAATCTGGCATTGGATCGTTACTACGCCATGCGTGCATATTCACTAGCATCCATCTCCCCAAGATGTGCGCATGAACAATATGACGTTGGCTCTCCAACCGATTTGATTGTGCGACCATCTTCGTGATAGGCTCGACACATAATCCCTATTAAAAAAAAAACTTAAAACAATAAAACAAAATAAAAATAATGAAAATAATTGACTCGATCAAATCACCATCTTCGTGATAGACACGGTTCGAGTCATACGCCATACGCCATCTTTGTGAAAGGCACAACTCGACTCGATCAAATCGCCATCATCGTGATAGGCATTTCCGAGTCATAAGGCTCGACTCGATCAAATCACCATCTTCATGATAGGCACTGTCCGAGCCATATACCATCTTCGTGATAGGCACGGCATACTCAATCAAATTGCTATCTTCGTGATAGGCACTAGTCAAGCCATATGCCATCTTCGTGATAGTCACGGCTCGACTCAATCAAATCGACATCTTCGTGATAGCACTAGTCGAGCCATATGCCATCTTCGTGATAGGCACGGCTCGACTCGATCAAATCGCCATCTTCGTGATAGGCACTGGTCGAGTTATATGCCATCTTCGTGATAGGCACGGCTCGACTCAATCAAATCGACATCTTCATGATAGGCACTGGTCAAGCCATATGCCATCTTTATGATAGGCACAGCTCGACTCGATCAAATTGCCATCTTCGTGATAGGCCTGGTTCGATTCAATTCGGTTTAAACCGGATTGCCAACCGAATCCAATATAGATATTAATATAATCAAGATAAATGGTATGCCAAACGATAATGATGAACCAAATCGGACTATGGACCGGTTTAATTTAGACAACACTATAAAGGATCCAATTCGAACCATAAGCGGATTCAACTTAGATTGAACCAAAGAGGGTTCGAGCTACAAACTGGTTCAATCCAAACCGAACCACATGAGGTGCGAGCCAAACCGAATCACAAGCCGGTTCAACTAAAAATCAACAATAAAGGATTCAACATGAACTGAAGTCGGTTCAATCCAAACAGAACCACATGAGGAACAAGCTGAGCCGAACCAAATTACAAGTCGATTCAATGTGGTGTCCCAAATTTTTTCGCGCGACTTGACAGTGTGGTTGGTGGCGAAACACCTATTTTTGGTGTATTGAGTGTGTTGTGCGTCAAACGGACGCCAAAAACGGACTCAGTGCGCGAAAACAGTCAAAATTGACTATTTTCGGGCAAATTCGGGCTTACGGGCCGAATTTGCGGGTGGGCTGGTCCACGGCCCGCCGCACGTGCACTGGGTACAAGCGAACCCGTGCACCCCGCCACGTGGCCGCGCCTCATTGGGCGCGGCGATCGCGCGCGGGGCAGGCGGGGCGGAGGTGTCGGCTGCGCCACGCGGCAGCAGCGCGTTGGGGCGCGCTACCCAAAGGCGCCCCACGTTGACGCGGGGCGCTGGCCCGCGTGGGCGCCGCCAAGTGGCGGGGCCCCCGTTGACCCCGCTCCGCGCGGCGCAGGCGCGCTGACGCTCGGGGGGGCGCCAGCTGGCGCCCCCGGTTGGTCCAGGCACTGTGCAATAGCCCGTTTTCGGGCTATTTAAACGCCCGAACGCCTTCCTTTCTTCCTCTTTTTTTTTTTTTTTTTCTTTTCCTGTCCTAAATTTTAGGAGCTTGAGAGAAAAATAGTGGAGGAGTTTTGGAGTGCCGCGAGAGCGCCGTTTGTGCCGTGGAGCACGCCGTTTGTGTCGTAGAGCGCGTACGAGGTGTTCCACGGAGCTGGGTGGTCGTGCGTGCGCCCATTTGTCGTCGCACCGCATTAAGGTAGGTGTCGCCTCTTTTTTTGTTGTGTTTTTCAGCACAATTCTTAGATTTTGCTTTTGGGGTTTTTGTCTTTGAACTCTGTGCCCTGGTTCTTGTCAGGGACCGTTGTTGGGGGTGTCGTTTGCCGCGCAATTTATCGCCGGACTTTTCGGGGCGTACCGTTCGCGCATGGCAGGCGCCGTTGCGCTTTCTGTTTCGAAAGAGAACGTTTCTGCGAGAGCCCAATTGCAAGTGTCTACAAGCAATTGGTGGCAAACCGAGGTGCGTTGAATTTTCCTCCAAGTTAGCGGACTTCCTTCTAATTCTAGTGTTGTAGACTTTGCATGCTAAAATAGGTGCTACTATTGATGTTTATAGAGTTATTGGACTTTGACTAGCACCCTGTCATATGATTGCATGTATTCAATCAGACTGCTAGAAAACTCTCACTTGGGCTAGGTTCTTTTATATTCTAGTTTCCACCTCTTGCTTTTCTTTTTCCTGGACTTAGAGTATTTCCTCGCCCGGGTAGTGAGTCGAGTAGTCGGGATAGTGTGGGGTGCATGTTGCACTCGGGCCTGGGGCCGAGTGGAGTCCGGTAGATGTGGTTAGTGTTGTGTTAGTGTTGAGTTGTTGTTAGAAGGACCCTAAACCCGGATTATTTTTGGACACACATAATTTCAGTAAATAAAGATTTTCCTTCCAAATTTCGAAGGGTCGCCGGAGCCTGTTCATGTTTGATAGGGTGAAGGCATTAGCCCTTCGGGGTTTGGAAAATAAAACTTATTTTAACTGATTTTCTTAAAGAACTAAAATTTATCAAATTGGGCTTTTCAAATCAAATAGTTTTTGAAAATAACTGTCATCTCTTCTTACAAACCTCCTCGCCCGAGAGGGTTGAGTGATATGGGTCTAGGGGCCGTTTCCTTGTTTTGGGGACGAAAGCTACGGGGGCTGTGCCTAGAACATGTTCTTGTTTGATAGGGTTGTAGGTGTTAGTCTCTCGAAACTTTCGGACCCTGATTGGTTCCCTCCGGATGTTTTACCTGAGAGAGCTGATTTTCCCCCGGGATCGAGAACTTTGAAAGGTTGAGCTTGGAACCTATTCTTATTTGATTGGGGTTCTAGGCACCGGCCTTTCGGGATTCTCGGACCCTTGTTGTGTCAGTTGGATTCTTCTTGTCTGTGAGTCGAGTGGTTTGTTCTGGGAGCCGTTTGGGTTGACGGTAGTCCCGAGCTGTGGAGTGTCTCCGGTAGATGTTATTAGTGTTGAGTTATTATTTCTGATATGATTCATCGTGGATTTGGACTATAGCCTACATGAGCCATATTGAGCTCGACAGAGATACGCGGATACTTTCCTCGGTGGGGTCGTGCCTCTCGAGTGCCACTCCGGAGTTGGACCTGTTACTTTACTATCGCGACTTGTCGACGCAGTCCGTGTGGGATGCCCTACGTAAGTTCAGTCCTCCGTGGATGTAATGGCAGTAAGTGGGCGCAGGTTTGACTGGACCCTATGTGGCAGTCACTGTGATTGGGTTGATTTAGTATATTGGGTTAGAGTCGATGCATCATTTTCATCTGTATCACCCATTGAGCATTATAGATAGAGGCATGATAGCTGTAGATTTTTTTTCAGCTTATCTTTACATTATTGCAGCTTTCCTGTTATCTTATGACTCTAGTAGACTTAGTGGGCAAACCGTTGGTCTTGGAGACGATACCCACTGAGAACTACGTGACGGTGTAGTTCTCACACCCTCTGTTGGTGACAGATTTTTCAAAGGCATCTACCCCTGTTCCTACTCCTGTTGCTGCTACCAGCTGGTCGAGGTAAGGAAGTCGCGAGCTAGTTCCCTACCAGTATTTGGAGTATAGTTGTACCCCTTTTTGGAGCTTTATAGTATAGTCTGTTGGATTATTGTAGATGGTTGCTATTGAGAGTTTTATTTTCGAGAGACTTATGTTGTGAGGTTCAGGCTTGTACTATTTGGAATTGTATTTTCATATTTCAATAGTTTATTTTTTTAGCTCTGATATCTGTATAGCTGTAGTTTTATCTTTTGCAGGTTAGACGCTTCGTCTATACAGGGTTTCCCGTATGGGCGGCGGATCTGTTGGCGGGCCCGGGTCGCAGTTTCGACCCCTGGGCGTGACAAATTAGAGTGGTATCAGAGCCTAGGATGTTGGTCATTGTGCACTTAGAAACTCTAGGCTTGTGGTTGGACCCTAGGATGACTATGTGAGAGTCGTGATTTATAGCGAGAGTCATGATTGAGTTTTACACCTTTCCCAAGGGATGGGATGAGTGATTGGCATGTTTATTCTCCTAAGCGATTATGTTGGCTGCAGACAACATAATGCTCAAGAAAGGGTGACATGTCCTAGACTTTCGCTGGATTGGGTCGAGTGTTTGTTTTGTCCTCATGTGTGGATTTTGACGCAGGTGAGCACGATGACTCGCCGACGTAGGATGCTAATGCGTTCTCAGCCTTCTTCCTCCGATGAGCCTGAGCAGGAGGAGTCAGGGCAGGATCAGTAGAGAGAGATTCAGGAGTTACAGGCCTAGACGGCACAGTTGTCAGAGGCTATCCGACGCCAGGAGGAGGCCATGGAACGTTTGATGCGCCTGTTGGAGCAGAGGGCGCAGCCAGTTGTAGCACCACCCGAGAGTTTGCCAGTCCCTTCTTTCCCTGTGGCGATACGCCCAGTAGTACCAGCAGTGCCAGTGGCCCAGTCTGGGCCGACCATCAGTGGAGAGGCACCGAGACCGAGAGGACAGTTATCCCCGAAGGAGCAGAGGGAGGTCGTGGATCGCTTGATGAAGTTTCACCAGCTTGACCCGCCTCGTTTCTATGGGCGGAGTTTGGAGCCGTGGGAGGTAGAGTCTTGGATCACGGCTATGGAGCGACTTTTCGAGAGCCTTTTTATTGAGGAGCGGTTTCAGGTGCTTTTAGCGACAAACTTTTTGGAGCACAATGCCGAGGCTTGGTGGCGCCGAGTGCGACCTGTCGGTCCGCTTGGGACCCAGCTGCTTACTTGGGCGGAGTTCCTCATCCTTCTTCTTGGAGCTTTCTTCCCCGAGAATGTCAGACAGAAGCTAGAAAAGGATCTGAAGACCTCCAGCAGGGAAGCCGTTCGGTGCAGGCGTACATTGTGGATTTCAATCGGCTACTGAATAGTGTACCGCATGCGGCCAGGGATGAGGCACATAGGATTTACATGTTCGAGCGGGGATTGCGCCGAGACATTTATCAGTTTGTTCGGCCGCGCAAACTACAGACTTTGGAGGCCTCGATGGAGCAGGCCCTTTATGTGGAACGAGGGAATGAGGTGATGACTGAGCAGGACACGGCCCCAGGTGGGAGTTCGGGCGTGAAGCGCCCAATGCCTGAGGATGGGGGACAGATGAGTAGGCGGAGTCTCTGAGACCTCCACGATTTCACCCTGAGGATCGTGGGTTTCAGAGGCGTCAGAGATCTGGTGGACCCCAGCAGCAGCCGTAGTATCAGCAGTATCAGTAGCGATAGCAGTCTCAGCAGCAGTACCCTCAACAGCAACAGTATCGGCATCGGCAATAGGATCGGTGCGTTATCGGTGGCGGGCCACATTCACCGTCACAGTGTGACCAGAGACAGGGACGGTGCTTCCTATGTGGAGAGTTAGGACATTTTCGAGTAGCATGCCCCCGAGCAATTTTATCAGTGCGACCTATTGCTACAGCTCCCCCCTTACCTATTCAGAAAGCGGAAGCCCCTCCGGTACACCGCCAGACAGATAGGGCTACAACATCGAGACAAACGGAGCGACGACCTTCAGCGCCCAGTGGGCGGGTTACGCAACCCAGGTGGAGGACACCCCGGCAGCGGATCGTGTCGTCGCAGGTATGATTTTACTTACAGCTGGTTGAACTCGAGCATTTTGGTACCATCGTATTTCCTGCATAGGTTAGTAGATCATTTGCATCTCTGCATGGATAAGAGATAGGATTATTGCTACATGTATTAGTGGTTAGATTCTCGATCGTATCCTGCGAGTAGAGGAGGGTTGTGGAGCACGATTAGTACAGTTGAAACGTGGGACTATATCGGCAGACACGACGGTTCGGTGGCAGCTCTAAGACTTGACCGAGCACATAGGATGGACCGGTTGGCGCGGTATCACGCGGCAACTGATTGTGAAATGAGAACAGTGACCTTCCGCGAGTTGGACAGGAGGAGTTTATTTTCACAGGTCGCCGAAGTACTCTTCTTTCAGCGATGGCTTCAGCGGCAAAGGACAGACACCACCACTAGGGCAGATAGATGTTAGGGCTTGAGGTTGTGTCCTTAGGAGGTCGTGCTTGACCGTAGCCTTTGTTTGTGCAGCCACAGCTGGAACAACTTCAATCCTTCTCTTTCTTTTTTCATGTCTTTACGCCGAGACTCACGAATGGGACAAAAATTTCGAAAGGCTACTCCAGAAATGGAGACGGTGCCGAAGCATGTTCTAGTTTGATAGGGTGAAGGCACTGGCCTTTCGAGATTTTCGAACTTTTTACTGTTTTCGGCTATTTTTTAAACTGAGAGGTGGGATTGATGATGTTCCTAATGTTGGGCTCTATCCTTTTTGGTAGGTTGTGGGTGTGTTGGTTTTGTGGTTGTGTGGTGTGTTTTAGTTTCGGGAACGAACTTTGTTTTAGTGGGGGAGGATGTGGTGTCCCGAATTTTTCGCACGACTTGACCGTGTGGTTGGCGGCAAAACACCTATTTTTGGTGTATCGAGTGCGTTGTGCGTCAAATAGACGCCAAAAACGGACTCAGCTCGCGAAAATAGTCAATTTTGACTATTTTCGGGCGAATTCGGGCTTACGGGCCGAATTTGCGGCTGGGCCGGTCCACGGCCCACCGCGCGTGCACCGGGTACAGCGAACCTGTGCACCCGCCATGTGGCCAAGCCTCATTGGGCGCGGTGATCGAGGCGGGGCAAGCTGGCGGAGGCGTGGGCTGCGCCACGCAGCAGCCCCGCGTTGGGGCGCGCTGCCCAAGGGCGCCTCGCGTTGACGCTGGGCGCTGGTCCGCGTGGGCGCCGCCACGTGGCGGGGCCCCCGTTGGCCCCGCTCCGCGCGACGCAGGCGCGGTGACGCGGGGGGGCGCCACTGGCGCCCCCGGGTTGGTCCAGGCACTGTGCAATAGCCCATTTTCAGGCTATTTTAGTGCCCGAACGCTTTCCTTTCTTCCCCTTTTTTTTCTTATGCTGTCCTAAAATTTTAGGAGCTTGAGAGAAAAATAGTGGGGGAGTTTTGGAGTGCCGCGAGCGTGCCGTTTGTGCCGTGGAACACGCCGTTTGTGCTGTGGAGCGCACCGTTTGTGTCGTGGAGCGCGTACGAGGTGTTCCACGGAGCGGGGTGGTCGTGCGTGCGCCCATTTGTCGGCGCACCGGCATTAAGGTAGGTGTCGCCTCGTGTTTTATTGTGTTTTTGGCACAGTTCTTAGATTTTGCTTTTGGGGTTTTTGTCTTTGAACTCTGTGCCCTGTTCTTGTCAGGGACCGTTGTTGGACGTGTCGTTGCCACGCAATTTACCGCCAGACTTTTCGAGGTGTACCGTTCGCGCGTGGCGGGCGCCGTTGCACTTTCTGTTTCGAAAGAGAACGTTTCTGCGGAGCCCAATTGCAAGTGTCTACAAACAATTGGTGGCAAACCAAGGGGGTTGAATTTTTCTCCAAGTCTGCGGACTTCTTCTAATTCTAGTGTTGTAGACTTTGCATGCTAAAATAGGTGCTACTATTGATGTTTATAGAGTTATTGGACTTTGACTAGCACCCTGTCATATAATTGCATGTATTCAACCAGACTGCAAGAAAACTCTCACTTGGGCTAGGTTCTTTTATATTTTTGTTTTCACCTCTTGCTTTTTTTTTTTTCCTGGACTTAGAGTATTTCCTCGCCCGGGTAGTAGGCCGAGTAGTTGGGATAGTGTGGGGTGCATGTTGCACTCGGGCCTGGGGGCCGAGTGGAGTTTGGTAGCTGTGGTTAGTGTTGTGTTAGTGTTGAGTTGTTGTTAGTAGGACCCTAAACCCGGATTAGTTTTGGACATACATAATTTCAGTAAACAAAGGTTTTCCTTCCAAATTTCGAAGGGTCGCCGGAGCATGTTATTGTTTGATAGGGTGAAGGCATTAGCCCTTCGGGGTTTGGAAAATAAAACTTATTTTAACTGATTTTCTTAAAGAACTAAAATTTATCAAATTGGGCTTTTCAAATCAAAATAGTTTTCAAAAATAACTGTCATCTCTTCTTACAAACTTCCTCGTCTGAGAGGGTTGAGTGATCTCGGTTTTAGGGGTCGTTTCCTTGTTTTGGGGACGAAAGCTGTGACACCCCCGGAATTTGGATTAGTCCTATATATAAATGATATAATAGGACTAAATCTGTCACGCCCCGGGGTCGGTACTGTACCCCGGCTCGCCAACAGATCCGCCGCCCCTACGGGAAGCCCCGTAGAGACGTAGCGTCTAACCTGCAAAAATAGAACAATTATACTAACAGATATCAGAGCTGTAAAAGTAAACTAACTATGAACAGAAAGTAGTTCAGTCTCTCATATATATAACAAATATCCTCACCAGAATACAGAAGTCTCTCCAAAGAAACAAAAAGTACAACTCGATACCTCACTACATAATCTCTCAAACATGACACAACCAAAATATAAGGGTACCTCTATAACACACTGAAGCTGAAGGGGGAAGGGATCTATCTCGCGACTCCCTTACCTCGGTCTGGAAGAGCTGGATCAGCAACTGGTGCAGCAGGAACTGGAGCTGAAGTCCCTGGGGAAAAGACACCACGACGGGTGTGAGAACTACCTCCCACAGTAGTTCTCAGTGGGTGCCGCCAACAAGCCCGACGGCCTGCCCACTAAGTCTACTAGAGGCATAAAGTAACAAAAGAAATGCAGTATAGAAAAGCTGGAAAGTAAAACATCTACTGCTACTATGCCTCTATCTAAATGCTCAAGGAATGGACAGAAGGACGATATGCCACTACTATACTCACTCAAATCACCCAATCCAAACTGACTGCCACAACGGGTCCAGTCAAACCTGCGCCTACCTACTGCTGTAGGTATGTCCGTAGCTGCCAAAACTGGCTCAGCCAGAGGGACAGAAGCATCGACAAGTCGCGATAGAGCTCAATCTCACGCCGGTACTCCAACCCGGTATCTAGCTCAATCTCAACGCCGATACTACAACCCGGTCTCGCCTACTCCGGAGTGGCACTCGAGGGGAGCGACCCACACGAGTAAAATATCTGCGCATCTCTGTCGAGCACAAATGTGGCTCATGCAGGCTATGATCCAATCACTGTCTCACTCACTGGCTAAGAATCCACACTGTCACTATGACCATGTCCCAAAGATCCCAGATCCACTATCACTATCACTATCACTATCATAATGCAAACTGGTCTACAGACTGCTACAAACTCCACTCGGTCCCCAGACGCGAGTGCAAATGCAACCCCAGCTACTAAACCTCCCAACCCACAACTCGGGGAGAATCACTATGTCCAGAATGACAAGAGTACAACCACTGGGGAAGCTAAGGTGATGAACAAATCTGAATACAGGTTCAAGTTTACTGTAGTTTAACTGTGCATGAATAATTAATTACTGACAATTAAGCTAAGTTGAATTTCCATGTTGCAAAACTTACCAAGAAGTCATCAGATTTAGCAACTAGCTACAGTGGTTACAACATACAGTTTGCACAAATTATTTAGCTCATATACTATCATGCATGCTACTACATTCATAGAATTAGAGTGCAGTCCATAGATTTTGAAAGCAGGATCACCCACCTGAACGCGCTAACTGTCCGAGACGGTACAGATAAGAAACCCAGAAATCGACAAATCTCCAAATCCACAGAGCAAAGAGCACAAAAGTGGTGCTCTGAAGTCCTGGGTACAACAACAATCTCAATTACACAAGATTCCACACAAAATCCACATTCAAAAATCTGCATGCATAGTCCCTGTTCACACGAAAATTTCACCTGAAAATAATCCTCAATAAATTCCAATAAAATATCACGACGATCCTCGCGAAGTGTAGATGTCGATAGACTCTTGAATCGTCGAAATCCGATAGCCGGAAGTGGAGATAAAATCGGCGAAGCAGCGGCTGTCCAGAAACTCAAACAGTCACAAAGGGTAGTTAAAATGTACCCCAAACCCCTGTATAAGCTCAAATCCAGCAAAAACGTCCAACACGGAAAAAGTAGATTTACCTCTTGTGAACCTCTGTCAAAGAAATCGTCCAAAAATAGCGTCGGGGTAGCTCTGCAGGTCTCCCGGACGAAAATGCGACGGAAGTGGGCCTCCAACTGTAGAACGTCGCTCCGCACTACGAGGCAGAAAACGCAGTCGTCGTAGCCTCCAGAAATCTGAGATTTCACCAGAGATGGGCAAGAGGGAGAGGAAGATTTCATATGATGGGAGCAGAGGCTAAATCCCACGGGAAAAGGCCCAAAATCGCGGCCTAAATGGCCTATTTATAGGCCTCCAAAAGAAACAGCCCAAAAAACCTTACTATTGGGCTCGGGCCCAACTTTCGGGCGCCCGAAAATTTTCGGGCGCCTACAGTGTTGGGCCCGGCCCAACACTGTTCACGCCCGAAATCTCCTGGTGCTGCCACGTGTCCGCCGAACAGGGAACACCGGTGCAAGGCCACCCAGAAGCCGCCACGTGTCCGCCGAACAGGAAACACCGACGCGGACCACTCACCGACCGCCACGTGTCCACCTGCTCGCACAGTCAGGCGGTGGCGCCCGCCAATGAGCGGGCGCCACGTGTCCTCCCGTTGACCGCCGACCGCGCGACGTGCGCGCCTACCGCGCGACGTGGGTCGCACGTGCGCACGCTTCCCGAGGCACCACCCCGCGCCCCGTGCACCGCGCGTACTGCACCCGCCAATGAGGGAGTGACACGTGTCCCCTGCACTCGGTCCACGCTTTCCGTAAGAATTCCGTGGACCGCGCCGTGTGCACCGACCAACCGGAGGCTGCCACGTGTCCCCCCGCCTGGTCCATGCACCGCCGCGCACACCCGGTAGACCGCGCGCCCTGGGATAGCCAATCAGGCTTGCCAATTTTCTTTGTGGATGGTGTTTGTCACCCCGCCAAAGGGGGAGATTGTTACGGAATTTGAGTTGGCGTATTTCGTGAATGTATTAAGTCTTGAAGATTGAAGATGAAGAAACTTTGGATCGTATACCTCAATCTCAAGAAAGAAGAATTCAAAAGGATCAGGTACGTTTAACTAAAGAATTTTGATGATCCGAATACTTCTTATAGTGTAGAAACACCTGGAAGAGGTTTTAATTGCTTAAACATCAAAAACTGGACATGGGACATGTTCAGGATCCGGATCGTGGCTTTCAATCCGGATCCCGAAGGGTGTTGTTCATACACTGGTTCAATCCGGATCGCAGCATTCCATGATCCGGATCCCGAACACTAGTTTTACCTGTTTGCTTGAACGATCCGGATCAGGAATTGCAATCCGGATCCCGAACATTGTGTTTTGGTAAAACTGTATGAACGATCCGGATCGTGGACTACGATCCGGATCCCGAACAGGAATTTTCTGGAAACGTCTTTGTGCTTCTGCAATCCGGATCGCCAATCCAATCCGGATCGCCGTCGGTAAAACTTTCCAGAAAAGGCTGTTTTTGATCCGTATATTCTTCCTAGGGTTTCTAACCTATAAATAGCCCTATGGTCATTTCTAGGGCATCGAAATAGAGCCGTCATTTTCAAATATCATTTTATACGAAAAAATCCACATATAGAGAGAAGAAAGGAAATCAATAGATCTATTCTATGTTTCTTCATCTATATTGATTGATTTGATTCTAGGTTTTCCATACTCACATTTTGAGTAGAATCAAATCAATGAATACTTAGATGGTATTTCCGATCTATCTTTAATCTAAGTATTCGGCGGATCATCACCACCCAAAAAACAACGATTTACCCCAAAATCGGCGCGTGGACTCGCGTGGCCTTGTGGATTCAAGGTGCAACCGCTCTCGTGGATTCGGAGCGAGGTACGTTCGTGGATTCGAAGCGTGCCATTGGGTGAAGACCGTGGATTCGGTTGGACGTCGTGGACTCGACGTTGGACGCTGTGGATTCAGCGTTGGGCGCGGATCGTGGATTCGAGAAGCGTCGTGGAGCGAGCGGAGAAGATCTACTAGGAGCGTATGGTAAAAGGTTGAGTCGTCTGTGAGTACGTATATCACCTTGTACGTGTGTTAATTCTAGTGGATTTCGCCGTGTTATCGGTCCCGTGGTTTTTTACTCCGGTTTGGAGTTTTTCCACGTAAAAATCTTGCGTGTTCTTTTATTTTTCCGCATTGGGTTTTATTGCGCAATGATTTTTTGAGTGTTTATTGTTTACACCTATTCACCCCCCTCTAGGTGTTTTTTCCCCTATTTAGATCCTTATTAACCTAAACCCAACAAGTGGTATCAGAGCGGGAATAGGGTTGTAAACAATGGTTGAAGGTGGAAACATCAATCGACCCCCTTTCTTTGATGGAACAATTATGCGTACTGGAAAGTACGGATGAAAGCCTTTTTAATTTCCATCGACGAAAGGGTGGGGGCAATCAATTGAAT